>VSWD01000003.1:49906183-50506183 GCA_033119305.1 Pinctada imbricata | reverse complement strand
ATGAATGTATTATTTGTTGGGATGAGTATCACATTAATCAGAGTCCAATGAAGACCCCAAAAATGTCACATATTTTACGAGAAAATTTTAGAAAATCTCAATTTTATGCTCTTTTAAAAGTATGTCATACATAGAATTGAAATACAATTTAACAAAATTGTGATGAATTCTACTTCTTTTGATCGGTCGTTCAACTGTAAATATTTAAAATTAAAATATCTAATGAAATAAGTTAGAGAAATCAATTTTTAAAAATTAATTGGAAATCCTGATTTTTGTCTTAATCTTAGTCTAAAGTTAGAAATGACCTTGAGATTTGGAGAGATGACCTTGAAATGATTTGAAGATCAATTGATAATGATAAATACAATTTGTATACAGGTATGCTATTTCATAATCATAGGACTCAAACATGAGGAAAAACAATGTTTTTAAATATGCGGCATATGGTAATATGGATTCCAAGTTGCTATAGCAACGGATTTTGATTGGCATTCATGACAAAATGGTGCGTTTCACCATAAATTTTATGTCTTGATTTTTTCCAGCTATAGACATTTATTTTGGCAAGGTGATGTTAAATACCCATAACATTCACCGAATAATGGTTTTCAACCTTCAAAATAATCAAAAACAGGCCAAAAATGACACTAAAATTAGACCTTATTTTTGCTAAATTTTCACATAATTTGACTGATTATTAACAACTACCTGTTAACCCCCTCCCCCGAAAAAGTTATTCTTGTCAGAGTTAAACTTACAAAGATAAGTTTTTGTGTTCATAAAGTAAATTTTGACCATGGTTTCCATGGCAACAGAATGCCACAATATGTCTTATCTCTCATATTTATTGGGGTGTCAAATAGACTGACCCCGTTACCATGGCAACCGTTGTTCAAATATAACAATATCGTTTGTTTTCATTGTTTTTACATTAAGTATGATAATTACAGAAAGTTTCATCAAAATCCATGACATGCTGTGGCCAGCTGTTTTAGGTTTTTACAGAGAATCCATATTAAATGACATATATTTGACAAATATGCAGTAAATGAGTGTTCAAAACAACACGTTTTAAGAGTTATTCAACGAAACACTTCAAAAAATGTTATTTCTGACAAAGCCCGAAATGACATCAAAAACGCGTGGAAATTTGACTTCGGAATGGAACCAAAATAACACTTGTTGATACATCCCTCTAGATCATCCTGATACTTTAGGATTGTGAAAGGAGGGTACCCCATGACCTTCTTTTGCCTGTGTTAGCGCCACCTGTTGATTGATCCGAACGAAAAACAACAACACTTTTAGGGGGCCTGGAGTATTTTATTCTACAAAGTTTCGGAGAGGTCGAAAATGTGAGAAGTTTACGAAGGACAGACGGATGGCACGCTATAACAATAGCTCATCTGAGCGAGCCTATGCTGCCTGAATACTACTCGTCATACAAGCTTGAAAAAGAAATTTCATTATCCATTTCATATGTTGTAGTTTTTAAAATGTTAATCAAAATATTCTAGACTGCAATGTTCTAGATATTCAACAGTATATAAATACATTGTTACAGTATTTTTGTGCATTTTCAACACGTGACAAATGTGCTTTTCTGCAGTCGTCATTTACTGTGAACTTACTTAAAAAGCAAACATCCATGTACAATAATTTCATATTCATTCAAATACAAAAAGAGCACATAATTAAAAAGGCTAACATATATATGTTTTCATTGCTGAAAATGTTTACATTTTTAAGGAAGAAATTGAGAAAAATGTTACATGTTTATGACAAAGAAATATTTTGCCTGAAAGTCTTTTAGTGATAAAGATTTCTTAGAATGAAAAAGGGAAGAATTAATTCCGCTTGTTTGCAGGAAAGAGAAAACGTGACAAAGCCTTGGAATATTTCCTATTGAAAACTTCAGAATCGAAGACATTTTGTACTAAAAGTGTATGCAAGACAAAGCTCAAAGGGAGACAACTTTATGACATATACTGCATAAAAAGTATGGAAACACGTTACCATTTCTCATATACATTCAGCCAACAGGTACTCCGTTATCATACAAATTTCGCAAAGTATAACTAAAGAAAGATATGAACATTTTACTTCTAACAGTGCAAAGTCAAGACATAACTGAACACAAATACGGAACCAATTTGAATGCAATTGTCCAACCAGGAAACTGCTAGAATTAAAAATAAAATGTAGCGTTTTTTGAAATTTCAGCAAATTTTAGAAAATTTCGGAATAAAGACGTCAATTTTAATGTAATTCTTTTGCCTGTATTTTTGAGACATAAAGTTTATTCTTCGTGATGATGGTGTTCCGATGCCATCTTGGTCAGTAGTCAACAAGACCTGGTTAAAATGCAAAAATGGGGAAAATTCAAAAGTATAACTTTTATTGCAAATCCTCAGTAGTTTCTTGGAGGGTACAATTTCAACAAATGACTCACAGATTCCGGTAAAGACCAGATCAGATTATAAAAATTCTAAATCAATAGATTATCTAAAAATTTTATTCTACTCAAAATATATGATTTGAATAGAAGGTATAGAGAAACCCCATTG
Source organism: Pinctada imbricata (assembly GCA_033119305.1). Taxonomy (NCBI): domain Eukaryota; kingdom Metazoa; phylum Mollusca; class Bivalvia; order Pterioida; family Pteriidae; genus Pinctada; species Pinctada imbricata. The sequence continues at coordinate 50,503,613 of VSWD01000003.1, read as the reverse complement.
TGATTCTAAACTATTTTAGAGCAGCATTATCAAACTGTTTGACATCAAGTACTACTGACGAGGATCAAAATATCCGAAACACGTGTTTAGAACAACAAAATTTGTACTATATAACATATATTTCAATATTGACATAAAATTTCTAAATGAATTCTCTAGAAATGACAATGAAATAATTTGCCGTTGCTTAGGTAATATATATAATATCAGCGCAAGCAACAAAAGATTTGTTAATTATAATGACTACTGGTTGTGTTTGATGCTTGGTGGGAATTCTTTCCAATAAATTCGATTGTTAGGGCAAAAGAAAATCTCACCTTAGATAGGCATTTTTTTAAAGTAGTACTTTCTTTTTATGTTGACCCCATACCCAAATAAGGTTTATAAAATGTACAATAAATTTTCGTCGAAAATGCGCCAAAAATCAACAATAGCATGACAAACTATGGGTGTGATGTTGATATCACCAGAGGAACACTCTGCATGTTACTTTACCCGTCTACAGCCCCTCTTCTTTGTAAGAGGTCTATGCTGACGAACTGTGAATATTGGGCTCCATAGCTAGCCCTACCAAAATTGATCATCAGGGAAGAGAAGGCCCTTGCAAACTGTACTCTTTAAAAAGATAATCAGACTTTTCTAATCAGATTTGCACTGCGCTATGCATGCGACGCAAAAACTAAATGGGACCATGAATACATCAATCGTACGAAGTTTCGTCAACATCTGCCAAGTGGAAGCTCAAGATGTATGGTAATCAACGCGATTCTCTCATCTGAAACACAAAACAAAAACAATGAAAAATAAACAAACTGAAATTTGGCAGAAATAGATATGAAATCAATGAGAATTTTTTATGAGACAAAAGCAATGAATATGTGCATAAAATCATATTTCGTTTTAGTTCCCGAAGAAATAGTGTCGAGAAATGAAGCAGCATAGAGGGAACACGTGCAAAGTCATTTTTAGAATGTGGCCACGATATAATATAAGTCGTTCCCACGAGATTATTATGTCGTTCCAACGAGTTTTTATGTCGTTGCCACGAGATTTCTATTCATGCGCCAAACATACTTATGTCGTTCCAATAAGATATTGAAAAAAATAACAACGAAATAATTGTGGTTGAACGAGTGCGTAGCTTGGCTTGTAATGAAAGGAAACAGAGTTATCACATTTATCTAAAATGTATACTATACACTACAATAAGGAGATATTTGTACATTATCAAACAAAAATCCATCTTTGCTGCCATAGAACACAGATCGGGACAAGAAATTCAAAAAGTAATACAACAGATATGCAGTTTTCGGAGGTCTACTTCTTAGTGGTTGTTTCTCATGCCAATATAGTTTTTTAGGCCGAACTACATGTATTGAATAATAATATGGAAGCGCTCAAAGTCATTACCTTCTTGAAGGGAATTTCAAACCAATTTCAATGCACCAGACACGTGTTTCGGATAATAAATCCTCTACATTGATAATTTCAGCAAAAGTGATTTTCAGACACAGCCCAAATTCACTTAAGAAGAGCCCCCTAGTTTGCTTTATTTGAACTTCAATTTATACAATTTGCAAAGAGTGCGCGGTTCTAACTTTCCTGTAGGGTCGATTCTGTAGCATATTTAATTAACATTTATGTTCAAAATAATATTGGATGGATAGTGCCAAGATGTTAACCTCGTTTAATTTCAATGACATTTTTGGAAAGAATGACGAGTTTCCGAAATAGCAATTTTATCCAGTAGTTATTCATCGCGAGTACAAACAAAATTCTAGGTCGCGATATCAAAATCAATGGTACAATGTAAAATACGGAAGTTCTCTCTCGTCATTCTCTCTTGTTTGTCAAATTACAATGTCCAAAATGTAATATAAAAATCTTACTAGCTCCGAAAAGATCTTGTAACATGGAATTTTGTAATATGACATATCTATCTTTTGCAGATCAAAAGTCAAACAAAAGGGCAATACCCTGTGCTCCAAAATATTAAATAATGGAGACATTAAGATTTTATCCTTCGTAGGCCTACCAGTAAGAGAAATTTGATTGTAATGACCAAACAAAATTACTTATGAAATAATATAGCACCAAACAATATGGTGGATCTTAAAGGAAAACATAAGTATCCAACTCTTCTGTCAAGGAGCATAGACAGAAATAATAACTACTGATTATAACACACAGGGAAATAAAGATAATATTCTGTTCAGCGAATGTGGCATGTCTGGTCCATGCTGCAGATTTATCTGCTCTTAAATGATGCTATCAAATTTGAAGACGTTTCACATTTAAACAGAATTGACCGTAGGTTTGACAGAGAACAGAAAAAGGTTGATAGGAAATCACCATGGTCCACTTTCCTACAAGGAAAAGAAGTTATGTCAAGGACGATAGAAACTAACTTTGAAGCGAATATCTCCACAACTTGTCCGCTTCATTACATAGGGATTTATAGCGCTCCCCAATTGCTTGATATGCTATTGGTTATATAAATAGATAATAAACTGAAAGGGCATCAAGAAGTAGGAAGCACAAAATCTGCCCAAATATCATGAAATGTCGAAGTACTTCATTTCTTTAATGATGTTGTGGGGAACAATAGTCAATGACAGCTTTGAAATTAACAGAGAATTAGTTATTGGTATTGATTCGCTTTGGGCATATTATTATTTTCTTTGTTAATAGCTTCGAATTAATAAAATTTCTTCATAAAATATTCGCTTTTGTTTACTTTTTTACTAACAAACTCCTTTAGGTTACTTTTGGGAATTGATAATTCAACAACTCCTAACAATAAAAGTTAACAATAAGCGTTTACGACTGAAGAACCAGTCAATCTTGGAAAAATGCTCAAACCTTCCTCGGTAACATTCATAACGTATCTAGAAAATGATATTATGGTAAATGTAAAAGAAATATGATTTTATATACTGAAAAATACTGATTATTTTTACAACGGCGGCGTTGTTTCTTGTCCGATATAAGTGAGAGTGAGTGTTCGATTATATATCTGAAATATATGAAATAATTTCACGTACAGGACACATTTTGAATAATACTGGTTGAGCTAGTATCGCAAGTGAAAATTGGGCAGATTATGCAGTACTATATTATACATGTGTAGCAAGGTTTTGATAATAGAATTGATTATGATTATATCAGTTTTTGAATACAAATTATTTCTATATATAAATAAAATTCTTTTTTAAATTCTTATATACTATATATGACCTTTTTTTGTTTAATTCATAAGAAAGTTGGTTACAATGAGACTGTAAAACATTTCTATGTCCCCCCCAACCAATGACTAAAATGAGTTAAAAAGAAGGGAGGAGGTCTCCAACAAGACTCCGTTGCAGCATCAACAGTAAAACACCAAAAACACCCGATGCAAAAACACAAAAGACGAGTACAGCACGAGACGGAAAAGAGACACACGACATGTAAACATCAAACACAAAAGACTACAGCAATACGTCTTTCGTCCGTCCTTTGCCCATCGCGTGCCCGGTTGTAGTCTGTCGATCATAATACATAACGTTCTTACACTGGACTCTATGGAGGTTTTTTTTATCAAGATAGTGTTTATGTAGTCCTTCTTATTTCTGTATTTCTCGTTCCTTTACATGGAGTCAGAACTTTAAAATATTTTAAAATTGACTCTTGTGAAGAATACACAAGATGCTGGACAAAGAAAGAGGATGTTCCACATGACATTTCTCCAAAATCAAACATTTAAAACCAACTGTGAACACCAGATTCGAGTCTGTCTTCAAAGATCCTGATGTAATCACAGAATCAATCTATCCCCAGGATCATTATATCATCACATCAGCGTCTAAAAATTACACATTCACTTGTAAAAAATATAATTTAGAAAGCCTTGTCATTTCGACACTTTATAGCACAATTCCACACACTTAATTGAAAGAGAGACTGTCAGAATTAACGTCTTCAAATTCAATAGCATCAATTAAGAACATACTAATTTGCAGCATGGACCAGACATGCACGTTTCGGGTACTTAACCCTCGTCAGTGATCCTCAATCTAAACAATGAAACGTGGCCAAAAAGTGTGTTAGTTATTAAGTCCAGAAATGTACCGAAAGACGTAGCAGGATTGGTAGGATATGATGCTACAGTACCCACGTTTTAGAAATTTTGTATATTCTCGCAATAGTATCAACCAGAGGTGAATTTTAAAGAATTCGAAGGAACTTTTAGAACATCCGAAATCCACTCATTTCAGTAGAGTCCATTCGATTAAAGCCTTTGATTTTTCGACACTTTACACTACATTTCCACATTTTAGATTGAGAGAAAGACTCATTATATTTTATAATTACAATGTATATATAATTTATATTATATATATAATATACCATAAAACGCTAAAGGCGGGAAGGCCGGATTGCGAAGTGTTTGTATTAGATGACGTACACATTTTTGCGCACACAGACAAGTCAAAGGTCATTAATATTATTGCACAATGAAAAAAGCTATGGTCATAAAGAATCTAAGTATGAAATATCAAAGCCATACCTCTTTTAGTTCAAAAGTAGGTCAAAGGTCAATGTCAAGGTAATTTGATCAAAAGTCATGATATCAAATGAAAGGTCTGGTCATGAGGATTCTACAACTGAAATATCAAAATCCTACCTCTTATAATTTAAAAGTAGGTCAAAGATCAATGTCAAGGCCACTATGTCAAAAGTCATGATATCAAATGAAAGATCTCGTCAGAAGGATCTATATGTGAAATATCGAAACCCTTACTCTTATAGTTTAAAAGTAGGTCAAAGGTCAATGTCAAGGTCATTTGATCGAAAGTAATGTTATGAAATGAAAGGTCTGGTAATGAGGAATCTACGTGTGAAATATCAAAACCCTACCTCTTATAGTTCAAAAGAAAGTCAAAGGTCAATGTCAAGGTCACTAGGTCAAAAGTCATGATATCAAAGGAAAGTTGTGAGCATGAGGAATCTATATATGAAATATCAAAACCCTACCTCTTATAGTTCAAAAGAAGGTCAAAGGTCAATGCCAAGGTCACTAGGTCAAAATTCATAATATCAAATGAAAGGTCGGGTCATAAAGATTCTGCATGTGAAATTTCAAAGCCATATCCTCTTTAGTTCATGAGATATAGCCCAGATTTATTATTTTTAAAAGTAGGTCAATCTCCAAGGTCAAGGTCACAAGGTCAGAATATTTGGCATCCATGGTGAGGTCTTATGACAAGGAATACATATGTGAAATATAAAAGCCCTATCATTTACCATTCCAAAGTTATGGCCAATGTTAAATTTTTTCAAAAGTAGGTCAAACTCCAAGGTCAAGGTCACAAGGTAAATTCTTTGGTATTTATAGAAAGGTCTTGTCACAAGAAATGCGCAAGTGAAATATGAAAGCGATATCACTTACCATTCAAAAGCTACGGCCAAGGTTATAGCTTTTCAAAAGTAGGTCAAACTCCAAGGTCAAGTTCACCAGGTCAAATTTTGTTGTTGTGTTTAATTTGTCTCATTATGGTCTATCACCATGTGAAATTTCTAGTTGCTCCTCAAACAGTTTTCTCTCAACGGACTTAAACGCAACACTTTAACCAAAATGTTGACGCACTGACGGACGGACGGACAGACGGACGGACAGACAGACGGACTTTGCCATTTCATAGAACGGATTTTGCTTCGCAATCCGGCCAAAAATTATAAGTAATGCGTTTACAAGCAAGAACGGCAATCGCAATTCAATTTTATTGCTGTTAACTATGACAAAACCTACTTTGTCAAAGAAAAGTCCGATTCTGAAAATAAGTACACTGAAACAGATATTATTCAGATGTTAAACTTTCTGATCGCCAACATTGCCGGGTTGCAAAGTAAGTTTTTGTCACCAACTGGGTCAAGGTCAATAGGTCAAATAATACAGCATAAATTGAAAGGTTTTGTCAGAGGCAACCTACATGTATAAAAGTTTCTACTTCATACAGTTCCATAGATTTTGCTTAAACCAGGAACTTTAACCAAAATCCTTAACTAGGTCAAAGTCCAAGGTCGAGGTCACTAGGTCAAATGTTACGGCATAAATTGAAAGGTCTTGTCATGGGCAAGCTTCATGTATAATATAAAGTTTCTACTGCATATAGTTACTTAGATTTTGCCTCAACCAGAAACCTTAACCAAAATGTTGACGGCAGACGGACGGACGGACGGACGGACAGACGGACAGACGGACTGACATCGTCAATCTATAGACCGGAATTGCTTTGCAATCCGGCCAAAAGTCTTCCAGCAAACTCTCGGAATTTCAATATGCCCCACTCCTTGCCGCCATTTTCCTTTACTCGTGCATAGCTGAATTCATTCAATCCTTGGTCTCTGAAGGGAAAAAAATACATCGACGGCGGGTGCGGCTAGCCAACAGGGGATGCTTACTCCTCCCGGGCACCTGGTCCCACCTCTAGCTTGCTAGGGGTCCGTCGATGCTCAAATTGGTGCTCTATTGTGAGTGCTGTTGAGATTATCGTCAGGATCTTCTTTAACTCATTTGTGTCACACTTATGCCCTTTGCCGTGTGGAGCTCGTAAAAAAGTTCCCCGCGAGGCCTAGGGGTTTGACAGTAAGTGTTTTGAATATTTTTACCTGACATTATCGCCATAGCACTTTCTATATAGACGTGGCCTCAGACAGTGCATGCATTTTATATATTCTTTCCATTTTCGTGCGTGAACATCGACGGCGGGTGCGGCTAGCCAACAGGGGATGCTTACTCCTCCCGGGCACATGGTCCCACCTCCAGCTTGCTAGGGGTCCGTCGATGCTCAAATTGGTGCTCTATTGTGTCCATGAACGAAAATGAAAACAATATCTTAAACACATGCACACGGCAAAGGACTTAAGTGTGATACAAATGAGTTAAAGAACATCCTGACAATAATCTCAACAGCACTCACAATAGAGCACATAATTTTGAATAATTCATGGACAACACTTTGTCCATGTATCTGTATGTCTATATAGAAAGTACTGAGGCGACCACATCAGGGAAATACATTCAAAACAGTGTTTTGAATTTTTTATCTTAAATGGTTGCCATGGCACTTTCTATAAAGACTTAACTCCAGACAGGGCATTTATTTTAGATATTGTTTTTATTTTCATGCTTGAACATCGACGGCGGGTGCGGCTAGCCAAACAGGGGATGCTTACTCCTCCCGGGCACCTGGTCCCACCTCTGACTTGCTGGGGGATCCGTCGATGCTCAGTTATGTGCTCTATTGTGAGTGTTGTTGAAATTATCGTCAGGATCTACTTTAACTAATTTGAAGTCAAAGAAACTACAAAGTCAAATAATTCAGCATCATGTTGTCCTACGATAATGTTGAACATAATGTTGTCCTACGATGCTGATGGTCACATGACAAACGTAACGACTTAATTTCAGCATCACAAACTTTCCTTTTCTGAGTAGCAAAATCCCTTCATCGACTGCTTATGGCGTGTTCATATCTCAGTTGATACGCTATGCAAGAGAAGTATCAGATATACGAATTTTATTCTGAGAGCTAAGCGTCTTTCAGATAAGCTTATCAGTCAGGGATACGTTTGAGACCGACTTACATCGTCACTGAGAAAGTTCTAAGTCGATATGGGGAACTCGTCATACAATATCATTTCCAACGCTCCAGAATGGTGGATGATATTCTGTCATAGACTAGTTTTACCATCCAACCAAAGATAATACTTTGTATCTTCCGAGATGGAAGTAACCGGATGTGATAATTCTACCGAATTGATGCGACTGGTGATGCATGCAAGCAGGACATGCTTACTCTTCTTGGACACTTTGTCTCATTCCCCATGTTGGGAGTTCGCTTCTTTTCATATGATGTAGGTTTTTATTTGTTTGCTTTGGTTCCTGTTTTATCCTGATTTTGTATGCCTTCGGTTTATGATTTCTGGATTATCGATTTTGTGCTGTAAATAGGGATATGGTCATTGACCAGATTTGTCATTTGTTATATTTTATTCTTAATTCTGATACCGGATCAATGTGCGAACCCCCCCCCCCCCCCCCCCCCCCCCCTTGTTTTTTAATAATGCAGGGAAAGAAATGAAACTAAGCTTTAATCTTCCTGTTTGACAGTAAGTGTTTTGAATATTTTTCCCTGACATGATCGCCACAACACTTTCTATATAGACATAGCATCAGACAGGGCATGCAGTTTATATATTTTCATGCATGAACATCGACGGCGATGTGGCTAGCAAACGGGGGATGCTTTCTCCTTCCGGTTTTCTGGTCCGACCTCTAGCTTGCTTTGGGTTCGTCGACGCTCAATTTTGCGCTCTATTGTTAGTGCTGTTAAGATTATCGTCAGGACCTTCTTTAACATACTTTAATATTGAAGCTTGCATAATGTAACATGGTGCATGTGATATTTGAAAAGATTTAAAATTTATGAGCACGGTGCATTTCTAACAGCACAACACACAATAAATTTTGTACTTGGACTGAACTCTGGAGATTGTTCATTAGATTAAGGTGTCTTTCGTATTTGTATAAAAATGGAGGTATAAATTAATATATTTATTTCTCCGCCTGTTTGTCGGATTTTGTCTTTCCGATGAGAAAGTTCTGTTTTATAGAAAAAGAAAAGGGGATGATCTCGAGCATGACTACCCAGCACCAACCCAGCGAAAGAACCCACAAAAAGGTGATACGTAAATGACATCAGACAAAACTACAAACCACAAAAATACACGACAAAAATCACTAGTACATCGTACAAAACTTTGAGTTTGAACGACCATCTGCTATAAGCAAATGGTGTGGTTATCCGGATTACACTGCACAACCATCCCACTTATCCGGATACACAGAGGTCTCCATAACGTACAATAGTTGCATAAACATAAAACTTCTTAATATAAGGTGATGTCACAAACAAGACAGCTAAACGCAGCGGCAATTTGTAACACAAATTCTATGCAAAAGGATCTAAAAATTCTATGGCATGCGTATAACTGTCTGTGCTCTGCTGGAAGAAGCCATTATACTCGCATTTTTTAGAGTTTGAAAGCCTTTGGATTGTGAGATTTTGATTCTAATTTCGGGTTTTGTGTTTGACTTTTTGTGACTGAATTAAACACTCTAAAGAGTTTCCCTCGTTAAAGAGGAGCGATTGTTCCGTAAACATATCATTCGTTTGTCAATCAATGTATTTAAATTCACGTGAAGGCATTTTGAATTTTTCAAGAATACATGTAACACATAGAAGTGATACAAAGTATTACCTAAGAATCTCATACTAATTTTGTCAACACACGCCCCACGTCCCTTCTTTTGAGACCCTTCACAAATGTGTATAATGTGTACTTGAAATAAAAGATGTCTATGGTACAACTATTATTTATATTCGCTATTTTTTCTAATTTAAGGTTGTAGTCTCACCATAACCCCTACATTCAATTTTCTTCATAATTGCAATATTAATTAAGTATGATGTCATGCATCTTTTGCTAAAGTTTGAAAGAAATCGAATCAATCGTTGTACGTGAGTCGCAATTCAAAATATCTAAATTTTATCCCCCTTTCAATGCAGAAAATGGCGACTTTGTCACGAAATTTGTTCTCAGATATTCAATGAGCCTGCAAATTTATTAAGTATCAGCATTGCTTTCCAAAGGTAATACATACATCTTTCTTTTTAGTAAAATTTTGATGTTTTAATATCACAATATTGATTTTAGAAGCGATTTCAATAGAAAATAAGGATAAACATGTACCTTTCTGAAGTTCCTAAAATTGTCACATTTACATGTTAAACGTCCTTAAATTCAATAGCATCATTTAAAACCTGATAAATTTACAGCATGGACCAGACATGCACGTTTCGGGTACTAAACCCTCGTCAGTAGCTCATGAAAAAACGTATCATTTGATTTCAATAAAAAACTAATGGGAAAGAGATTAATTATCTATCTTAAATCTGTGCAAATTTCAGGGAAATCGAACCTATTTTTACCGAGTTAGTGCCATTTGGGTTACCCCTACCCCCATTTTTATACGTCGCGATACGTAACGTCGAGGTAAAGCATAGCGTTGTATGTCTTGTTGGCAGATTTATAATCAACATGCTTACGCGAAATTGTAAAATCAATTTGAATAAATAACAGTTATTATTTCAGAATTTGGACGTAATTCGTGCATTTGACTCAGTTGATATCACGAATAAACACGGGAAGCAATCAAACAAAAAGTAAAAAAAAAAAAAATAAGAAAGAAAATAAACAAAAAAAAAAAAAAAAAAAAAAAAAAGAAGAAAAGGAAAAAATCGATGGACCGTCCAATGCGCGGGTATAGATGGAGTCGAGTTGTTTAGAACCGAAACCACCCCCCGACCCGTCCTGGACCACTCCGTTTGCAATTCATACAATTTTTTGTTTATTTTTTCGATCTTTTTTTAATAAAAACTAATCGTCCCAGATTGCCGAGCCGGACACCTTTCCCCCTCACTACGATACATTTCTTTCTTCTAAAGGATCTTCTTATCAAACGAAGGTATCGTATACAGGGTAAATGTACTCTATATTCACACTAAGAACTCTCAAATAAAATCGAAGTAATCATGATAATAATTATCAGATGACATCAGATTTCTTTCGACATTTACGTTAGGTCAAAGAATTAGTGTAGATACTGAAAATATCAAAAGAATACAGGAACGTTTAAATCTCGGAAATATATTCAATCTATAGGTAATGCTCAATTTCAGGAAATAAAACAGAGAAAATGAAATGCTTACTTATGAAAATGGATAATGATATATAGAAAAACCATAAACAATTCCCGTTTACCTCCGTGCACCGCGCGGGAAATTCCCCTATTATGACGTCATGATTAAGTCATGCAGATGCTTGTCGTGAAAACAAACGATGGTAACGTAACGCCAGACAACAAACGTTCGCGAGATCCATTTTGAGTTACGTCCCTTACCCTGAGACTACCATCTTAAAATGTAGTTCTATGTATCGGAGTATCAGGTTAACAGGTATCAGGTGGACTCCTCTGTATAAGTTATTGATAAGAAGATAAAAACAAAAGGTCAATGTCACTCGGTTCAATGCCATTATCGCAATTTCCAGCAATCTATGCTTGAAATATCAAAGCCTTTTCTCGCATTTGCCGCCATGTCTGATAGAGTTTGCCCATAATGACGCGTCATGTAGGGTCACTGTATCCCACATGCCCTCGCGTGTCTTTTGACGTCTTTGGAATAAGGACCAGTTTAAGCAAATTCTACATGCACTGTTAATTTTTGAGTAAGTAGAAAAGAAATGGTACCCTTGAAATGATAAGCAAACATCAACAAATTGTATTTTCAGCAACGACTTCATTCGTGTTTGAAGGAACCCCCGGTTCTAAAAATAGTGCTATAAATAGACTTCCGTGAAAAATTGTGTTGATCGATGTATCAACAAAATTTCTCAGCCAATCAGAATCTTCGTTTCTTGAAAATGACAATGGAAATTAAATGATATAAAATTCTTATATTCCCATTAGTGTCTCTTCAATTGTTTTTATTACATGCACCGTAATTGTAAAGAGAGAGTACGTATTGAGGTTTTTTGAAAAACTGATGTCTTATCAGTCGTTGAAGTTTGAGTATTTTATTTATCTATGTTTTTAATTCCAACATTCAAATCATGAAGGTACTAATTCATCAATGAACATCTATAACATGAAGCAAGGACGTCTTAACTTGGTTAATGCTTTCTTGTATCATGAAAATTCATATTGTAAATATGAAAATGAAATCAATCGCATAATAAATGCTTCTTTAATCACGAGGAGAGTTATAAAACCTATTCAATCACATTTCCTGGTTCAGCAATATGATCTACCACTAAATATGTAGTCACTCCCGCCAGTACAATCAAGCCCTCCATATTGTGGTGTCGGATTATTACATGTGCGTGTTTTGGACCCGCTATAGCTATGCGAAGTGCATTCTTCTATAAACCTACCTCCACCAGTGGTATATACAGTCTTATATGAATCGCATTTTCCAGTGCAGCTCACAGTTCTCCATTCGCTCCATCCTCCATTCACTGCAACTGAATAAAACATTTCATGCAATACAACTCAGAACATTGCACAATCATGCAGTAGGTGTTGCAAGAATTATTCTATTGGTCATGTCGCCGAAAATTCTACATGCACCATAATACATGCATAAGTTAAGCAATTAAAGATGACCGCCTGAAGTCGGATATGATGTATTCCGAATGTGTTTTCCCTGAGCAAAGTCGTATTAAGGTACGTGTATAAGAAGTATAATAACAAATGTCGCGGAAAAGCTAGAAATTGTGTTCTTCCATATCTCACATATATATATATATATATTTTTTAAATATTTGATGTTTTTTTTATGTTTCATTCAACTCGCCATGAAGTTAGGTAGTCCCGAACATTGCCGATGTCGTGCGTCTTCAGCCAACTTCGTTGTATTTAATTTTTCAGTTATCAAAACAACCAGAAGTAGAGTATCATACCCCTAATGCCTAAGTCAGCGTATAAATGTTTAGCCTTTCTTAAGTAACTATGGATATATGTTTCATTGACAAATAATAACCATATCCTCATACACAATACAAATTCGATAATTCAGAAAATCATAAACCAAGGCATACACAATCAGGATAATTTTAAAACAGCAACCAAAGCATCAAACAAAAAAACTCTACCACATGGAAAGAAGCGACTCCCAATATGGGAGTGAGACCAGGTGCCCAGGAAGAGTCAGAATCTATTTCTTGTATGTGTAACCAGACAGATTTTTGTTGCCCGTTGTGTTTTTTCTTTGAATGTCAATTTTCTCACAAAGAGAGAAGTCACTTCTAAACTGAGCATGTATCGAACAGAGACTGAGACTGATCGTAATCTAAGCTTAATCTTAATCTTGGTCAAACATGCCGAGTCCGGAACTCGAACATATACTATTCAGTAGGAATTCCATTATATGGGCATCACGAGTGTTCCAAAATTATGATAAACCAAATATTCCCAGTTTGGAGACCGAACTGTCAGAATCTGTCAAAAGTACCCGTCAAATTAAAGCCATTGCACAGAGACCGACAGCACTTAACTTAGAGGTATGAACCTCATCACTCTAGGTGAGGACAGATACATCTCCAGATATACGCAATATCTGCAGTTGCATCCTATTAGATCATATCTACACTCGCGATTGTCCGGTGGCAGCTAACGTTGGCTGGATGGGACCGCTTATATGGAATATTACGGAAATTTGGCGTGATCGAATAATGAATTTCATAACACATTGAAATAATGTGTTTCCAAAATACATTTTAGAATTATCTTTCTTTGCCCAGAGTGGAAGTCTCTCTGTATAGTATGACAATTAAATAACATAATAAAAGTACATCAAGAAGTAATTAACTAATAAGCATTAATTAATTAACATAATTAATAATTATTGAAGGGGAGAGGTCATAGGGGAACAATGCTCTCCTAATTAAGTAAATAACCAAGTTTGTGCGACCTAGATTGTTACTCTTGTAACGACTCGTCTCTTTGACCTGGGTATATCACATGATATGTATTTTGTGACCTGGATATCAAAAACATTGAACAAGATATTGTGACCTGGATTTTCTTTACTCTAAGACCTGGATAAGTTCTTGATTTCTAAAATAATTTACTCTTAAGACCTGGACGGTTCTTACATTTACTTCAAGGACAATCAAGGGACCATAACTTGAATTGGCTTAATCTAAGACTGATCTGGATAGTCCGACCTGAATTTGAGACCTGGATATAATGTCTAGACTTGGCAATAAAATGGTGTGTCATGAGATGGTCCTTAATGAGTTATTTTCTATACGTCTTGCCTTGACTCAACAATATTCTAATTAATCTTAATTGCAACAATTATATATACATATGTACATTCTATCAAAGTGACCTGGATTCACCTGTGACCTGGATAATTAATCAAGATTAATAATTCAATTAAATTATAGTAAATATAACACATCTATTTTCATCTGGTATTTCAGTGACCTAGATATTTCAATCCGTCACTTGGATATCTTTATCTTAAAATATAACAAGGCCAGAACGTAAAAATCATAACGCTAATATACATGTATGACCTGGACGTACATACAAGACATACATGCATGCAACAAGTAAATTAATCAATCTTAAGATGACACTATAAAAATTGTAGTCCAATGAAATTACAGAGTCAGTGACCTGGGTGCCTGGATATCATCCTGTATTCAATGTTCGTCATTGGACTGTAATTCTGGAAAATGAGTTGAAGAAGATCCTGATGATAATCTCAACAGCACTCATAATGGATCACAAAAATGATCATCGACGGATCCCTAGCAAGCTAGAGGTGGGACCAGGTGCTGGGAGGAGTAAGCATCCCCTGTTTGACTAGCCGCACCCGCCGTCGATGTTCATGCACGAAAATGAAAACAATACCTTAAGTACATGCACTGACCATGTCTATATAGAAAGTGCTATGGCGATAACGTCAGGGAAAAATATTCAAAACATCTACTGTTAAACCCCTTGCGGGGAACGCTGAAAAAGTTCCTTATCACGTGATCAAGTTCCATAGTTCTTGACTGTATAGTTTTCTTCTTAAAGTTTCTACATATTTCTCATTCTCATTGTATACTGGGTCATCCTCACTCGGATGCATCTTGACAATGGTAACGATGCCAAGATCTTCCCATAATCTGCGTGGCGACATCACTTAGAAAAGCGACGGATTATACTGTCATGTTCACATATTTCAGCGTCCGGGTAAAGTAAATCCCAATTCAATTATAGTTCTTTTAGTTCATTCGAAAGTCCGGGGTGGAATCGCTTCGGCTTGTGGCGGGCTGGTTTGTATATCCAGCCATACGGGATCATCGCACTCGGGTCTTTCCGACGTCACGTGAATTTGTTCAGGTTCAATCTGCTTGACTTTTTCATTTGGTTCTAATTCAATGTTTTCAGTTTGCACATCTGGATAGTTAGGGACATGGATAGATTCATCATCTCCGGCGCCTAGGTACGAATTTCTTTTCTCGTTCTGCTTTTTGTTCAGTATCGTCCATGGAGATCTAACCCGTAGACACAGTGTCCATCACTGAATCTTGATACAACAGGTCGTTCCCAATTTGTATTTCTTGTGTTGTCCATATAACTCCAGGGGCGTTGATAGTCTACGAGAGTTTGGTATTGTCTTCGAACTGCGTCTGCAACATATCCCGGTTCAGGCTAACTACTTATTGGTGCAAGGTCACTTTCTTGCCAAACTTATAATTTCGGAGGAATTGTCGGAAAAGTGAGGGCAAATTATATTTACATTTCTTATGAAAGAAGGGGGGGGGGGGCAGGATCATACGGCTATTGAATGCTGAACAAGCCAGCGGAAGGCGAATGATGTAGAGGGGAGGGGTAGTCTTATTGATTTGATAACATTTATTAGAAGAAGGAAAGGAAATGGTCTCCAGCATGACCACCCTGCACTAACCCAGCGAAACAAACCCACAAGAAAGTGACACATAAATGACATTATACAAAACTACAAATCTCAAAAATACACTACAATATCCACTAGAACATCATACAAAACAATCAATACAGACGTATAGAAACATCACACATTGATGAAAGGACACTAACGTGCCCCGGCTACGACTTTGGACAGCCATCTGCTATTAGCAAATGGTGTAGTTATCCGGATTACGTGCGCACAACACTCCCACTTATCCGAATACACAGAGGTCTCCATACACAGAGGTCTCCATACACAGAGGTATCCATAAAATGTCCAAACGTCCAAAGAAGACGCATTGTATCCCTCAATTAAGGAAAGAGGGGCCGCCGATGTTATTACCCAATGACCATCCGAAATATACCCAGCCTGAGGGGTAGGGAAGGATTTTACAATATTTCTCAAACTTCTCTGTATATCCCAGAAACAAGTGAATAATACACAATGAAGATGAAAGGATAGAATAAACTGGGTTCCTTATGAGACTGTCGTAAGTATCTTCTTTAACTCACTTATGACATACAACCTGAGAGTTCAAGAGATGAGAGTTAAGAAAATTGACTTCTTCTTTTATCGAACAAATATTAGCTTGGGCTTCTAGGTCATAAAGTTGCTGTTAGGAACATTGCCATGTTATAGACATTATACACTTTAAAGGCAACTAAGGTATCCAACAATGGAATCGAAAGAGCAACAACTAACTGATCGCGATATATAAGATTAGTACAGGTCATCGTCCTGTAAAATGTCCAAAGGTCAAAAAGGTTTTTCTCTTCCTTTTTTTATACTATTTTATTTTTACAATCTATCTAATCCATTTAAAATCTCTTAAGAAAGTGAAAACCTAGCTATCAAGTCAATAAAGAGGTTATTTCTACCAGTAGTCGTCTGATGTTGCTAGGAGAGAAATGACTGCAAGTTTTAGTCCTTGTGTTGAGAAACATCATCTTAGCAAGTTCATCTAAATTGTTGATGAGGGCATTTGGGTCTGGAGAGGTTTTATGGGGGACAGTTCTAATGGGAGTTTTAAAATGGGAGGGTTGTGCGCACTTTATCCAGGATAACCACCCCTTCTGCTATTTTCTTGGCAAGTTTCACATAAGTGTTTCCCACACGTAATATTCCTAATAAAAGTCGAAATAAAGTCCAACAGTTTACTACATGTCTTAAGTCAATCTCGTCCTAGTATAACGTTTCTGTCTCGTTGCATTTTTACTGCGCGTAATCGTTTAACAACCGGTGTCAGTTTTGGCTCAGGTGAAAATTGACTATATATTTTCCTACTTATACTTGAAACTTCAGCGGCCGTATCAATTAAAGTGCGACACCATAACTTGCCTACTTTTATGATACAAGAACTGGGGTTTTCTGAACAATTAAGTTCTAAGACGGGTCTATAGCTTTCATTTTCTTTCTTAAAGTTTTCACCTAATATTCTTCTCTCTTCAACGGCTTCCTTTTGAAGATAGCGTTTTAGTTTTCCTGATTATGTCGAGGGGCAGGGCCGTGTTTCCACGGGAAATGGGGCTGACGATAGAGATTTACTCCGTTTTTATCGGGGACTCTCTTGTTCGGGCAATTTCTTTTAAGGTGACATATCATATGACAGACCCAACATTCTGCTCCTTTTATCCGCTCTGGTGTCTCCGGGGGAATTCTTTTTCGTTCTGTTTAGAAGCCCTGTTTGTCAGGGAGCTTGGGTAGTCTGTTTAGGCTTAGATGGGGGCTTTCAGTTTTCTTAGAAGCCTTTTTAGTTTTTGGGGTTTTCTTTGCTTTGGGAGGGGGAGCTACTTCGTTTACGTCTGACTCATCGGAGTCATCGTCGGAGCTGTCAACATCTTGACCTAAAGTATTCAATGACTATATTGAAAAAAATAGGCAATCTGACGAGTCCTGGATGCCAGTCGGTAAATGTGATGCGATTGTTTGATGAAGCAACAAGAAGACGTCGAAGTCATGGTATAAGATAATACAACAGTCCAGATATTCATGATATATCTTTTGACGGTCGTTTGTCATTTGTCAACCATCAGTTAGGTCTGCATCATATTTGTACGAAGTTGTGCTGCTCTCTTCCTTTAAAGAAATTGCATGACTTGTACGAATCAACAATGATCTTACATTTTACCGACACCGGTTCATCAGAATATCGCCTACAAAGTATTATTCAGGACATCTCGTCAAACAGACTTTTTAAGGCCGTCAAATCTGACATACCTGTTAGCAGTGAAAATCGTCCCTTCCTTAAAATGAAATTTGCAAATAAGGGGATCGATGCTCTACGTTTAAGTAACATTCTAAATAACAGTTATGTTAAGGAGAAAATCCCTCCTTATTTTAGATACCAAGTCGCCTTGCATTTCCTACACATACTAGTATACACAATCCGTTGCTTCCAAAATATTTAATTATAAACAAAATTTGAAACGTCTAGATGTACACCACCTTTCACAAAACCCCATACAATGCACATGTTCATCCTCTGATTTCATCTACCAACGGTGTGGCCATGTGGTTACTGGTGACCTACATATCGTCGGTAACAATAAACTTAGGAACCTTCTCAGTAAAGGTCCACAGTACAGGGAATCCCGTTCCTTCACATGGCGGGAAAACTTTGGAATAATTATGGATGTATGTGAGGAGTACGCCAGACGATGGGCAAAAAAGGAGGACGTA
Source organism: Pinctada imbricata (assembly GCA_033119305.1). Taxonomy (NCBI): domain Eukaryota; kingdom Metazoa; phylum Mollusca; class Bivalvia; order Pterioida; family Pteriidae; genus Pinctada; species Pinctada imbricata. The sequence goes on along the minus strand of VSWD01000003.1, from coordinate 50,485,335 downwards.
GAACTAGACACACTCTCCGAATGGATGAAATCCATCGGCGAATTACTTAAAAGAAGAATAGGGCGTCTTCGGCATTCAGTTAACATCAGACACGAGTTAATTTTTCAAGACTCTGTTAATGCCAAAGAACTGTCTAACCTCCATGAAAAATATATCATTGTTCCTGCTGGAAAAGCGGCAAACAATATTACTTTCGTTTGCAAGGCGTACTATTTCAAATGCCTAAAAGAGGGACTTGGGCTACATTCAGCACCTGGAAATCCAACATACACACTTACAAATTTATCTGTATCCGAAATACTTGGCAATCATAAATCTGTACTTGAGTCTTTCGGTATTCACACCGATGACTCTGATCTTGAACTACCTTATATCTACTGGATTCCCAAAATGCACAAAATCCTTACAAGCACCGCTTCATCGCCGGTTCGTCCAGGTGTTCCACCAAACCTCTTTCCTTTTTGCTTACGGAAATATTAACTCAAGCAAGGTCTTCAAACATACTGCGAGACAACTTACTGTACTGGTGTCAAAGCAGTTCCCGGACTAAAGCAGTTCCCGGACGTGTCGGTAAAACGGCTACTTAAAGCAACTTTTTTAACATTTTGGTAGTTTCAATAGTTAGATTGTATGTATAAATTACTGCATAGAAAAAATTAGCTTAAAATAACATCAATAAGGCTCGTTTCTGCTTTACTTTCTGTTCCCATTTTATTTACATGCAACTTTTGGAGCTGGGGAAATGACGTCACAGTGGAATTATGGGAGTCTGGTTTAGGTATTGGGGTGCGCTAAGGGTTCGCGCCCAAAACTAATACGGTGATTAATGAATGGAGACGAGATAAAATTATTAATTCATGCAAAACTTGAGAAAAAAAAAGACCAATATGTCTGCGTACGTCTGGTTGGCAGATCAACGACAAAGCAGAATGGGGGGGGGGGGGGGGGGTTGCTATGTTTTAAAAATCCTATGATAATTTGAAAAAAAAGAGATTTATGAATATTATTTAATGTGTCTTCTGATTATAATGACGATCTAATGATATTGTTTTACACATTTTATGCTTCTCATGATAGTGATTATCTGGCTATTCGATGTATGGATCATTTTTGTATACATTTCTATATGCAGATATTTTTGTCTGTCTTTGCCGCAAAGTTCGGACCATATGTCTCATGCTCAGTTTGAAACATCGGACCTAAAATTTGGTCTATCAAATACTCGGACTATCGAACCTTACAAATACTGGATGGACACTTTATCAGAAATGGTTATGGTCAAGTCAAGCCAGGATTTGGCAGAGACACCCCCCTCCGAGACGGAAAATCGTATTTATAGAATCTATTTGATTGCTAATTACCTGGCAAGCACATCGAGTTGTCGATATGGAAGGGGTCGTATTATTTCATAATTCTGGCTATTTAATATAAAATGGTCATTCTTAGCATTGTTTTTTTTTTCATTGCAAACATGATATGCAAATTAATTTAACTCACAGAATCAGTGATGTTTTTACTAGCTAATTTGAAACGAAATTCGGCCCTTTCCCAGCGCCGAATTCCTACTATGTTTTATTCCAAAAAATGACATTAAATTCCTAAAAATTGAGAATACAATTTGATTTAACATGAATTAATTCTAGTTGACCTCTTCAAAGGCCACAAAAAACAAGAAAAATGGCCTTATAATGGACAGACATGCAGATTTATTTTGATCACAAACTGTTCCAAATATTCCCAATTTTCTTTATTATGTCGCGGATATTTCCCAAATTGAAAGGCACAGGCATATTTGAGAAATATTGAAAAAAACCCCACTGAGAATGAAAAAAGGCAGCGAGCCAGCGAAAATATTCTGATATTCGACTCAAAACTGTCAGAAATTGACTCTAACGAATACCTTGCATGTACTTTTATTAGCTATAGGGTTAGTTCCTGTCATACCTCCTACTCAAAGTTGGTGTGTAAATTTGGGGGGGGGGGGGGCGTAGTCCGAGGACACCACATGACCGTCATACCGCGACGTCATTGGCTGAAATTAGTACGAGGCGTGATAAGATGATTTTAGGAGAGGGTCGGGGTGGTTTGCTACCTACGCCTCCACTACATGTAAATCCGCCATGACCGGATTTTAAAACAGAAGAGCAAGGAACCGGGTAACCTGCAACGAAGATGCAGACGGAAAGAAAATACTCTGCCATGATTTTTTCACAGAAATCAGGTGCTGATCCAGGGATTATTTTGGATGACTTGCGGCGATGGCCAAGGAGGATATAATAGCTATGGGAGGGGTTTTTCCCTCTCATTTAAAGAGGGGGGGGGGCGCGAACAGATAATCCGCTTTCTCATGATAACGTATTTGTACTGATTTTAGAAGGGATCCCGTTCATAAAAGGTGAACAATTTATGTAAATCCAATTTATTTTGCAAGGGTGGATTTAGGGGGGTTTGGGGGGGGGGGTTCGGGAAAACCCCCCCCGTTTTCTCTTTGTTTTTTTTTTTTTTTTTGGTAACACTAGCACTCAGAAAAAAACCCTGCAAACTGAGTAATAAAAAGTTGCTTAATGTCCACCAGAATTCACTATTTTGAAACAAAATTTACAAAAATTTTCTTATATTCTATCGCATATCGATTCGATACCGTATCAATTGGCGTATTTGTGGATTCGTACAGACAATCGCGAAGTTTTTGTAATGTACGTCGCAGAGGGAGTTTTCTGTTTATTTTATTCCCGAAAATTAACATTAACAAATACTCTAATATGAACATGTTCAAATAATTTGCAAAACATGTACGTGTGTCAAACAATCAATGTAAATGGCACGGGGATCGAAACCTACAAATTTCTGTCCTCAAATACATGTACCCGGTTTGAGTATTTTTGTCATCTACAAATTTTGTTAAAAACATACTTTGAAATAACCGGAAAAATGGGCAAATATTTAACATTGTATGTATAGCTCGAATATGCTCCGGGTGCCTATAATTAAGCATTTAATTTTCAAAGCCTTTAAATCCTTCTCATACACCTACACACCTGTGACCAAGCTCCTCCCCGTTCACATAAAAAAGGCCCAAAGATACTCAACATTTTTTACTCGATATCATACCAATATTCTAAGTAGTATGTTACCGCAAGGACAAATCAACAAGCCAGGGGCGAAGCCAGGCGTACATTTGCACGCAAAAACGTCCACATCGTCTCGCGAAAAAAAAGGAGAGCGCCTCCTCCAGCAGTTGCCAAAAAGAAGGGGGAGGGTTTTGAAGCAAACCACTGTTCAGAAATAGATCAAAGACACCCCAGAAACCACCGATTTGAATGCATTTTTCGTAATTTTCTCGTGCTTCATTCGAACTCATTACAACCATGCGCGGATCCAGAGCGGGACCGGGGGTCTGGAAACCCCCCCCCCCCCCCCCCCGAGATTTTCGGAGGTGGGGTCAGCTTTGGCCCATTTCTAATTGATATGGGTCTAAAAATGCATGAAAGGGCTTTGAAACCTAAAATTTCGTCTCGCTTCGCTCGCCCGATTTACAAATACAAAACTATTTTTTCTGCAAAATTCCTTAATTATTATCAATTGTTCATACTAAGTAATTTTATATAATTGTCTTGGGTCTCAGGAACCCATATTTTGAACAGTCCCTTACTTCATAGGATGTAACCTCCTTCAGATCTTTTTCAAAATTTTGTCATTTTAAGATGTCTGATTATTTGGAAAATGACATATCTATTATCTATTTATTCTCATGAAATTCGCTCCGCTCGCCGATATAAGGAGTAAAATATTTAATGTTATAAATAATCATCTTGATCGAATCAAGACAAATTAGTATTTCATATCTAAAAAAAATTTTTCGCTCGCTACGCTCGCCAATTCTTCATGAAAATGAACGTGAAAGGAAAGCTAATATCATGATTAATATTTTGGTTTTACCCGGTAGTTATCATGATTAATATTTAAGTCCATACCGGGTAAAACCAAAATATTAATCATGATACTAACAAAATTGCCCCCTCACCATCATGTGCACCGATATATATGTACCTACATGATAGGTAGACTTCCCTAAATTTAAGACCCCTCTGACCAAAAATGCTGGATCCGCGCATGATACAACGATCGCTAACAAAGTGCGAGCGGTCGATTGGAAAAACTTTATGCGGACGTACATATATATAAGTATTTAGGGAATGTCATGTTCACATCTCAAGTTTCTTCTCAAGTCTTCATCTTAGATACGGTTCATCGTCTGCTGACATCGAATCATATGCGTTATCCCATCTAAATTCAGTTCAAATACGCTCCAGAGGTCAGCAATTTGCTTCATTTTTTTTTCAAAATTTTCACGGGGGACCTCCTTCAAGGGGATGGGTAACATATTTTCATACTGTCCCCACTTGACCCTTCGGGCCTCGCAAGTCATCCCCCCCCCAAAAGTGCCTGTGCCCCCGGACAGCTGAAGTTCTTGGTCCAACCCTTATGTATTTTATTTAGAAATCTTTATTAACCACATAAATTGAGTGGAAAAAATGGTCTGAATATTCGAGAAGGTAAGGAGAAAATATGCTCCAGAATGCACCATTTTATTCCATTTTTTCGCAAATTTTCCGGGGGAGGCCCCCCGGACCCCCACCTACAGGAGGGGGCAACCCCCTCCCGTGCCCTCCCCCGCTCGGCACTTCGTGCCTCGAATCGACCCTTCGGGTCGATACAAAACCCCCCCGCTTGCCACTCTGGATCCGCCACTGTTTTGACATGTTCTGTTATGTTATTGATCATTTTTCATGAGATGTCCAAGTATCACCAATGTAAGCCAGTTGATGATGACTGGTCAATGATTATTTTTGTTTCTTTCAATTTATTTATTTTTTCAATTAAATGTACCACGTACAATCTGTCAGTGATCGTTGCATATGTAATGTAAATCCGAATTTCCAGCTCCTAGCTCTAATGAATCTGGAGTGAATTTAGGGCTATTTCTGGCTATTCTAATTCTTTCATTATATGGAAACAGTACTTCCCTTTAAAAAGAATGTCACAAGTGACCCCTTGGCAATGCCTGGAGGGTATGATGGGTACCCCGCAAGCTTTTTTAGCATTATGCAAATATACGAGGGCTCATTGATATGTTGTGAGCGTCGTATTGAAGAAATTGAATTGTCTCACGCATTATGCATTATTTTCTACACAATCCCCTTCCGTATATATATATCTAGATACACTTTTGCCACCAATCTCCCACGCATGCGTCCGATTTCAGTTCCGCTTTTCTTCACTTTGAAATCTCAAATTTTCAGAAAGGAAGGTCAGTCATCTAGGTCAAGGTCACTAGGTAAACATTTCATGTGACAAGAGAAAGGACTCATCATATGAAATACATGTGTGAAATATTAAAGCTGTATCACTTACCAATCTAAAGATTAAGCCAATCTGAATTCTTTTGAAAAGTAGATCAAATATCTAGGTCAAGGTCACTAGGTCAAAAATTATGGTTTTTGTAAAAAGGTCTTGTCACAAAGAATACACATGTGAAATATCAAAACTCTATCACTTACCAATCAAAAGTTATGGGTGTGACACCCAAACAGTGACAGACAGACGGACGCAGGCGACACAAAAATGACCTTAAATACATTTTTCTAAAAAGAAATAAAATTTGTGAAATATGCCATTGCTTTTTTTAAACAATATTTCCCAATCACAATCTCGTGAACTGCATGATGCTATGCAGATGGTCACAATGTAACGCAAAAAAACGGCGAAAATATCGCTAATCAATGAGATTGGCGTGTGTTAGGTCACATCTTTCAAAGGTTTTCGTTTCTTTTGTCCCATGGGGTTTGTGAGGTACAATCTACTCCGGGGTTACAGACGATGTAATGATCGGTATAGATGATTTTTGCATGCAAAGTCGTGCACATGCTAAATCATCAAATAACTTGGATCGAAACAACAGTTTTTAATTAAATGAAATAAAAGTGATGAACACGATGAATCAGGTCATGCAATTATTTTCAATTTCCAAAGTACACGAATCGTTTTAAAATATTCTCTTGACTTTATATGGATGGTTTTTAGAGAACAACGTCACGGTGTTTTCTATCCACGAGTCGAATAACTTTCTTGTTACTAGTATATATCCATGCAGCTAAATGTTCAACTTACTAGCGCCTTTTCGGAAATCTTATGTAGCGCCCCCCCCCCCCCCCCCTTACGATAAATTATCAAACTATAATTTTTTTTTCAGATATATGGAAAATGCATTCATATTGATAATTTATTTATAGGAAAAAAATTGGCACGGATCGATATATTGCCGATAATTTGTACAGGAGAAATAGGAGGTATTTGGGGTCGGGAATCCCCCCCTTTGTTTTGCCAAAATGCAGACTTTTCCCATTTAAAAACGTATGTGTATATTTTTTCAAAACCAAAGACAACACCACAGCATCCCCCAAGACTTGAACCCCTCCCCTGATAGAATTTTCTGGATCCGCCTAAATTATCTGTACGAGGGAAAAATTAATTCAAAATAAACCTTCAGTAACCCCCCCCCCTTTTCATATTTTACCTATTTGACAACCAATTTTTACCATCTAAGCCAAGACATTCACTCAAAAAGACAGTTACTTATGTTTAAATATCGTTTAATATCCCAGAGACCCCGCGCTGAACATTGAAAAATGGCCGTTTACCCCTAGTGTATAAATGGCTCTCGTTAGGGTGTTTCAACACCGATTTCAATAATTATTTTTACATGAATCAAAAGATGAATAGTGGAACATTATATCTGCCAAATTTCATCGATTTATTTTATTTAATTCAAAAGTTATTAGCCGAAAACCGCTAAAAACGTCCGGGAACTACTCTGATACCAGTATACGTAGAATCATTTGCTGTGAATTAACCTTCGCTACTTTCGCGATCAGCCTCATACCGTGAAATTTTGTCCTAGTGAATGTTACAACTTGGTGAGTGTCACTGCTGGTGGACCAGGAGTCCCCGAGGGCACATGTAGCCAAGTTCGATCAATTTCGGTTGATCGTTTCTTCAACATGTTCTAAAAAATTTCTGTTATCAAAATTTCTTGAAATTTCTAAAACGTGGGTCCTGTAGCATCATATCCCAACCATCCTGCTACGTCTTTCGGTACGCTTTTTCGACATAGTAACTTTCATACTTTTTTGGCTCATTACATTGTTTAGATTTGAGGATCACTGAGGAGGGTTAAGTACCCGAAATGTGCATGTCTGGTCCATGTTGCCAATTTACCTGTTCTTAAATGATGCTATTCAATATGAAGACGTTTACATTAATATCAGAGGCATAATTTAATAGCAGCAGGAGCGGATCCACGAATCATAGTCCAATTGACAGGGTTTACTTTTATAAAACCGCGAAAGAAAGTACAAGCGAATGATTCTACTTATAAAGTATTCCAGAAATGGAATCAATCAGATGTGGATCCGAAAAAATTCTAAGGAACTTCTGGAAAATTTAAAAGCCACTAATTTCAATCATATAACCAGCGTAAAGTCTTTCGACTTCTCCACGCTCTACATTACCATCCCACACTAAAACTCTAAAACAGACTTGCCAATATAATTCGCAACACATTTCTTTCAAAAAATGGTAATAGGAGATACAAATAACTCGTCATAGGGCCCGAGGATACATATTTCGTCAAAGAGCACTCTGATTCAAACAAAAAGTATACCAAAGACGATATCATCGAGATGCTGGAGCTTTTGATTGAAAACATTTTTGTGGTTTTTGGAGGAACCGTATTCCAGCAGATAGTCGGAATCCCAATGGGTACCAATTGCGCCCCACTACTTGCAGACTTATTTTTATATTCATACGAAGCTGATTTCATCCTGACCTTGCTCTCAACTGGGCGAAAGCACCTCGCATCTCAGTTCAATTTTACCTTCAGATACATAGATGACGTGTAGCTATCAATAATCCGAAATTTAAGGACAATCTACACGAAATCTATCCTCATAAACTAGAGATCAAGGAAACAACCAAACAAGACATACTTACCTGATCTGTACATCAAAATGTACATCGAGACAATCACCAAATTTGACAGGTTTCTATGGAGCTGTTGAGACGGGTGTTGCATGCATTCAGGAGACGCTGACTCTCCCCGGGCACCTGGTCTCACCTCGGAATGTTGTTAATTCCAGGTTCGCAACCGTTTCGATGGAAATTCTCACGATTTTGCTTTGCTTCCTCGACTTTGAGACTGAATAACGGTTAGGCACTTCTTTGATTTTCACCCAATGTTTTTGTTTACTATAGATTTGTCCGGGGGACGGACATTCACGTGCACGGTGTCCGGTACCGTTACATTTGAAACATTTTTGATTTTTAAAAATATTCAATTTCCATGGGCTCTACTACTCTCTAGTTTTGATTATTTAGCGCGATTTGTGCATCACTTTGCCAAACAATGGGGGAAATTTACATTCTGAAAATGTTATTGTGGGGCACTCTGATTACAACCTACACCGAGAATTTGGCTTTGAATCAAATTTGGATTCGTGCCAGCCAACATCGAGGCATATTCTAAATCTGATCTCAAATTGAATCGTTTTCTCAAATTTTGTTCTCTCATCGCGATCTCTAGCGCTTTCTCAAAACTATCGGGATTTTCTCTAAAGACCTTCATCCTGAGGTAGTCGTAACAAAGTCAATCACAGAAGATGTCGACTAGTTGCTTTTGTACTAATAGGTGTTTCCTTTCATCATAAGGAGTTGGGTACGCGTCTTCAGTGATTCTGGGAAGAAGTTCTGAGTAAAGCTGAATAGTCGGGGAGCCAGTGGGACCCCCATGCAAGCTATTGAGTATTTGTTATGAGTGTCATAATGTTCCTTAGGGTCTGCAGAATCAGTTTTCAGAATGTACTCAAAAATAAAGTCAGTCAGAGTGTAAGTCTCAAGGATGCGCTTTACAAGACTGTAGATTGGTCAAGTACCAAGCCTATTGTCCGTCTGATGACATTAGGATCATATCCACGGTATAAAAGGCGTTTGATGATTCTGACGCATTTTCGATGGTTATGCTGCCTACCTTTGATCCTTCTAATTTTGTTTATCATATCACCACAAAAGACAGGTTGTGTAATACCCAAAGTAATGTACTCTGTTGCGTGTATAGATCCGAATTTTAAAAGAAGTTGACTGTAATTTTTGTAAAATTTCCAGAAAGTCTTAACTAGTTTATAAAAGCGGAAACCTTGACCTAAAATTTTTTTGGTAATTTGTAAATTTCTACTGTGAAAATATGAAATATTAGTACATGCTCTAGCGTACCGGATGAGCTGTGATATGTAAATGCCGTATGACGGTAAACTTGGAACATCACCGTCAAGCCAGGGGAAATTTACTATGTTGAATCCAAAATCATCCCTTTTATCATATACACTTGTATTAATCTTTCCGTTTATAATTTGATATTAAGGTCCAAAAACGGCGTTTCTGTATTTGTAACATTGTTAAGTGTTTATTCTTTTGGAATAAATTTCATTCTTATATAATTCAAAAGCAGGATTTTGGATAACAGGATAACATTGTTTAGATTTAGGATCACTGATGAGGGTTAATTATCCGAAACGTGCATGTCTGGTCCACGTTGCCAATTTATCTGTTCTTAAATGATGCTATTCAATTTGAAGACGTTTACATTTATACCACTTGGTGAGTGTCACTGCTGGTGGACCAGGAGTCCCCGAGGGCACATGTAGCCAAGTTCGATCAATTTCGGTTGATCGTTTCTTCAACGCATTCTAAATTTCTGTTATCAAAATTTCTTGAAATTTCTAAAAAGTGGGTTCTGTAGCATCATATCCCACCCATCCTGCTACGTCTTTCGGTACACTTTTCGACATAGTAATTTTCATACTTTTTTGGAACATAACATTGTTTAGATTTAGGATCACTGATGAGGGTTAATTACCCGAAACGTGCATGTCTGGTCCACGTTGCCAATTTATCTGTTCTTAAATGATGCTATTCAATTTGAAGACGTTTACATTTATACCACTTGGTGAGTGTCACTGCTGGTGGACCAGGAGTCCCCGAGGGCACATGTAGCCAAGTTCGATCAATTTCGGTTGATCGTTTCTTCAACGCATTCTAAATTTCTGTTATCAAAATTTCTTGAAATTTCTAAAAAGTGGGTTCTGTAGCATCATATCCCACCCATCCTGCTACGTCTTTCGGTACACTTTTCGACATAGTAATTTTCATACTTTTTTGGAACATAACATTGTTTAGATTTAGGATCACTGATGAGGGTTAATTACCCGAAACGTGCATGTCTGGTCCACGTTGCCAATTTATCTGTTCTTAAATGATGCTATTCAATTTGAAGACGTTTACATTTATACCACTTGGTGAGTGTCACTGCTGGTGGACCAGGAGTCCCCGAGGGCACATGTAGCCAAGTTCGATCAATTTCGGTTGATCGTTTCTTCAACGCATTCTAAATTTCTGTTATCAAAATTTCTTGAAATTTCTAAAAAGTGGGTTCTGTAGCATCATATCCCACCCATCCTGCTACGTCTTTCGGTACACTTTTCGACATAGTAATTTTCATACTTTTTTGGAACATAACATTGTTTAGATTTAGGATCACTGATGAGGGTTAATTACCCGAAACGTGCATGTCTGGTCCACGTTGCCAATTTATCTGTTCTTAAATGATGCTATTCAATTTGAAGACGTTTACATTGTCAATAGTTAGAATATCATCCAGGTACCTAGAAGTATTATTGAAACATTTCAGATCATCAAATTTTCTTCGCTGTTGAATATTTTGGATAAATTCTTTTACATGAGTGTATAAAAATAAATCTGCAACAAAATCTGCGCACAGTTAGTACCCATAGGAATTCCTACAACGTGCTTGTATAGATCCTCACCAAATCTAACATAAATATTGTCCAAGAGGAAGGACAAGGCATTACATAGGTCACTACATGTCCATGATTTCTATGATTTGTAGTCTGTCGAGGAAAAGAAACCCTTCGATTCGGATGTACAAATGTAAGTTTTCCGCTCTCGATCAAAACACAATTTAATGAGATTAGATAATCTATCATTAATTTTGTCATGAGGAAGTGTGAAGTACATATTAGAGAAGTCGTATGAAGAAATCGTATAGGCTTGGAAATTTCCAGATTTCATTTTGTCAATCACATCCCCTGAATTCTTAGTATACCAAAATAAATTTATATCGTTCCTGTTTAGAACCGTTTCACAATATCTAGTTACGTGTTCTCTAATAGCAGTAAGTGCTGACGTCAGATTTCTATACAAAATTGTAGTGAAGCAGTTGCTAGAATTAGCAATAAATCTAAATTTGTAAGGAGACTTGTGTAGTTATGGTATGCAATATAGTGTTGGGAGATCCAATTTAGAAATAGAGATATTGAATGAAGACAGTTCATTGTTATGCTTGCTTAAAATGTTAGATGCACTTTCATTGCTTTTAATAAATGTATTAGTAGACGAAAGTTCCGAAACCAAAGTTGATATGTAGTAACGTTTTCATATAATAATGGTGTTGTTGGCTGCTTTATCAGCTGGTGCAAAGACATATTTTTCATGTAAGTTACTTAATTTGGATTTGAAATATCTTTCTGATTTGGAACGTGGATTCTGAAAAAGATGAGGGTTTTTATGGAAGTTATCTTTTCGAATATCCGTTATATCTAAAATGAGGCTTTTCCTGTCATTCAGAGTATGCGGTTCGACTCCTTCTGATTTACACCTTCTTTTCGTATAATTATCTAAGACTTCCGTAAGCACCTCACGGCATTTGACAAAATCTATCTTAAATGGGATTCTATACTTAGGTCCTTTTTTTAAGAAGACCACGGAGCTGTCTGTCTTGGATAATTGAAAAGTCACCTGTAACAACATGGCCAGCTGGTTTATAGAGATATTTAGAAGTTGCACATTCTCAAGATGCAGGACACGATGGAAGTATGCCAGGATCCGATGTAACTTTATTATAGTTAAGAACAAAGTTATGTTTCTTGTACTTATAAGAAATAAGAGGCGGTTCTAAATTTTCAAAGTATTGAGGAATGGTACTTTGTACGCGATGATCCCGAAAAATATTAGAGATGTTTAGAATATCAAAACTTTTGTTAATAAACGGGATTTTTATGAATCGTCTTTTAGGGGATGTGCATTTCACAATAGGATAAAATTTATACTGTGTGAATGAGACAATGATATTAAGTCTGAATCAGTCAGTGTTTCTTAGAATTGCAACCTCTGCTTCATCAAAGGTAGATTTCAAGTGCATAACTGGTATTAAAGGTACACATAGTCTAACATGTATTAAACTGTCAATAATGAAGTTTTACCGTAAAAAGCTTTTAAGTACTAACATTTGAACATCTATATGTTACTTACATAAAATATCTCTCACATTTTTGTTTTATAGACGCTTTTACTCTCTGGTACGCACGATTTCGGTAAACTTCGGAAATTGTTATTTGCATATACAGTATGTAGAAATATGTAACATTTACCAAGGTCAAAGTGAACACGCTACAACGATCAGCCAATCGCTTGAATGAACTTCACATCGTGGGATTACTACGAAACATGTAGTAAACCACGTATACAGTCTTTTTGAGATTTTCTCTAAAAAAACTAACTCACTAATATTTCATTAATTGCAAATACAAGGTTGATGTCATGTATAGATATCATGTTCCATTCAAATCACCATTTTGAACGTGGATAATCGAACACTTTCAAATGACTAACAACGTGTAATAGTGTATGACCGCTTGAATGGGAGGCAGGTGTAGTCTGCTATACACATGTGCGTTTGTTTACCAAATCCTGAATGAAAATTAACCTTTATTTAGTTACGATTTTTTGTTCGTTTTTTAATAAATGATTTAGACTATGAATATATATATTATATATACACATATCAAAATTACTGTGGATATATATACACGTTTAACTTATATATATATACTTCTCCGGGCACCTGATCCCACCTCTAGCTTGCTAGGGGTCCGTCGATGCTCAATATTGTGCTCTATTGTGAGTGCTATTGAGATAATCGTCAGGATCTTCTTTAACTCATTTGTGTCACACTTATGCCCTTTGCCGTGTGGAGCTCGTAAAAAAGTTCCCCGCGAGGGGTTTGACAGTAAGTGTTTTGAATATATTTCCCTGACATGGTCGCCATAGCACTTTCTATATAGACATAACGTCAGGCAGTGCATGCATTTTATATACTGTGTTCTTCATCGTGCATTAACATCGACGGCGGGTGCGGCTAGCCAACAGGGGATGTTTACTCCTCCCGGGTACCTGATCCCACCTCTAGCTTGCTAGAGGTCCGTCGATGCTCAATATTGTGCTCTATTGTGAGTGCTGTTGAGATTATCGTCAGGATCTTCTTTAACTCATTCTCATAGCTAGATAAAAATAAACGAGAACTATACATGTACATGTACGCTGTAGATCCCTTTAGCTAATTTTCCCTCAGACTTGTCAGAGTTTTAATTTCACCGTCGTCCTCTAAGCTAGGTCTCTATTAACTTTCCAATACCAAGCCAATACTATTTGTTACGTACATATCTCTTTTCAGATTTTGATAACACCGATTGTCGATTCATTTTCGTCCCACGTGTTATCCATCAGCCATGTTTTTCTGTTTTGATACAGTACTGGCCTTATGCAAATAAGTGCTTACACGTGTTCGCAATCGGTATTCTACGGAGAAAAGTAGGTTATATTAGGGTACCCATTTTATAAGCAACTTTTGATCATAGCTCGGTAGTGAGAGCATATGTGACTATTGTAACCAGCCAGTTTCTAGTTTCTAAGCATGATAGACTCGTTTGCGTTAAAATTTTGACAATGATAGTTGATTCATGGTTTGATCTTGACGAGACCTTATGTACCTTTAACGACAGAGCATGTAACAGCTCATGTCTGCCGCCATTGCGTGCTATAAAATTGTTGTTTTAATACAGAAATATGTGTTTTTATTAAAAACCTGAGATTTCTGTATATCAATTTAAGCAATCCTTATCCATTATGTAATCAATGAATGAAAGCTATTTTCTATAGTATCTTTTCATACTTATCTATTATACATGTTTTACTGACATTAAATCCATAACTGAAGTGTGTATTTTTGGGAAAAATGTATTTTTCTTTCAAAAATCACTGATTTCTGGAGAATATTTATTGAATCTATTGGATTTATTGAAAATGATAGCAGTAATGTATTTTCAATTGCAATTGAATAGAATCATTCATAAATTACATGTTTAAAACTAAAAAGTATATTTACTACTTCATTTTGGGCAAAATGCCTGTTTTCTGTGAAAAAAAAATAGCAGATTTCTGGACAAATTCTATAAATTCATTATCTTAGCTAAATTTATAGTTTCAGAGCTACTTTCATATAGCAAATAAATAATCTTATCAAATGAAAGAAAAAAGAATGCAATTATTAATTTAAGTCAGTATTTTTGGGTAAAATATGTATTTTCGTGCAAAAACCACTTATTTTGAGAGAATAATTATTATTTCTTCTAGTCTATCAAATTTGACACATTTAAGTTTTGATAGGATGATGTTTCTTATTATAATTGGATAGGAATGTCATTTGAGAAATAAAATTCAAATTGTTTGCTATTTTTTGGCAAGAAAACCAATTTATGCGTAAAAATATCTTTTTTTCTTTGAATAATTTATAAAAGATATATACATTTATTTGTAAATCGAAATAGGAGAGGTTTCTTATAATTTGATGGCATTTAAATGATCAAGTGAAATGATTCACGAGAGATTGGATTGATAATTTTGCAATTTTTATGCCTGAATCTTTATTTGAAATTCACCGATGTCTGTAAAATCTTTATTTCTAAGAAATGCTATATTATTTATAATATTCAAAAGAGTTAAATCATACTTTGTCTTGTAAGTTATTTAATGTAATGTGTAATTTATGGTAGCCTTTGTTAATTTGTTTGAAATTTTGGCGAAATATATGGTATCTATAAGGAAAAAGCTAAAATCAAGAAAATTACTATTAGAAGTTGCATTTTACAAATTATAACTTTAATAATATAAATTTCCTATCAAATCATTTATTTTTTCTTAATTTACCAATCCATTTATTCTAATCTTGTGAAATATTATTAATATATTTGTGATAAAAATATGAAACAAAATGAAGTAACATATATTTAGAATTTACATTTTGCAAATTTTTAAAAGATAATGCTTGCTAATGTAATGTATTTTACCCAAAATATAACATATTACACAATTGAAGTAAGATGACAAATAAGTATAAAGAATAAACAGTTATATTGCAAATAAAGATGATAATTGTGAAAATTTGAAAAAAAGAGACTTTCTATAATAAAGGGTAAGGAGGCAAAATCTGCTGTTTTTGTCCCCCCCTTTTTTATTTTCAAAAATTGTTTTTTTACCGATCTTTATCTTTTAAATTCGGGTTGAGATATTGATGTTTATAAAAACTGAACAGAAAAAAAAAGATATTTTAAATGTATATGAGTGTTAACTCATTATTACCAAAATTAATGGCAAAATGATAACAACCAAATTTCAATATCATACTTTAAAGTATATATAGACAAGCGTGTAACAAAGTCATACTTTTCATATACATTTGGATTATTGAAAGTAATGTCTAAAATGTGAGTTTTAACATGTCATATGCTCTTGCTCTGGGGCCTACAATTGTTGGTATGTTTGTCCCTTGCCAAACAAATATGAATTTCTATTTTGAAGACATAGAGCTAAATTTTCAATCATTTTGCTTTAAAAGTTTAGAGTTTTAGAGAAATCACAGGAAATATTTCCTTTTTGTTTACAAGAAGCATTCCGAATTGTGGTTTTATATTTTTTCTCATGTAATAAATGTTTACAAAACATGATGTACGTATTTTCCCGTAATTCTTATTTTTATACACATATTAATTATAATCTTCAAAAGCAAAGCAAACATAATGATGTGAAATGTTTCATTGGTACTTCTAGGTACCTGGATGATATTCTTACTATCGATAATCCTGTTTTTGAAAATTATAAACATGTTAGTTATCCACAAGAATTGATTCTATTGATGGTTACATGTAGCACATCGTCTATGTATCTGTAAGTGAAGTTAAAGTCAGAATTTAAGTACCAAAGATTGAATGAATTCAGCTTCCTACGAGTAATGAAAATGTCGGCAAGGAGTGGGGCTCAATTGGAATTCCGACCATTTGCTGGAAGACCTCTCCTCCAAACACCACAACAATGATGTGGATCAGGAAGCACGACTAATAATTTGCGTGAGTCTTTCCTTCAATTTAGAATGTAGTATTGTTGTGTAAAGTGTTGAACAAGAGCCTCAAGGGACACAATGCTCACCGGATATCCATGCACGTTCATGGCATACTCACATTGAATAATGATAATACCAGCGCCAGGATTTGAGCCCACAGCCTTTGTAGAGAGATTGTTCCTGGATGCAGACAAGTTTCGTTTTTTTTCAGACAACTTTTGAAAGAAGACAAACGAAGAAATAGTCACATGTCAGAAGGTTATCTTGTTTACTGATTTGAAAAGATAGATTATGTGATCCAAAATCATATGCCAAGCTAGTATAGTTCAATTATTCAACTTCAAAAATTAAATCATTTTGTAAAATTCCATATTAATGTATAGAAGGTGATGAAGAAACAGACGAAAAGAATAAAACAATGAAATAAACTTCATAAATTAATTTTATTTAAAATTGAACACCAAACCTTTGATTATTGATACCTGGCATGCCAGAAAATAAAAAAAAATTCGGTTTTGCCTTTAAACTGAAATCTATGAATGAGAGCTTTTGAATGGCATTGATTTCATCTTAATATATGTAGCAGTCAAAATCGTGTAAATCCAATATAAATTCAAGTGAGTTGTGCAGATATTGGGCCAATTTGTTTCCCCAAAAAAGCAATGTACGGTGTATTAACCTCATGAACCGGTGAAGCTACTTGGTCAAACTATTTTTGGGGGAAATGCTGAAATTCGGTGCTTATCGTCTATGCCTTTCAACAGTTCAGAAGAAGCGTCGCATGTCAGCATACACTGTTCACTCAAAATCACTCAAGTGGTTTCCTTTGGTCTCGCAGTTTGATGCACCACACTTTGGTGTATGCTGCTTTTAATGAAACAAATTAATAGGCTCATGATATTGCGTGCCGAACTTCGTTATGTACTGTTGTTTCGCCTTGTCAAAGGTCTGATACTTGGACAAGTTGTTAGCTGACAGAGTTCACGAAAAGTATCGGTTGTATCGGATTTGCAGATAAAAATTATTTGGTCCGATAAAAACTCAGGTTGTATCTATTATTTGGACAGATAAAAATTCCCAAATGTCCGATCACAGGAACCTTTTTATAAGATAAAATAAATTATTATACACAACCTTACGCCTCTGTGTTCTTCTTTGATAATTATGCAAAATAACAACAATTGGATCTCGCAATATCTTTGTAGAAATAATTCTTCTCGTTCTAATATTTTCACTTATTTGGCATAACTGTTCCTAGACGATATTCAGCATGCAAGGAGTATGCAAGAAGATGGGCAAAAAGATGATAAACGGTGAAACCTCTTTCCGAATGGATAAAGCCAATTGGAATGTTGCTAAGATCCATTATAGAAAAAGTACGAACCTCCCTAGGCCTGAGAACTAGATTCAAGTTTTTTTTATTCCAATACCGTGATGTAACCAGAAAACTCGAAAAAAAGGTCGATGGATGTTCCAGCTGATAGAGCTGCTTTAAACTACACATTTACATGTATTACTTTGACAGCCTCAAAAAGGAATAAGGAATATATTCAACACAGAGGAATCTCACATATAACATTGTTTAGATTGAGGATCACCAACGAGGGTTTAGTACCCTTAACATGCAAGTTCGGTCCATGCTGCAAATTTATCTATTCTACTATGCTACTTACTTTGAAGACGTTTTACATTTGCATCCCTTAGCTTGATGAGTATCACTGCTGGTGGATCAGGAGTCTCCGAGGGCATATGTAGGCAAGTTCGATAAACTTCTATTGATCGTTTCTTCAAAGCATTCGAAAATTTCTGTTATCAAAATTTCTTGAAATTTCTAAAATATGGGTCCTGTAGTATCATATCTAACCATCCTGCTACGTCTGTCTGTACGTTCTTGGATAATTTTCACACTCTTTTCACTATTTAGACTGAGGATCAGTGTCGAGTGTTAAGTACCGGAAACGTGCGTGTTTGTTCATGCTGCAAATCAATCTTAAATGATGCTATTGAATTTTATAACGTTTAAAATATTACATCCTTGTAAGAAAATCTGATCAGGGCTCCTTATCAATACCTTATTGAAAACAAGGTAGCACCTAAACTAGATAAGCTAGGAACTTAAAATTTACCATGTGGATTTAGAGAAATGAGTAGCAACATCCAGTCGTCACCAGCATATACTCGGGCAAGCTCTATGTACTACGAGTTTGTTCTAAGAGGTAGACAGCATTCATATCACAGAGCTTACCTACCTCCAAGAACATTATGTCATTACACCAGCGGACAAAGCCTCAAATAATTACACATTAACTTGCAAAAAGTACTATTTCGACAGTCTAGTTAAAGTGTTGGGTTTAAATTCGACACCTGGAAATCCCACTTACATCCCAATAAACCTTTCTGCCTCTGAAATAAAAGATAACCACAAATCTGCTCTTGCTTCCTTTGGCTTCGATACTAACAATTTAGATTAAGATTTACCATACTTATACTGCATACCTAAAATGCATAAGAATCCGTACAAACACCGTTTCATCGCTGGGTCCTCAAAATGTTCTACCAATTCTACATCGATCTTACTCACCACAGTTTTATCTGAAGTCAAATCTGGGCTTCAAAAATATTGTTCGACAGTATATGCTCGCAGTGGTATCAACCAGATGTGGATTTTAAAGAATTCGAAGGAACTTTTAGAATATTTGAAATCGACTCTTTTAGTAGAGTCCATTCGATCAAAGCCTCTAATTTTTCGACGCCTTACACTACAATTCCACATTCTAAATTGAAAGAAAGACTCGCAAAAATTATAAGTAATGCGTTTACAAGTAAGAACGATAATCGCAAATACAAATTTATTGTTTTTAACTATGGCAAAACCTAATTTATAAAAGAAAAGTCCGATTCTGAAAATAAGAACACTGAAACAGATATTATTCAGATGTTAAACTTTCTAATCGACAACATTTTTGTGCTGTTTGGAGGAAAGGTCTTCCTATGCCTTTGCCATAGTTCTGGTTTTATCCTGGTTCTGTATGCCCTTGGTTAGATGATTTTTCGAATTACGAATTTGTACTTCTTGTCGTACTTCATAGTATTACAATTACTATAAATTAAAGGTCACAGATCAAATGATTTGGGGCTTATGATAAATTTTTCGTGAAAACATTTAAAAAAATCATCAAAAAATTTTAATTTTGGTCACAATGCTTAGAAACTTCACATGCTTCAAGAAGAAGGTATATTTTTTTCACATTTACATGCCATAAGTTAGGTTAATATACTGGCCGAAATAATTTCTAACTTACCGTTACGATGATAATTAGTCTATCATTTTTCAATTTTAAAGATGTTCATGATAAATGGTAATGAGTTACCAAGTATTACAAGAACACTTTAATTCGAAAAAATATTATTTTCCTTGAGATAACAGAGCGTGACGGATTTTAAATTCTAAGAATAATTCATCAATTTTGAGTTTTCTTCCGAAAGATTATAGCCAAATATCACCTAGAAAATTTACTATATCCTGTTTCTTATGAGAAACACAAAGAAATCGAAACAATTTGTTGAAACGGCGAAAAGAAGCATATTGAAATGAAGGAATTTGTCGCATAACTACTGCCTGGGCATAATTCATACGACGGGTACAGAAAATTTCTCTTTAAAGGCTTAATTTGACAGTTAAATTCACAAAACACAGAAAAACATCCTTAACGCATTTGAAGGACACTATTCAAGACAAAATCTTAAACGAATCGTCACTCATCACAACATTTTGTAAATGAATTTCGCTGAAACAACATTATCGCCTACCAGTTAAAAAATTCGAGATAATTATTGCAAGTAAACCCCTGTAAAAACTGAAATATTGAAGCTATTTTTGATGGAAAAGCATTTTTTCTCTTTTAACCGGAAATGGACGATTTTTCAATAAAAATCGATGGAATGAAAGAATTGGATTACAGGATGATTCTTAAAAATAAAAATCTTGCTTATAGTCATAGATATTTGGATAAACAGTTGATTTCCGCAAATAGCGATATTCATGTATTGATAATGACAAATATGGATAATGACCATATCCCTGTCTACAGTACAAAATCGATAATTCAGAAAATCAGAAACCGAAGGCATACAAAATCAGGACAAAACAGGAACCAAAGCAAACAAAAACAAAAACCTTCACCATATGAAAAGAAGCGAAGTCCCAATATGAGAGTGAGTAATTTTATATCTTTATGTAAAGTTAGTAATTTTATATCTTTTATCAGAAAATTGAGAAAGTATGCGTAAGGGGGATGGGGAGGGGCTCAATATATGCATACTTGTACATTGTTAACAAGATAGAGTCCGAACCAGTTGAGTAAGAAGCTTCTTGTGGATTGAGTATAATAATGCAAAAATAGAGTATTGATTTTAATGTCACAGATCAAAGTCCAAGTCATTTAGTGGCTATAAATAGATTTTTAGGTGAAAATATTTTAAGATTTCATTAGAATCTATTTTGGTCCAAATGTTTTAAAACTTCATATGCTTCAAGAAGAAAGAATATTCTTTCAGATATGTAATGGGTTTCAATATCTTTCGTCAGAAAATTATGCGTAAGATAAGGGTATATGCTTAGTTGTTACTCGGAAAATAGACAGGGCCAAAACCACTTGAGCTAGGCACTTTAAATTCACCGTGTGGATTGAGTTTAATAATGGGTTAAAGAAGATCCTGACAATGATATCAACAGCACTCTCAGTAGAGCACAAAATTGATCACCGACAAACCCCTAGCAAGTTAGAGGTAGGACCAGGTGCCTAGGTAACACCCCCTGTTTGGTTAGCCACATCCGCCGTCGATGCCCACGCACGAAATTGAAAACAATATCAGATATTCTTAAATGATGCTATTGAATTTGAAGACGTTTAACATTAGTACCACTTGGTGAGTGTCACTGCTGGTAGACCAAGAGTCCCCGAGGGCACATGTAGCCAAGTTCGTTCAACTTCGGTTGATCGTCTCTTCAATTCATTCGAAAATTCCTGTTATAAAAATTTCTTGAAATTTAAAAAAAAGTTGGTCATGAAGCATCATATCCCATCCATCCTGCTACGTCTTTCAGTAATGCTAGGTTTACACTTAGCCACGATCGCCCCGATTGCCCCGATTGAGGTGAATCGTAGAGATCGTAAGAGAGCGTGGGGTTGAATCGTGACGATCGTAAGAGAGCGTGGTGGAATCGTGATGATCGTAGGAGATCGCAGAGATCGTGGCAAAATTTTTGAATCTCAAAAAATTTGCTACGATTGTCCCGATTGATCCTTACATCGTGAGAGAGCGTAGGAGAGCGTAGTGAACGTGATAGAGCGTAACAGATCTTGACAAAGCGCAACAGATCGTAATATGCGATCGTAGGAGATCTTGGTGAAACACGTTCTCCTACGATCCACTACGATTTCACTCGCGCTCTTAGACGATTTGTTACGGTTTCCACGATTCAGTCCACGATCTACAAGATTCGTTGCGATTCCAATATTTCTATTATGAAAATAATAATAAGACAGCCAGTTTTTGATGGATTACATGTGTTTCTAACATCCGCAACAATTTCTAACATATGAAGAAGACTAAGAAAAGAAGTCTTGATCATCAGTGAGGTGCTGCATTAATTGTCTTCGAACGAGTTAAATATATACACGCAATCAAAGATTTGAACTGCTCAAGAAAAATTGTTAACTTAATAGTCGAAAAAAAGACAGATCAAATAAGGTTCATCAATGCCATTTCCTGCGTTTTGCGATATAAAAGATTAATCTCCTGGATATTAAGCTTGATCTTGTTCGGATATTGCAAGTGGTATTGAAACTGGTTGTCTATTTCATATCAAATCGTGTTAGATCGCGGCAAATCGTAGTCCTTCATCGTAACAGATCGCAACAAAACTTGATAAGCGTAGGGAACCGTGATAGAGCGTGGCAAAGCGTAATAGCTCATCTTGGTAGTTGTACGGAAACGTAACGAAGCTTGAGAGAACGGGATGCAAATCGTAACAGATCTTATCTACAATCGTAACAAATCGCTACAGCGCGTATCAGAGCGTGATGGAGCGTCGGAGAGCGTGCGAAGACCAATTTTATTTATAGAATCGTGGAGCTCCACGATTTTGCTCAATCGTAGACATCGTAGGGCATCGTAGCTAAGTGTGAACCTAGCATTAATGTTTGGACATTATAATTTTCTCACTCTTTGGCAGTATCACATTGTTTAGATTGAGGATCACTGATGAGGGTTAAGAACCCGAAACGTGCATGTCTGGTCCATGCTGAAAATTTATCTGTTCTGAAATGATGCTATTGAATTTATAGACGTTCAACATACATGCACTGTCGGAGGTTATGTCTATATAGAAAGTGCTATAGAGACCATGTCAGGAACAAATATTCAAAACACTTACTGTCAAACCCCTCGCGGGGAACTTTTTTACGAGCTCAACAAAGGGCATAAGTGTGAACAAATAAGATGAATAAGATCCTGACGATAATCTCAGCAGAACTCACAATAGAGCACAAAATTGATCACCGACAGACCCCTAGCAAGCTGGAGCTGGGACTAGTTGCCCAGGAGGAGTAAGCATCCCCTGTTTGGCTAGCCGCACCCGCCGTCGATGCCCAAATACGAAAATGAAAACAACATCAGAAATAAGACAAATACATTATTGATTTTCAAGTCATCTTGGGGCTTTTCTTGATATGTTTAATTCTTGATAAGAATGTAGGGGGATGTCAACTTTCGAATTTCAGGATAATCTTTTTGCAATTACACATTAATGGATCTTAGATTTTCTTCAAGGAAGCTTAATATTGACAAACTAATCCCGACAGGTGAATCATGCTTCATAAGCGTAGGTTCAATTACAAATATGACAGATTATTCATTTTGAATTACTTGAAACACTTCATCATCGAATTAAAGTTTGCGAACATATTAAAACTGTGACCAGGAAAGGAGGGGATTTCCAACAACACTAGGTTGCATCACCCACAGCAAAACCCCAAAACACCCAATAAAACAAGAGCCCCAGGGGGCACAACGCTCACCTGATACCCATGCACGCTCTAATTGACATACTGACATTGAATACTGATAGTGCCAGTACAAGGATTTTAGCCCACAACCTTTCTAACAAGATTTTTGCCGGATGCAGACAAGTTTTTTTTTCAGACAACCTTTAAAAGTACAAACAAGAGAAAATAGTCACATTTCAAAACAACAACTTTTTTACTGATTTGAAAAGATGGATTATGCGATCCAAAGTCATATGCCCAGCTAGTATAGGTCGATTATGCAACATCAAAAATAAAATCATTTTGTAAAATTCCACATTAATGTGCAACAGAAACAGAATGAAACAATGAAATGATTTCATAAATTAAGTTTATTTAAAATTGAACACCAAACCTTTCATTATTAATAGCTAGTATGCCAGAAAATAATAAAGCCTGTGTTTGTGAAACACGAATGCCCCGCGGTGGCATCTTTGTTGGTATAAACACCATTTTCTGTATGTGAGAGGTCAGGGTCAGAGTAATGTTGGTATCAATGGAAAGATCTTGTCACAAAGAATACACATGTACAATATGAAAGCCCTATCACTAACCATTCAAAAGTTATGCCCAATGTTAAAGTTTTTGAAAAGTAGGTCAAAGGTCAAGGTCAAGGTCACGAGGTCAAAAATTTTGGTATCAATGGAAAGGTATTGTCACAAGGAATACACATGTGAAATATGAAAGCTCTATCACCTTCCTATCAAAAGTTATGCCCAATGTAAAGTTTTTCGGACAAACAGACAGACGGACAGGCCAAAAACTATATGCCCCCGTATCTTTGATTCCGGAAGCATAAAAAACAAAGACTTTTCGGTTTTGCCTTTATTCATATTAAATTATACAGAAATCTATGAATGAGAGCTTTTGAATAGTATTGATTTCATCTTAATACATGTAACGTACAGTCAAAATCGTGTTAATCCAATTAACACAGACAAGTTGTTAGCGGACAATATTTATTCAAGTGAGTTGGGCAGAAATTGAGCCAATTTATTTTCCAAACAGCAGTGTACAGTGTATCAAACCTCATGACCCAGTGAAGCCACTTGGACAAATTATTTTCGGTAAATATGCTGAAATGCGGTGCTTGGAAATGTATTTTTAGCATATTGAATCAATAGTCGTGATAAATTAAACTTCGAACTTGATCTTGTCGTTTATGCAATCTACAGATAGGTTTGAAAATATGCAAAATTCGGAACATTTTCGATGAGGACGCAGAGTTCCTGTAAAAAAAGTGAAATTTGCGAAAAAAGGACATGCATGACCCCCCCCCCCTTTTTTCTTTACATTTTTATGCGTGCCAACGATTCGCAATCAAAAAAGACCAATTTTGCAGACTTCCGGGCATTTCAAGTCAGTCAAAATTTTTAGTGTGCACCTTTTTATTTCCTGTAGTTACCCCTACTAAAGGGGCAAGGAGGTATTGAACCAATCAAATCTGTAACACAAGATATATGGCGACTATGTTTACCATAGATACAGAAATAAGACAGAGAAAATAATCATTAAATAGGGAAATTGTTCTGAAATATGCATGTATGAAAAAAAAGCAATCCAAGGAATGCTTGTGTCGCCTGCGTAGCGGATTTTTTTTATTGAAATTAGGTCAAATATCAAGGGCAAGGTCACTAGGTTAAAAATTATGGCATGTTTAGAAAGGTCTTTTCATAAGGAATACAAATATGAAATATCAAAGCCCTATCACTTACCACTCAAAAGATATAGCAAATCATAGACTTGTTGAAAAGTAGGTCAAATATATAGGGCAAGTGCACGAGGTAAAACATAGGTAATCACAGATTACGAAGCTCACCTCAAGACAGCAAAATTCAATTCAAACATATTTCTTAGTACATGTATATTGGCTTTTAAAGGCAAAACCACTCAAGCAGAAAAAGTAGGTCAAGGTCATTTTATGAAAGTTTGATCAAAGATACATCCAATATGCAAGTTTGGAACATGTAGCAGTTATACTTTGCTCAATATTGGCTTTTAAAGGCAAAATCACTCAAGCGGAAAAAGTAGGTCAAGTGAGTTAAAGAAGATCCTGACGATTATCTCAACAGCACTCACAATAGAGCACAAAATTAAACATCGACGGACCCCTAGCAAGCTAGAGGTGGGACCAGGTGCCCGGGAGGAGTAAGCATCCCCTGTTGGCTAGCCGCACCCGCCGTCGATGTTAATGAAGCATGGAAATGAAGTATCAAGGTCAAGGTCATTTTATGAAAGTTTGATCAAAGATACATCTAATATGCAAGTTTGGAACATCTAGCACTTATACTTTGCTCAATATTGGCTTTTAAAGGCAAAATCACTCAAGCGGAAAAAGTAGGTCAAGGTCATTTTATGAAAGTTTGATCAAAGATACATCCAATATGCAAGTTTGGTACATGTAGCACTTTAAAAGCGAAATCACTCAAGTGGAAAAAGTATGTCAGATGCTGCATCCGATGCATGGGTCCATCTCGGCATCCAAAGATGAATCACTTGTGCAAGTTTGGTTACTGTAGCATTAGTACTTTGTCAGATACTGAGCTACCTCAAACTTCTTAACCAAGTCACTCAAGCGGAAAATGTAGGTCAGATGCTGCATGGGTTCACCTCAGCATCCAAAGATGAATCACTTGTGCAAGTTTGGTTACTGTAGCATTAGTACTTTGTCAGATACTGAGATACCTCAAACTTCTTAACCAAGTCACTCAAGCGGAAAATGTAGGTCAGATGCTGCATCCGATGCATGGGTTTACCTCAGCATCCAAAAATGAATCACTTGTGCCAGTTTGGTTACTGTAGCATCAGTACTTTGTCAGATACTGAGCTACCCCAAACTTCTTAACCAAGTCACTCAAGCGGAAAATGTAGGTCAGATGCTGCATACGATGCATGGGTTCACCTCAGCATCCAAAGATGAATCACTTGTGCCAGTTTGGTTACTGTAGCGTTAGTACTTTGTCAGATACTGAGCTACCCCAAACTTCTTAACCGGACGCGGACGCGGATACGGACGCGGACGCGGACGCGTGGGGTTATAGCATAAGCTCACTCAACTTCGTCGAGGTGAGCTAAAAATGATGGTATGTGAAGAAAGGTCTTGTCACATGGAATGCACATGTGAAATATCAAAGCCTATCACTCAGCAATCAAAAGAAATAGCCAATCTAAGATTTTTTGAAAAGTAGGTCAAATATCTAGGTCTTGGTCATGAGGTCAAAAAATATGGTTTGCGTAGAAAGGTCTTGTTACAAAGATTACACATGTGAAATATCAAAGCCCTATCACTTGCCAATCAAGAGATATAGCCGATATTTGATTTTTAGAAAAGTAGGTCAAATATCTCGATCAAGGTCACAAGGTCAAACATTATATGTGTAGAAAGGTCTAATCACAAGGAATACACATGTGAAATATCAAAGCCCTATCACTAATCAATCAAGAGATATAGCCAATATTAGATTTTTAGAAAAGTAGGTCAAATATCTAGGTCAAGGTCAAAAGGTCAAAAATTATGATGTGTGTATAAAGGTCTTGTCACAAGGAATACACATGTGAAATATCAAAGCCCTATCACTTACCAATCAAAAGTTATGGGGTGTGACACCCAAGTGTGACAGACAGACGGAGGGACAGATGGACGGACAGACGAACAACAGACAAAGTGATCCCTAAGTGTCGCTGTGCTTCGCAGGCGACACAAAAAGTCAACATCTTAAAAATAAGTTCAGCGTATATTTGATAGCGTATGTGGCCAAGTTAATTCGAAGTATGAAAAGTACACAAAGCCAAACTAGCTATAGCTTGTTTTATTTAAAAAATCATTAAAAATCTAAAAGTTGATATTTTGACAAAATTCTTTCACTGTTTCATTTCTAGCGATAAATATAAAAATAAAAAGAGAAAAAAAAAACTGAAAAAGGGACAAAAAATTGTTGGGGTCCCGCCGGGGTTTGAAGCTACTCCCCATGGGTCCATTCGGCATGGAAAACATACATTATACCTATGTACAATCTTAAAAAATATTCCTTAAAAATCCAAAAGTGGATATCTTGACAAAATTCTTTCACTTGTAGGGTACCATGCATGAGTACCTCATACCTACAAATTGTCATGACAATCTGAAGAGTGGTTATAGAAAAGAAGCAGAAAATGTATGAAAATCAACCCCCCCCCTTCCTTTTTACATAAGAAAAAAATTCATAAAAAATCAAAAAAATAAATTCTAAGCATAAAATACATATCAAAGCATTAAGTAAGTTAAATATGATAAATATGTAGTAAATGAGTGTGTAAAATCATACACTTATTGAGTTATTTAAAGAAATAGTTCAAAAATGTGCATTTCTGACAAAGTCCGAAAAGACGTCAAAAACGCGTCAAAAATTTGACTTCGAAGTGGAACCAAAAATAACAACACTTCTTAAGACATCTCTCTAGATCATCCTGATGCTTTCGGTTTGTCGATACATGCTTCGGTTCTGAAGAAGAAGTTTGTCAAAGGAGGGTACCCCCGTGACCTACTTTTGGCTGTGGTGGCGCCAGCTGTTGACAGATCCGGACGAAAAACAACAACACTTGTAGGGGACCATGAGTACTTCATACCTACCAAGTTTCATCAAAATTCCTTCAGCCGTTCTGGAGAAGAAGTTTAAAATGTGAAAAGTTTACGACGACGGACGACGACGGACGACGACGACGACGGACGACGGACGACAGACGCAACACTATGACAATAGCTCACTTGAGCCTATGGCTCAGGTGAGCTAAAAAGGGGAAAAAAATTTTGTTGGGGTCCCGCCGGGGTTTGAAGCCACTCCCCATGGGTCCATTGGGCATGGAAAACATACATTATACCTATGTACAATCTTAAAAAATATTCCTTAAAAATCCAAAAGTGGATATCTTGACAAAATTCTTTCACTTGTAGGGTACCATGCATGAGTACCTCATACCTACAATTTGTCATGACAATCTGAAGAGTGGTTATAGAAAAGAAGCAGAAAATGTATGAAAATCACCCCCCCCCTTCCTTTTTACATAAGAAAAAAATTCATAAAAAATCAAGAAAATAAAATTTAAGCATAAAATACATATCAAAGCAGTAAGTAAGTTAAATATGATAAACATGTACTAAATGAGTGTGTAAAATCATACACTTATTGAGTTATTTAAAGAAATAGTGCAAAAATGTGCATTTCTGACAAAGTCCGAAAAGACGTCAAAAACCCGTCAAAAATTTGACTTCGAAGTGGAACCAAAAATAACAACACTTCTTAAGACATCTCTCTAGATCATCCTGATGCTTTCGGTTTGTCGATACATGCTTCGGTTCTGAAGAAGAAGTTTGTCAAAGGAGGGTACCCCCCGTGACCTACTTTTGGCTGTGGTGGCGCCACCTGTTGACAGATCCGGACGAAAAACAACAACACTTGTAGGGGACTATGAGTACTTCATACCAACCAAGTTTCATCAAAATCCCTTCAGCCGTTCTGGAGAAGAAGTTTAAAATGTGAAAAGTTTACGACGACGACGACGACGACGACGACGGACGACGGACGACAGACGCAACACTATGACAATAGCTCACTTGAGCCTATGGCTCAGGTGAGCTAAAAAACAAACATAGAACAGACACCCACAGAAAGAGACGTAAAGGGGACAAGGAACACCAACTCGCATCATAGAGAAATTAAACATAGAAGACCACAAATAAACCAACGAGACCAATGGGCAACCGGTGCCGACTTAGGACGGCCATCTGCCACGTACATGTAAGAAGCAGACGATGCTGTTATCCTGGATTACGCGCGCACAGCCTTTCCACTATTCCGATTTCCCAGAGGTCTTGAAGAACGCACAATTATAACAACTTCCTCACTGTGAGATGACCATACACAATCAAGACCGTAAAACGCAGGCGTCCACGTGACCCAGATGAATATGTAAATGGATATAAAAAGGACGTGCGTAATACAGTTCGTGCTCTGTCGGCTGTAGCGAGCTTATATATGTTATTACCCGAGGAGTCCGACTGACATTGAAAGAGGACAGGTGGTCGGGGCCCTGTCTTCTCTAAAGAGGTTTGGACAGGGCCCGTCATAGAGTCCCGTCATCACAGTCAGTCAGAGTGCAAGTTTTAAGAATGCGCTCGTAAAAGACTGTTGATTGGTCAAGTACCAAGCTAAGTATCCGTCTGGTGACATTAGGATCATATCCACGGTATAAAAGGCGCTTGATGACTCTGACGCATTTTTGATAGTTATGCTGTCTACCTTTCATTCTTCTTATTTTGTTAATTATGTCATCATAGGTTGTGAAATTCCTTAAGCAATATACTCTGTTGCTTTTATGGGTACGAATTTCAAAAGAAGTTGAATTTTTTGTAAAATTTCCAGAAAGTCTTTACTTGTTTGTGAAATTGAAAACCTTGACCTAAAAGTTTCTTTGTAATTTGTAAATTTCTATTATGAAAATCCAAAACATCAGTACATGCTCTAGCATACCGGATGGGCTGTGAAATGTAGATACCATATGACGGTAATCGAGGGACATCACCGTCAAGCCAGGGGAAATTTACTATGTTGAATCAAAAATCATCTCGTTTGTCATACACACTTGTATGAATTTCTCCATTGACAATTTTGACACTTAGGTCCAAAAATGGTGTTTCTGTGTCTATAAAGTTTTCCTTGTTTAGAATCAATACCTGTGGATAAATAACATATCTATACTTTTCAAAAACAGGATTATCGATAGTAAGAATATCATCCAGGTACCTAGAAGTACCAATGAAACATTTCACGTCATCATCTTTTCTTTGCTTTTGAAGATTTAGAATAAATTCTATTTTATATGTGTATAGAAATACATCTGCAACAAGAGGCGCACAATTTGTACCCATAGGAATCCCTACAATCTGCTTGTAGAGATTCTCATCAAATCTTACATAAATGTTGTCCAAAATAAAGGACAAGGCACTACACAGGTCGCTACATGTCCATGATTTGTATGATTTGTATTCTGTAGCGGAAAAGAAACCCTTTGATTCAGATGTACAAATATAAGTTTTCCCCTCTCCATTATAGCACCATTTCATGAGTTTGGACAATTGATCATTAATCTTGTCTTGAGGAAGCGTGTTGTACTTATTTGAAAAGTCGTATGAAGAAATCTTATTGGCTTGAACATTTCTAGATTTCATTTTGTCAATCACATCCCCTGAATTTTTAATAGACCAAAATAAATTTACATCATTCTTGTTCAGAATAGTTTCACAATATTTTGCAACGTGTTCCTTTACCGCCGTAAGGGCTGACGTCAGTTTTCTAGACAAACTTGTAGTTGAGCAGTTGCTAGAATTAGCAATATACTAGTATCTAAATTTGTAAGGAGATTTGTGCAGTTTTGGTATGCAGTATATTGTAGGAAGATCCAGTTTAGAAATAGATATGTTGAATGAAGACGTGTCACTGTTATGTACGCTCAAAATGTTGGGGACACTTCGGTAACTGGAGAAGTGAGAGGGTTGTGCGCACGTAATCCAGGATAACCACACCATTTGCTACTTGCGTGACAGATGGCCGTCCAAAGTCGGCACCGGTTACCCATTGGTCTCGTCGGTTTATGTGTAGCCTTTTGTGTTTGATGTTTACATGTCGTGTGTCTCTTTTCCGTCTCGTGCTGTGCTCGTCTTTTGTGTTTTTGCATCGGGTGTTTTGGTGTTTTACTGTTGATGCTGCAACGGGGTCTTGTTGGAGATCTCCTCCCTTCTTTTCATTGCTTTTGATATAAGTATTTTAGACGAAAGTGCCGAAACTAAAGTTGATATAAAGTAACGTGTTCTAGTGATTATGGTGTTGTTTGCTGCTTTA
The DNA here is from genome assembly GCA_033119305.1 of Pinctada imbricata. Lineage (NCBI taxonomy): Eukaryota > Metazoa > Mollusca > Bivalvia > Pterioida > Pteriidae > Pinctada > Pinctada imbricata. The sequence continues at coordinate 50,454,010 of VSWD01000003.1, read as the reverse complement.
TCTGCAGGAGCGAAGACAAATTTTTCATGTAAATTACGTAATTTGGATTTGAAATATCTTTCAGATCTAGAACGTGGGCACGTTTTACCGTTATCGGGTCTACTTTCTGATGCTGGTCCCTTGCAGTTGATGAAATACAGATAGTACAAAACATTATCGAAAATTAGGGGGGGGGGAACAGTCTTACCAGGACATGACTGACTGTTACAATTTCTGCTTTCTAATGCCTGTCCCTTACATGGGACCCCTAGAGGAGACGGTGGAGGATTGCTACAATTCCTACTCCTTTTCTGCGTACCATTAGCACACGTAGCACTACATAGTGTCCAATTTGACCATCCACTCCATCCACCATTTACTATCAAATATACAATTCTTGAATTATCGTACATTTTGTCAAGAGGCATAGTTCTTCATATTTTATTCCCGAAAGCGTGACACACCCTCATGAAATAAGTTCACTCGTAGGAACAGTAAAAAGATGTGCATCACGAGGTTTTTATCATGCGATTACAGCGAAAACGAGATTTAAGGTCGGGGTGGCGACTTTAATGAGGTAAAAGAAAAAATGGATAGATTCATATGTAGAGGAAGATCTCCTCGAACTATTCAGACCAAAAGCTCAAAATTTGCCAATCTCGATTTTTGGTTATCAATGTCCATTTTTGGCCTATTTTAACATTTTTGTAACTTAGAGATTACCACATCATAACTTTACATACCACTGAAATGCATGAAATTTAAAACAAAATTATATATATACTTTTTTGTCAAGAATCTTTAGCTTGTAGATGAATTAAAGGCTATTTTGGTGCTCTATTGTGAATGCTGTTGAGATTATCGTCAGGATCTTCTTTAACTCATTTGAGAAATTCTGATAAAACAATCAATTCTAAGGGAAGTATTTTCTTATAAAAACTATGTTGCTTGTTCCAATGGCAACAACTCGTTATTTTTATTAACAGCTACACACTTTTTTCAACATATATATCTATGGTATTGCTTTATCCCAAAGCAGTCAAATCACTATGTATCCGAATTAGTTATTGAACAAAGTGACTGTTCCTATAAATAGTTCAATAATTTATGCAAAACAATCAACATTTTGACCCTAAAACATAGAGTTTAACTTGAAGTTCGAATTTTTGATTATCTCACTTTTATAGAATATAATGGATAGAAAATATTCTGATGTTTGATTCTTTGGTAACAGAACACGTGCGAAAATGACAAATGTTTTCATATTTTCGTCGAAATGGTAACATATGCATTTTCCCCAAAATATCCATTCAGCAATGAAGGCTTCAAGGAGTATTATTTTTTTCTAAAATAATGTAACAATCTGAGTTAATACCATGTATCGTTAATGTCGGTTTCAAATATTATGTGATATGAGAATAGAGTTATCTCCCTGTAGTCGCAACCCTAACCTTAAAGATTTTTACATATGTGTAAACGTTACAGGGCACGTTTTACTGTTACAGGGTCTTCTTTTTTATGCTATTCCCTTGCAGCTGTTGACATACAGATAGAACAAAATATTATCGAAAATTTGGGGGATAACAATCTTACCAGGACATGGCTGACTGCTACAATTTCTGCTTTCTAATGCCTGTCCCTTACATGGAACCCCTAGTGGAGATGGTGGAGGATTGCTACAATTCCTACTCCTTTTCTGCGTACCATTAGCACACGTAGCACTACATAGTGTCCAATTTGACCATCCACTCCATCCACCATTTACTATGAAATATACAATTCTTGAATTATCGTACATTTTGTCGAGAGGCATAGTTCTTCATATTTTGTTCCCGAAAGCGTGACACTACCTTATGAAATAGGTTTACCTGTAGGAACAGTAAAAAGATGTACATCACGAGGTTTTTATCATGCGATTACAGCGAAAACGAGATTTAAAGAGCAGATTTTGACATACCTGTAAACGTAGGATCACTTGTCATAATACATCTGTACGAATACAATTTAGCAAAAATTCGGTTAAATCTTTTCGACTTATTTTTTTTTTACCTGTACGGCAATAGTCACAAAATTTTCTACAGAATTTCTTTGCGTTCGGTACATCCGAACAAATGTTGAACGCTTTTGATACTTCATTACAGCTGAACGTTGCATTGTCCACACAATCAGTATCTCCTAGAAATACGAAGGAGAAACAAAACGTTAAATGCAATAATTGAGGATATATTTTAATGTGTGAAATTATTATATCCAGTCAAATTCTTACCATAAAATTTATTTCAGTTGAATAACACATAATGTTTTAGAAAGACATGGAACAAAGGGCTCCGGCTTGTTTTCCGTGTTCGAATGGAATTTTACGTAAACGTTAAGTATATGTACAATAAATGCACTTGTTGTGTGTTGCATACTTGTAACAAAAGCAAATTAAGACACCTCGTCTATAAATGTAAATACTGCTCAAAAAAGTTTTGCACCCCAAGACTTTTTACAGTATATTTAGTATAGATATATAATTTCGCGCTCAGCTTTAATGAATTTTGTAAGGAATATTGAATTTTGATATTTCTTACCATAAAGGCAATAGATTACCTAATCTGACTGTAAATTCTGATTGGTCTCAACATCCCTTTGAGGAAAGACAGAAAAGTTTGAAAATCACGGAATTTTTTAATATTTCATTCGACAAGAAATTGATTGGCAAACACTGATTTACGTAGAAGAATTGTGATATTTCATTTGCAACATTGTGATTTTCGTACAGATTTATTCAAGAGTTAAATAGAATTTGATATCATTAGAAATTTTGATATTTTCCTAAACAAATAATATTTTTTTCGAGTCGCCGGTTGCTAAAAAACCCCCGAAATATTTTCATAAAACTGAAATCAGATACACCTGAAGCAATGTTCAATCAAAGATGACAAATTAGTTTGAATAATGCAATATTGATAATTTTTGAAACTATTTCATCCGAACAATATGTGTATAAGCATAACAATAAAGGGAAAATCTATGTGGTGCAATTCCTTTTTTGAGGAGTATAATTTCTTTACTCATTTACTTACCGCAAGCGTTGCAAGACTTTGGGCATAGATTTTTTATATTTTGATCACTGCACGAAGCACCATGTGTGGATAACGTGTATCTGCACAACTCATGGCTTTTGTCTTTACACTGTCCAGAGGATATAGCTGTTTCATCAATAGTCAAAGTATACTCTGACAAATATGAAGAATATGTACTTCAGAATTAAGACGTCAAAAAGAGTCAATTTTGACAAGGCTACGGAACTTATGCATATTGCCGATTTTATTGAGAATTTCACAAAAACATTATAATTCTCAACAATGAGGACATATCAACATTTCATCATATTAGGTTAGAGCCGAAGCAAGAAGAATACGAATACAAAGAATATGAAAACGCTTACCGGGGAATATTCCTTCACACAAATTATGATTACAGTGGTCACCCCGACAACATTGCCCACATTTCCCGGTCCCTCCACCAACTGTCTGTCTCTTGCCTACAAGCTGTTTCTGGATTGAAGTTTGAGGGCAAACCTGTAAAACATAAAATGTATCAAACATATCAACCAAAGGTAAAATGATGAAACCAACTATAATTATTCAAAACCTCTGCTGTCAACAAAACCCTGACTCGAAAAGGTATTTAAAACTTTGGTATTTACTGAATGTGTACTAATCTTAGCACATTTAAGCGAATGACAAATATGGAAGAAACCATTTCTCTATCAAGAAGTATAAAATCCTCAATCGAAAAATCATCCAACCAAGGGCATAAAAAACCAGGAAAAAAAACCAGAACCAAGTCAAAGGAACAGAAATAGAAAAAAATCCACTAATCTACTACACGAAAAGAAGTGAACTCCCTGGGAAAAAGTGAGATCAGGTGCCTAGGAAGAGTGAGCATCTCCTGATTGCATGCAGCACCCGCCGCTTCAATTCGGAAGAATCTTCACGATGGGTAACTCTAACAAAGGAAGACAAACGTATAACTTGGTATGCAATGACGCAAATGTCTACGTCAGAATATCATTTATGACTTTTGACAAGGGGACGTCATAGTATGTTCTTAAATGATGCTATTCAATTTGAAGTCGTTTACGTTTATACCACTTGGTGAGTGTCACTGCTGGAGGACCAGGAGTCCCCGATGGCACTTGTAGCCAAGCTGATCAATTTCGGTCGATCCTTTCTTCAATGCATTCTAAATTGCTGTTATCAAAATTTCTTGAAATTTCTAAAACGTGGGTCCTGTAGCATCATATCCCATCCATCCTGCTACGTCTTTCGGTACGCTTTTTCGACATAGGAACTTTCATACTTTTTGGCATATTTCATTGCTTAGATTTGAGGATCACTGACGAGGGTTAAGTACCCGAAACGTGCATTTCTGGTCGATGTTGCCAATTTATCTGTTCTTAAATGATGCTATTCAATTTGAAGACGTTTACGATGATACCATTTCCCCAAATCGACCATAGAACTTCCTCAAGATGTTAAACATCTTCAAATTCGGATTTAGCTCTATAAAGACTGCGCTAATTCAAGACTACGTTAAATTATTGATCTTTTATAGATTAATATGAAAATAAGTCAGGTGACAAATATGGATAATGACCATATCCCTGTATACAGAAAAAAAATATTGATAATTCAGAAAATCAGAAACCGAAGGCATTCAAAATCAGGATAAAACAGAAACCAAAGCAAAGAAACAAAAATCTCCACCACATGAAAAGAAGCGGACTCCCGATATGAGAGTGAGACCAGGTGCCCAGGAAGAGTAAGCATCTCCTGCTTGCATGCAACACCTGCCCTTCAATTCGGTAGAACTTTCACATCCGGTGACTTCCATTTCGGAAGACATAGAGTACAATCTTTGGTTAAATGGCTCAAATGGTCTATGACAGAATATCATCCACCATTCTTGAGAGTGAGACATCATAGTGTATGACGAGTTCCCCATATCGACCGTAGAACATCATCAGTTACGATGTTAGTCGGTCACAAACAAATCCCTGACTGAGAAGCTTATCTGAAAGACGCCTAGCTCTCAAAACAAAATCCGTATATTTGGTGCTTGCTCTGGCATAGCGTATCAACTGAGATATGAACACGCCATAAGCAGGCGATGAAGGGATGTTGCTACTCAGAAAAGGAAAGTTTGTAATGCTGAAATTGAAGACTTAATCACGTTTGTCATAGAGTGAGGTGTTCATGTGACCATCAGTGTCGTAGGACAACATTATGTCCAAATAGGATGCTGAATTATTTGTCTCTGTAGTTTCTTTGACTTCAAGCTCCGAAGGATATATACTGCTTAGGTAATCCGCGAAATTTGGATTATTGATGGACAACACATCGTCTTTGTATCTGTAAGTGAAGTTGAAGTCAGAAGCTAAGTATCTTTTTCCTTCAGAGACCAAAGATTGAATGAATTCAGCTTCGTACGAGTAAAGGAAAATGTCGGCAAGGAGTGGGGCACAATTGGTCCCTATTGGAATTCCGACAATTTGCTGGAAAACCACTGCTGGAAGGTGCACTAAATCATGATAACGCTAATGTGACAATTTGTCCTATTTTACCATGTTTGTGCTAAAATTTGGTTGTGCCAAATAAGTACACTTACAGTAGTTTTGTTTGAGTGTAATTGTCAGATTTGTTAAGGACATCCAGCTAGTGTGTAAACATAAAGATGTTCAACGTAAGATGACCAAATAATGCCAAAGGACCCTAGGTGACACTAAACTCTTTTGTAAATTGGTAAATAGTGTATGAAAACACAGGCAGTTTTGTGCTTGGCATCAATCATATAATTGCTAAAATACACAAATCGTGCTAGTACTCTGTTTAACACATGCAATGAATCATATTTAATGACAAATTGAATGTTTTTGAATGTATTTAGAATACTTTCCTTTCCAAAAATCAGTTAAGTATAATTACCTTTTCAGTAGCACAACCTAGTTTATACATACGTCTTGTCAGAGGGTATTCTTGGGTATAACATATCTGTAAAATGAAAAGGTCAATGTACAAATCTTTATGATAGGGCAATGGAAAAAATACTTTTTAAAAGAAATGAAATTAAGAAGGAACCCATTAATCATTTGATCATATGGTTTTATTCTAAAGGGATAGATGTTATAATAAAGAATGAAATCTTTGACTTCAACATAATGTAATGAATAATACAAGACTGAAATTCTAAAAGTTACCTCATCGTGCTGACATTGGACAACAGAAAGACAATCTCTAGGCGCAGCCACTCTGTCACAGTTAAAACATCTAGGTCCTTTTGTAAATTGCTCTGAGATGCAATGACGAAAAACAAGTCTTACATTATACAGAGAAAATAATCAGCATACTACGTCATAATTTGCACCTTAATTAATCTAGGACTCATTTCTTTAAAAGAGTTGTAGTGAACATTTGTGCTGTTCTTAACCTATCCTGAATTGTACACTTTTGATAGAATGTAATGGAATTAAACTTAAATTTCCTCAACGCTATACTATCAATATCGGAAGTAAACACTGTGTAACGAAGAGGCTGAAATTGATTGATTCAATTTGAAAGATAACTTAAATTCTTTACTCATGGCTATGGCGAAAATGATTTCTTTTTAGATTTTCTGGTGATGATACATACGTTGTCCGTCGCATATATTCAGGTTGCAAAACGTTTCATCACAACACATATCACAAATTGTTAGCGACGCCCTCTTATGGTGAGTGTTGTAGTCATGCGATGGTACCACTGCTTTACATTGCTAAAAACAATACTTAATATTTCCATACATCGTTTTCATATAATACAATATAATTTGTATGATCAAGAAAATATTTTTTATAAACGAGTTATGCGTGAGATATTTTCCATTACATTTTAAATGTGATAACCATGAGAGAAGGTTGGTTCATTTTATATGTTGACCAGAAAATCTCGATTGCTCGAGTTTGTTTCCTAGTTGCATTCCATTTGTATATTTTAATAGATGCGCAAGTTCATTCGGTTAATTTAGAATCCAACTTTAGAACATATTTGTCGAGACATTCGAATGATCTTTAACTATAGAGAAAAAAGTATCTGACTTAGAAATAAACGCAGAATATCTTGAAATCGATATTAAACATATGTGTGTATACTGGAAATTTCATTGCAAATTCCTGATTCTTAATTCAATGAAGATTCCTCTCTCTTCAGTTATTTTCTGATATAACTGCCATTAAAGTCTTGGCTGTATGATCTAGAAAACCTTACATGTCGTGGTTTGCATCCTGAATCGTATACAATTGTTTGGTTTCCGAATGAACTATTTGTTACTCTGCCCTCCACAAAACAAATCTATAGAAAATAACAAAAGATAAATCAATATGGAAGCATTTGATGTTTATCTGGTACACTCTTTTCTTTAATCTTTTTATATCGCTTACATATGTCCATCCATTCAGATCATTTCTCACTGATTACTTCATTTTGGCTCTTATCAAAACTATAAAATTATGTTTATGAAACACACTACTTTTGAATCGGAACCCGCCCTTCATTTACAACGAAACACTCAAGTTCAGGGCGAAGGTCACATGACAAGAGGCCATACTTTATATTACATGTAAGTGCAGGATCAAAGTTGCTTTATACAATTAGGCAAGTGAAATATACCCCTTATCTTAATTGATTAGAGAGATATTATAGAAAGCGTAATATCTTTAAATTAAGTCAAAGATTACTAGGTCAGATGCTAAGGATTCAACGGTAACTTTTGTTTAAAATTTTGAAATAAAGGTCAGTTATGAAGATCAAAAGTAAAGGTCGAAAATTCATGGTATTAATAGAATAGACTTGTAATAAGGTAGACACGCTATCCTGGAAGGTGATGTAGATATTTCGGTTACTGTCACTGTTTTTCTAAATCTTGGTCAAAATCCAAGGCCAAGGTCATTGGGTCCAACTTCAAGGTGTCAAATAAAAGGTCACAACTGGCAGACCGACCGACCGATTCACAGACAGACAGACAGACAGACAGACAGACAGACTGACTGACTTCAATATAATGCTCTACTGTCCTGTTCACTAAATCCAGAGCACACTGTTTTGGCGATTTATTCTGTCGTCTGAAGAATTTTGCTGTAAATTATTGTTTCCGAGCATTGACCTCCTTTAGTTGTAACTGGAAATTAACGTCAACTTACCTTATCAGCTGCCTTCAAACCGCAATATGAAAAATAAAATGTCTACGGGAAATTCCCATGTTAATTTCAAGCCGCCGCCATCTTGTTCTCTGTGTCAACAATAGTAAACAGTGACGTCAAAGCCTCCGACGTCACACATTTTCAGCGATTTTACTATAGAAAATCCCCGTAGACTTTTTATTTTCCGTCCTATTTCTAATTTAACTGACGCACAACCAAAACAATGATATTTTCTGTTACGACTGAAGGAGTACTATAAAATTGATATCTTTTTGGAAGATGACATTATCATATTTTAGAGAAAACCGGGAAAACATGGTGCTCTGGAATTAGTGAACAGGACAGTAGAACAAATATGTCGTTGCCATTCATCCTGACACACGATCATGTTACTTGTCCTAAAGACATCATACCTTCACACAATTGATCAAGATACCACTGAAAGCATTGACTCTACTTCTTTTATCTTTTGACGAATATGTTCACCGGCAAACATCGATATATAAGAAATGTGACTACATCAACTTCAAAATTACAAATTTCTTCGCCTCAGTAGTAGCATTCCTTCGTTCCCAAGCTAACGATGTTTATATAGCAATTGATAAACCATTCCAGAGCAAACTCAAACTTCAACGATTTCCTTCTGAGGCTAAGGAGACTAACAGAAAGAGTACATTTATGATCGTCTGACTTTGTCACAGCAAATTTATTTGGACAATACATTGAAAATATTAAACATTATAACAAATCGTTTTTGGAAGATATTTTAGGGAAGAGCCATCGTAAAGACCGAATTTAACAATTTACCGGATATGAATTTTCTCTGCACGGCCTTCGTGACGGGTGTTGCCAGTAAAAGGAGATGTTTACTCTTCCCGGGTACCTGATCTCAACTTCTATAGGAATTCACTTTTGTTTCATTTCAGAGAGTTAACCATTGTATTATTGGAATAGCCATAGAAGGGTTTGTAAAATCGAAATTCATTGCAGGCGCCACACACATGTAAACCAATTTAGATCTAACTCCAATCTTATTAGTCTGAAATAAAATTGTTTCATACAAATAGAATGTTTAAGTTCATTAGTATATTATTCAACTGTTTTAACTTTGTAATGGTGGATTCCACAAGAAATTAATATGTTTATTAGGCTTTTGGATCAATGGAATGACATTTTTGAATTTTTGTATGTTTAATTCCTTCATAGAATTTATTTAGGGTGGCGCTACATACAATCTGTTTTTTGTAATTTCCTTGTTCAAGGTTTGCATACTCAGCCGAATGAGCAAAACTCCCACTTTATTGTGGAAAACACTAAGGAAAATCAAAGCACTAAAGGTACTGAGCGCGAATAGCCAGAATAATATCACTTCTAATGTATGAAAAAATATTGTGTTTTATTTGTTCCTGAACACCTTCGTAGGCCAGTTTATGGACGTATAAAGACAGAACTAAAATGCAAATGCATAATGTTGTCGTAATGAATTGAAAGATGATGTCTGACAGTGAACATGAAAATTAAATCCAATATAACTATCGATTGATGATTCCATATACAAGGAAAGAAGACGAATCTTATTTTCTAATTTGATCCCCACTCTCTCTTTAACCTTTCATGTTCAATGTTAGGTGTGTGCTAAAAATTTGAAGGAAAATTCACTTCTTTTTTAGTATATAAAAACATGATACATCCTATACGGGAATGTTTTGATCTTTTATTTTTCATAATGGTTTATATCATATTTCACGATGGAAGTTCCTAATTTGTTCGTCGTATACAGATTTTATTTTGTGAACCGGGTCAAAATAAGCCTACTTGAAGTTACTTTACGTTTCAATGATTCAACTTAATATCTTTATCGATAGCACCGTTTCATTTATAAATTGTCCACTAAAACAGATAATCACCTGGTAATGGAAAGGGGTTTCCAACACACAGCCTGTGTTCATCTCAGTACATACAGATGCAATTTTTCATTAGGTCATGCATGTACATAACACGACAGCTCGATTCATATAGATATAATTCATTGATTCAGACTTTATACCGATCATGACGCTGACGCAGTCCCAAGGTACATGTAAACAGAGTAACATCGTTTATACATACTCAGTAGACGGGGCTCCCATGAGTGAAGAAATCAGGTAATCGCTATGTGCTATTCGCACAAAAATGGAATGGGCTTTTGGCTTCATTTTTGGTCCTTTTTTTTACTAAGAAACTATACTTGCATTTGATATGTATCATGATTGATGTGATACATGACTATGTTTATGTTTGCAATTAGCACGGCGAAATGTAACATCACAGCCAACAATAAATTCTTCTATGCAATCTGCACATGCACTTGACTCTGGAGATTCTTTATTAGATTAGTTGTCCTCCGTGTTTCTATGGAACTGAGTCATAGTCTCTGTATGTTTGTCACAAGTGTTTCCTTTGCGCGAGAAAGGTTTGTTTCGTATTTTTTCCCAGAATATGTAAGCCTTTCGAAGGTGATTTTGGGAATCTGGTTTTGGATTATGTTTGACTTTCATTAACTGAATTTTCGCGAAAGAAAGTTAAGCACAGAACTCAAAAGCAGAATCAAAATGTGACAAATCCATAGTCATTTAAATTCTTGAAAACAATAATAAAAGAAACAAAGATAGGGAGAAGATTCCCAGCTGTAAAGATAGCCAAATACGAGACAAGAACAATTGGACAAGCAGACGGAGACAACAACACATCGCCATAGATACATGAAGGAACAATGTCTAAATAGACAGTCTCCACAGAACCCAAAATAAGAAAAGATTTTATAATTGTATGTATCTTCATACAGTATCCATGCGGCGCCGTATTATATCAAATCAATTCATGGCAGTATCACAACTTAACAGGTAAATGCGGACGGTCGTGAATTGGATAAAAAATTGCCGTTAGTCGTCCGTTTGAAAAGATTCGACGTTATCTTTGTTCGAGAGCTCTCACTAATATGAAACGGATACGTTCAGTGTGAATACCGGAGTCTACCGGAAAAGTAACGGATCTGTAATGGACTTCACCGTATGAAGGGAGAGGCATGAAATGGATAAAATGAAAGTGCAACGTATGAGAACAGGACAAAACGGACATCCATTACTAGTCCGTTGGCCGCAGGTGCCCGTTACATCTCCGTTTTACTCGTTTCACTTTCGTAGATCTCCGTTCCTGAATCGAGTCTACAATGTATCGGACATCAACAGAAACTTAACGGATATCAACGGCACTCATCGCGAATGTAACGGAAGAATACCAGACGAAACGGATAACAACTGACTCGTGACGGACACCTTAGTCCGTTCTGTCCGTTGGAAAGTTTTGAACATGCTTAAAACTTTTCCACAGACAGAACGGAGACCAACGGACATCGTCGGACAAGTAACGGATTCGGATTCAATGGACTAGTAACGGACGACTAACGGAACAGTAACAAATGCGAATGAACACAAACGGATATAAATGTTTGTCATTCGTTATACTTCAGTCACAACTAGCAAGAATGTTCCATCCGTTGGTATCTGTTAGCACCCATTACTCATCCATTACATGTAGTCCTCCGTTTCATCTCCGTTCTATCCATTACTCGTCCGATGATGTACATTCTATATGTTGGAAAGTTTGAGCATGCTAAGACGTCCGTTACTTATACGTAATGTGTCCGTTGGTATCCGTTTTGTCCGTTCCATGCAGTTGTCCATTACATCTCCGGTAGATGTCCGTTGATATCCATTAGCTGTCTGTTGATGTCCGGTAGACTCGAATCACGAACAGACAACTACCGGACGTAAAACGGATCAAAGTAAGATATAACGGTCAGCTACCGGAGGCCAACGGACGAGCAACGGGTGTCCGTTCACTGTCCTTTTTGTCCGGTTCTTATTCGTTGCTTTTCCGTTTTTACTACGGTAAAGTCCATTACAAGTCCGTTACTTTTCAAGTAGATCTCCGGTACTCGTAAGGTATATATTCGTTCTAAACTAGTCGCGAGAACCTCTAGCAGTGGCAAAGTTGAATTTTTACAAATTTTGGCAATTTTTCATCCGTTAGATGTCCGTTCGCGCTATCCGGCAAGATGTGACGCTACCATTACTGGTATATTCGCTCTGTCTTGCTAGGTGTGACAGAGACGTAAAATGTATTCAATTACAAGAAAAAAGGCTGTCGAGTTACATTTACTCGGTAAAGTAAGCAATTCTCACCTCATTTGGTTGGCATTTACGTAAAAACATACAGTTACCAGGATGGGGCAAAGAGGAACATGAGTAGCAAGAGAGATTCTCTGTAAAAGATGAAAACGATCGATGAATTAGCGAAGTAATTAAACATGCATCATTAAACAATTCCATTTACAGCTAGGACATTTAGGAGTTCTGGATCGACTTGTCAGTTCTTGATGAATTAAGATGTTTTACGTGTTAAAGGTCAAATTTTTGTATCTACGAAGAGAACTATCATTATTGAATGATAAGATAATCCATAGTTATGAAAATAAGTTCTCATCTAAAAGTTTCAAACAATTTTGGGCAATCCGTAACTCCAAAAAACAGGCGATCCGGAACTCCCGAATCACTTGTACTTCACAATTTTTTAAATTATTATTTTACGATGTGGTGCTTGTGAGGCAGTTCTATAAAGTGTAGGTTAAACTAGCCTTCTTACAAATTGCAATGGAATATATAATTCAAACATCTGTGCAACGAATGCATCGTATTCAATCAAATAACTGAAGAAATGTGTCAAGTAGACTTGTTGAATATTAGTTTTAGAATGTAATGTAAATTGTAATAGTTTCCTTGCGCCGTAAGTACATCTCATAAGAATATGTCGCTTCTACGTGATATGAAAGGTTCGACTAAACACAACAAATATTGGGTATATGTGTTGAAGATTCATTCATTCATTTATTAATTCATTCGTCGCACTATTTTGCAGATTTGCGATTTAGCAAAAATGTTAAACATCTTCAAATTCAATAGCATCATTTCAGAACAGATACATTTGCAGCATAGACCAGACATGCATATTTCGGTTACTTAACCCTCGTCAGTGATCCTCAATCTAAAAAATAAAATATGTCCAAAAAGTGTGAAAATGATAATTTTCGAAAATATACCGTACGACGTACATGTAGCAGGATGGATGGGATATGATGCTCGGGACCCAATTTTTAGAAATTTTCACGACAGAAAGTTTCGAATGCGTTGAAGAAACGATCAACTGAAGTTGATTGAACTTGGCTACATGTGCCCTTGGGGACTCCTGGTCAGCGACGGAAAAAAAGTTGAGATAACCCTTGACATTTACATATCGTTTGTTCGTTATTCTAAAAATATTATTGAAATTAGAAAGAATAAAATGTATCCTTACAAAAAGTAGGTTGACCATATGTTCACGCGATTTTACGAAACAAGACTAAAATGTGCTAATCAGCTGTTATCTTTCGGGACTGACATGTTGAATACAATCCCTTGAATACAACTACGAACAGAATGCGACATAATCTAGGCCTTTCTTCTGTAAATTCGATACATACTTTGCAAAACATTATATTTAAGGATATGTTTATAAAATATCTTAATGTTTTTAAACGTCTTCAAATTCATTACCATCATTTTAGAGCAGATAAATTTACAGCATGAACCAAACATGCACGTTTCGGGTATTTAACCCTCGTAAGTGATCTTCAATCTAAACAATGTAATATGGCCAAAATCTGTGAAAAAATATGCCATTGGAGAGGATTGGTACGTCTGGTGAACTATATTGTTCAATTCCGTCTTTTCGATTTTACAGCCCCACGTTCGATGTGTGCAGGTATCTGACGTAAAAGCATTGTCACGTCATTAAATTCCTTTGAAAACGTCATATATGTAACCCTGTTTCCCTGAATTCCATGCTGGTTTCCATAGAATTTGATGACGTCACAATGCGTTGACGTCAGGTACCTGCACAAATGGGAAGTAACTCTGCATTTCGAAAAGACCGAATTCCTGTGTAAAAGTCAGCTTTCTGGAGTCAGCATTTTGAATTTTCGTTTCAATAAAATATTATTTTGTATAATATGTTACAGTACTACATTACCTGCAGGGGTTAGAGATATTAGGGCACTTGTACCTTGACAATATAAAAAACAACAAATTATACATATTTTTCTTAATCATTACTGAATCGGATATATCAACCATAAACATAATAAATAGGCAAAAATACTTTTGCGTTCGAATTTTATTGTTTGCATAATGTATTCATTAAAACGATTAAGATCACTGAAATCTGGTGTCTGATATCACAAAGACATTCGAACGATTTTCATGAAGATAAAAAATCTATAATATCTTATCTAGAAATTTTAGACATGAAGATATTTGATATTAAAAAAATATCATACCTACGAAATAAAGAATGAGTTTGATCATGTTCTATGATTTCAAACCTTCACTTAAGATATAATTTACTGCATTCTTATCAGCTTTTGGCAGAAAACAAGTGCAATGATAGGTCGAAGAAGGTGAGGCACTCAACAAAGCCGGAAGTTGTAATAGATCCAAAGAAGATAAGGACAACCTGGCAATAAATCTGAACCCGAAACTCCGTGATTTCATATGTATGTTTTAAAAGGCGTTTTCTCTCCATTATCAATGTATAAATTAGAACATCATGCAGCTGCAATTATAGATTTCTGTACAAAGGTCACCAACCAAATAACTACAGATGAAGTTTGATTAATGAATCAAGAAATAAAACAGTTTCTGCATGACATTTGAAAAAACAGAAATTGTTTTTCCGCCATTCCATTCGATAAATTTACGCATGAGCCCGGTTATGCATTATAGAGAGACATATAATCATATCGGGTTTGTTTGCCCCGTACTGTTGTTTGAGTGTTATTCGAAAATACAGAAATCATCAAATTATTTGATGATGAAATGTCAGATGTCGTTTAACAAACTGTGCAAAATACGTAGCATAGCAAAGCAAAAGTAAACATTCAATTCAGATAATTTCCGAACATATAAATAAAGTCCAAATTCGAATAAAGTCTATGTAAAGAAGGAATTTAAGTAAGAAGTGACAGAAATAAATTCTAAAATGAAAGGAATGGATCAATGAGCAATATTTGGTTGCAGCATCCACAGCAAAACATCAAAACAGCCCATGTGAAAAAGAGAGAAGAAATACAAAGCAAGATACATACAAGGGACACCAAATAAGACACCAAAGGGTATCTCCAACAACACACGGTTGCAGCACCCACAGCAAAACTTCAAAACACCCAATGCTAAAATACAGTGCAGACACCCACAGAAAGAGATGCAAAAGGGACGAGGAACGCAAACTCACACCATTGAGCCGTGAAATACACAAAAAATCCACATAAACCAACGAGACCAATGGGCAACCGGTACCGACTTAGGACGGTCCTCTGTCACGTAAATAGAACAAAGGAGGGGATCTCCAACAACACCAGGTTGTAGCACCCACAGCAAAACACCCAATGCAAAAACACAAAGCAGACAAGCACAAAAAGAGGCGCGTAAGGGACAAGGAACATCAACGCACAACACATAAACATCAAACACAAAGGACTACACATAAACCAACGAGACCAATGGGCAACCGGTGCCGACTTAGGACGGCCATCTGCCACGGAAATAGCAGAAGGTATGGTAATCCTGGATTACGTGCGAACAATCCTCCCATTTATCCGATTACCCAGAGGTCCCGAAGAACGTACAATTGTGGTGTAAAACAACCTCCTCACTGTCAGATGACCACACACAAACAAGACCGCAAAACGGAGGGGCCCAAGCAACACAGATGAATATGTAAATGGATATAAAAAGAGGGCCTACGTAATACAATCCGTGCTCTGCCGCCGCGAGCTCATGTATGTTATCACCCGAGGAGTCCGACTGACATTCAGAGAGGACAGGTGGGCGGGGCCCTGTCTTCTCTAAAGAGGTTTGGACAGGGCCCGTCATGGAGTCCCGTCGTCACAGTCAGTCAGAGTGCAAGTTTTAAGAATGCGCTTGTACAAGACTGTAGATTGGTCAAGTACCAAGCCTAGTGTCCGTCTGGTGACATTAGGATCATACCCACGGTATAAAAGGCGTTTGATGATTCTGACGCATTTTCGATAGTGATGTTGTCTACCTTTGATCCTTCAAATCTTGTTGATAATGTCACCATAAAATGCAGGTTGTGAAATACCCAAAGTTATGTTGCGTGTATTGGTCCGAATTTCAGAAGAAGTTGACAAAAATTTTGTAGAATTTCCAGAAAGTCTTTACTAGTTTGTGAAAGCGAAAACCTTTTCCTAAAAGTTTCTTGGTAATTTGTAAATTTCTTCTATGAAAATCCAAAACATCAGTACATGCTCTAGCATACCGGATGAGCTGTGAAATATAGATACCATAGGACGGTAATCTAGGAACATCACCGTCAAGCCAGGGGAAATTTACTATGTTAAATCCAAAATCATCTCTTTTGTCATATACACTTGTATGGATCTCTCCATTAACAATTTTGATATTTAGGTCCAAAAATGGTGATTCTGTATTTGAAACGTTTGCCTTGTTTAAAATCAATTCTTGTGGATAAATAACATTTTTATATTTCTCAAAAAACAGGATTGTCGATAGCAAGAATATCATCCAGGTACCTAGAAGTACCAATGAAACATTTCACATCATCATTTTGTCTTTGTTTTTGAAGATTTTGGATAAATTCCTTTTCATACGTGTATAAAAAATAAATCTGCAACAAGAGGCGCACAATTAGTACCCATTGGAATCCCTACAACCTGCTTGTAGAGTTTCTCACCAAATCTTACATAAATATTGTCCAAAAGGAAGGACAAGGCAATACACAGGTCACCACATGTCCATGATTTGTATGATTTGTAATCTGTGGCGGAAAAGAAACCCTTCGATTCAGAAGTACAAATATAAGTTTTCCCCTCTCGATCAAAGCACCATTTAATGAGTTTGGACAGTCGATCATTTATTTTGTCGTGAGGAAGCGTGGTATACATATTAGAAAAGTCGTATGAAGATATCGTATTTGCTTCAAAATTTCTTGATTTCATATTGTCAATCACATCCCCTGAATTTTTAATAGACCAAAAGAAGTTTACGCCATTCCTGTTCATGACAGTTTCACAGTATTTTGCCACGTGTTCCTTTATAGCCGTGAGTGCTGACGTCAGATTTCTAGACAAAATTGTTGTTGAGCAGTTGCTAGAATTAGCAATGTATCGAAACTTGTAAGGAGACTTGTGAAGTTTTGGTATACGATATATTGTAGGGAGATCCAATTTAGAAATAGGGATGTTAAAAGAAGAAATTTCACTGTTATGTTTGTTCAAAATATTGGGAACACTTTCGTTGCTTTCGATATAAGTTTTAGTAGAGGAAAGTTCCGAAACTAATGTTGATATGTAGTAGCGTTTTCAAATAATTATGGTGTTGTTGGCTGCTTTGTCTGCAGGCGCGAAGACATATTTTTCATGTAAATTACGTAACTTGGATTTGAAATATCCTTTAGATTTAGAAATTGGATTTTCAAAAAGTTGAGGATTTTTGTGGTAGTTATCTATTCGAATATCGGTAATATCCAAAATGAGGTTTTTCCAGTCATTCAGAGAATGCGATTCGACTCCTTCCGATTTACACCATCGTTTGGTATAGGTATCTAAAGCTTCCTTTCGCACTTCGCGACATTCAATAAAATCTATCTTGGATGGAATTCTATACCTAGGTCCTTTCTTAAGAAGACCACGGAGCTGCCTGTCTTTGATAACTGAAAAGTCACCTGTAATAATATGACCAGCTGGTTTATATAGATATGCAGACGTTGCACATTCTCAAGAAGCAGGACATGATTCAAGTATTTTAGGATCTTGTGTAACTTTGTTGTAGTTAAAAACGAAATTTCGAATAGGCCTCTTATATTTGAAACAAATAAGAGGAGGTTCTAAATTTTCAAAATATTGAGGAATGGCACTTTGTACGCGATGATCCCGAAAATATTAGAGATGTTCAGAAGATCAAATCCTTTGTTAATAAATGGAATTTTTATGAATCGTCTTTAAGGGGAGGTGTTTTTAACCAAAGGATATAGTTTATTTTGTGCGAATGCAACAATGATATTTTGCCTGAATCAATCAGTGTTTCTTAAGAATGCAACCAGTGCTTCATCCAAGATAGATTTTAATTGAACTGCTGGAACAGAAGAGAGAGCATGTAGCAGTTCATGTCTGCCGCCGCTGCGTGCAATGATCAGTAGATCTTTTAGGGTACAATGTACTCAAGCACTTTTTCTGAGTGTTTTGTTTCTCCTTTTACCGTGAGACCTATGCTTCCTTTTAGTGTTAGGGCGGATTGAAAAAACATTAATATTTGAAGAGGTCGAAGAAATGTTTCCTTGACCATAAATTTGATCGTTTAGACCAAGGGGGTACGCAGTATGTAGTTTGGTTATCCAGGCAAGTTCAGCTTGTAAGCGGCGTTTTTTAATTTCAGTTTTACTTTGATTTTTAAGTTTTTGGAATGACTGAACTGGAGTAATTGTTATATCCGAAATTGAATGATTGTATTTAGAGAAGTGATTATATAGGAAATTTCTTTGTTTTTTCTGACGCGAGTTTCTTATTTGATACGAATGACTTCGAAAACGAGATTTTAAGGCCTGGCCTGTTTCCCCTACATATTGGGCGCCACATCCCTTGGCGTGTCATGTAATGACATAGATGACATCTTGATACGATCAATCAATGTCTTTATCAATCTCGATTTTAAAGGTCTACCCATTAACACTAGATTTAATTGTTGTGGAATTGCAATTGATGAGCGGACACAAACCGCATCTTTTCCCATTGCACCTGCAAATGGTTGATAACCCTCTATGTTTGTTGTTAAATGTAGTTAAATGTAGATCCTGCAGATGGAGAAATAGGTGCAATAAGTCTACGGGGTTTTAATTTCAGAGAAGTACCTTTGGCGAGGAAAAAAGTTTCTTACTGTTAAATGTTGATGATGGGAAAGTGACTGTTGTAATAGAGGGTAATCTCAAAGGAGTTAATTTGAAAATAGCAGACGGTGTGGGTATCCATATTACGTGTGCACAACCCTCCCATTTTCCAATTACCCAGGTCTTAATAACGTAAAATTGTGGTATAAAATAACCTCCTAATTGTAAAATGAATATACAAATTGACAGCATGATGCAGGGGCCTAAGAAACACGTAGATTGATATGTAAATGGAAACACGAAACACAAAAGACTGCACATAAACAAATGGGACTAATGGGCAACCGGTACCGACTCGGAACGGTCATCGGCCAGGTTAGTAGCAAATGGTGTGAGTATCCGGATTACGTGCGCAGAACTCTTCGTCTTTTCCGGTTACACAGAAGTATCGAAGAACGCACAATTGAAATGGTAAAATTACCTCCTCACTGTAAGATGACCACACAAACATAGGGGCACAAGGAAAACAGATAAATATGTAAACGGATAACAAATGGGGGTGGTGTTGGTACGAAATGCAGTCTTTGCTCTGCAGACTATAGCGAGCGCATGCATGTTATCACTCAAAGAGTCCGACTGACATTTAGAGATGACAGGTGGTCGTCGCATTGTCTTCTCCAGAGAAGTTTGGACAGGGTCCTTTCTTCAAGTAGTCACGTCGTCACAGAAAGTCATAGCGTTAGTCTTAAGCCCCTGTCACACCTACACGTTCTGGCATGTCGTTCGCACCACGACCGCCAAAAATATTGTACGAAACGTGGCGTGAACGTAGTAAGGACGCGGGGAACGTAGTAAGAACTCGCTGATACGTATTGAGGTCGTAGGAAGGACGCCGGCGAACGTGCCGGTACGCCGAGCCACCACGACCGTTTTGAACTGTTCAAAACAGTCGTAGGGAGGAAGCGCTGATGACAGAACGTGTTAAGGACTACTTGCGAACGTATTGAGAACTTCATGGACGTCGCGAACGTAGTAGGGTCGTAGTACGGACGGCTAAAACATTTTCATATAATCAAATGGAGATCGTCACGTCTTTGCCGTCCCTACCATGTTCTTGGTTTTAGGGGTCGAAAAAATCAAAATCGACCTGGTAGAAACAATTTATCCTTTGAAAGTGTCATGATCGTAGCATGAACGCAGTAAGGACTTCGAGAACGTAGTAATAACGCCGTACGATGGCAACACAGACGCCTTCGTCGTCGTGTGAACTAGGGCCGATCGTAGTTAGAACTTGACTTAACGTATTTAAAAAGACGGGAAGGACGCGCTACTAAGGTGTTACGGACGCTAAAGTTCGTGTTGCGTACGTATTGGAGTCGTCATTTTTTCTCACCCTTCCGGGTGAAAAATGCCACATTCTCACTACGTTCATGAAAAATTTCAAGGACTTCAAGGACGTAGTAAGAACGTCTCGAGAGAATGTGTAGGTGTGACAGGGGCTTTAGGAAATTTCGTTTCCCTCTTTCCATCACCTTGTTTTAGTAGTTGTACAGAAAATAAGTTGATGACATGTTTATTGTTAATTTTTCCGCTCCTTCTTTTCCTAGTTGTACTGAAGTCTATGTTATACACAGCCAATTGTGCCTCACATGAAATTCATATGAAATGAGCATCATGTAAATTTCACATGAAAGTTCATGTAAAATTTATATAAATTTCACACAAGATTTATGTGAAAAATATTTCACATGAATTTCACATAAATTTCCTTCACATGAATTTCACATGAATTTTTCTAAGTGACCTTCGCAGGAAACTGAATTCACATAACATCCATGTAAAAATCTTCACATGAATTTCATGTGAAAAATTTCATGTAAATTTCATGTTCGTGCTCGTTTCACATAAATTTCATGTGAACTTTCATGTAAATTTCATGTAAATTTCACATGAATTTCATATGAGGCACAATTGGCTTTCGACATAAACATAAGGTTTTATAAACAAGATATGCTGTCTAGACAGACTACATTTCCTCGAATTTTGTCTATCCTTAATGTTATTTTGGTCAAACAGCGTACTTGGAAGACCCGTATGCTGTCCCATAACAACACGAGAGTCACTGAAGTATGGACCCTATGAGGAGAAGAATTTTGAACGATGTTTCAAGAGTTTGAGTGACAAATATGGATAATGACCGTATCCCTTTATACAGCACAAAATCGATCATTCAGAAAATCATAAACCGAAAGCATACAAAATCAGAATAAAACAAGAACCAAAGCAAAGACAAAAACCTCCACCATATGAAAAGAAGCGATCTCCCGATATAGGAGTAAGACTTCTTCAGATGTTATGTTTTCAAATTATTGTGATAAATGGAAATTGAAAATTAATGTTGACAAGTCTAAAGTTATCATTTTTAGGCCTCGGTCTTTAAACACCACCCTGTTCTCTCCTTGGGCATCTAACCTTCATACAGACCTCAACGAGGTCTTTATCCGACTTACAAACCGCAGATTTTCTTCAATTTTCATAAAAATAAAAATCAATGTATTTAATACACCCCTGCTTTTCAAAATGAAATTGACCATGCAAATTATCGGGTGGAAATATGCAGCGGTAACGATTATAAGGCCATTGTAGTAAAATAGTTTGTTATACATCCCGATGATTTTCTGAAAGGTACCCTGTATTCGGTCAGAGAAGATCCATACACTTTTTTAAATAGGTGCTTAAATTATTATAATTGCAAATAGAGAATATTTCTTTATAATCAAGTGAGGATACTATTTCTTTATTTTGTCCATTAAGTTACTCGATATACATTTATTTATAGAGCATTTAGAATTACTGCTCGTTAAGGATCGCTATAGGAATCTAGATTTATTTGAAATGGCATTTTGAGTCTTTCCGGATAGAATAATCTATTCTTCTTCTTTTAACATTTCTCATAAAAGGATGTCTTTCGTAGACTTGTAACACAATATTTTCTATACTATGGCCGAGTACTCATTATAATAAAAACAATTCACACCCGCGACTGAAATAATTTTCTTTTCTCCGCCCCTCATTGTTTTTTATTGACCTCCACACTTCACTGAACGTTCATAAAACCTTGTATATTTAGAATCGTCCGCGGTCTTTATGAAATAAAATGACCGATGAATAACAAAAGAATCACATTTGAAGGTTTGTAAGGTATAATAAGTGTTATATCACTGTGGTAGGTATTTCTGAGTAATTCTCATGATTTTTTTTCATTCAAGAACACAAAGTGAGACAGCACAATAATTCATCTATTTTTAATGTAATGAAAAATCGGATTACTGTTGCTTTTTATTCTCTAAAGTAAGAATGAATGAAAAAGCTCGAAAATGAAAAAAAAAATGATAGGAACCCCTCGTTAGAAAACCCATATTATTTAATTTAATGTTATTATTAATCTTTAGCACTTTCTCTCTCATGTGAATATAATCCAATCACAGACGCGTGTTCATATAATCCGACTTTCCGTGTTGAGTAGGCAAAAAAATGGTCACAACTCGTTTTTAATCAATGTTATATTCATACCCCAAAGGATACTAGGCTTGGCATTAGATATGTAACATGATTCTACCAAATCTTTAAACTTTTTGATCGACAACATTTTTGTGGTGTTTGGAGGAAAGGTCTTCCAGCAAATTGTCGGAATTCCAATGGGGACCAATTGTGCCCCACTCCTTGCCGACATTTTTCTTTACTCGTACGAAGCTGAATTCATTCAATCTCTGGTTTCTGAAGGGAAAAGATACTTAGCTTCTGACTTCAACTTCACTTACAGATACATAGACGATGTGTTGTCCATCAATAATCCAAAATTCGCGGATTTCCTGAGCAGTATCTATCCTTCAGAGCTTGAAGTCAAAGAAACTACAGAGACAAATAATTCAGCATCCTATTTGGACATAGTGTTGTCCTACGACACTGATGGTCACATGAACACCTCACTCTATGACAAACGTGACGACTTCAATTTCAGCATTACAAACTTTCCTTTTCTGAGTAGCAACATTCCTTCATCGCCTGCTTATGGCGTGTTCATATCTCAGTTGATACGCTATGCCAGAGCAAGTACGAAATATACGGATTTTGTTCTGAGAGCTAGGCGTCTTTCAGATAAGCTTCTCAGTCAGGGATATGCTTGTGACCGACTAACATCGTCACTGAGGAAGTTCTACGGTCGATATGGGGAACTCGTCATACACTATGATGTCCCACTCTCCAGAATGATGGGTGATATTCTGTCGTAGACCATTTGAACCATCCAACCCAAGATTGTACTCTATGTCTTCCGAAAAGGAAGTTACCGAATGTGACAGTTCTACCGAATTGAAGCGGCGGGTGTTGTATGCAAGCAGGAGATGCTTACTCTTCCTGGGCACCTGGTCTCACTCTCATATCGGGAGTTCGCTTCTTTTCATATGGTGGTGGTTTTTGTTTGTTTGCTTTTGTTCCTGTTTTATCCTGATTTCGTATGCCTCGGTTTCTGATTTTCTGAATTATCGATTTTGTACTGTTAACAGGGATATGGTCAATATCCATATTTGTCATTATATGACATTATACAAATACGGACTTGGTCGAGGTCATTATGTCATTATAATGACCAGGTGAGATTTTTAATTTTAAACGAGGCCGAAGGCCGAGGTCAATATTATAAATCTCTTCGGGTCATTATAATGACATAATGACGGAGGCCAAGTCCTTATTTCTTATATTATATGACGAATTGTAAGACTACATATGATTAACATAATTATTCAAATCAATACGTACACATAATTTTTAGTTCAGAACTTAACAATTAATTGCACTTTTTTGTGAAAAGTGTATCTAAACTTTTAAAATTAGACAAAATAACAATCTTAATTTACTGAAATCAGGACAAATACCACACCGAGTCATTATTTTCCGTCAGAGGTCATTATCGGAAAATAATGACTCGCGCTCAAGCCAATCAGAATTACATCCTGTTTAAACAATATAAAAGGATATTAATCTCTCACCCCTAACAAAAAGATATGTGAAGAAACACGAGAGGATGCAACACGAAATAATTTATCTTTCCTTAAAATTTTACCGCTAAAGACGTTCATTATCATAAGCACGCATGTCTTGTTTACGCATATAATGTGCATGCATTATGATGCACGCATCTGGTATCAAAATTTAGGTTAGCATTGAGGAAGCAATAATGACATTAGAACGAAAAAAACATGGCAGAATGAAACATGTCATAATACATGTATTAACTAGACGTTTGCATTGACGAAGAACGGAAGAAACATTGCATTTAGAAGAAAGTAAAATGCAATAAAGTCAGTTTGAAATAAAAGCAAGACAGATGAACATGAAATAATAAAAAATTAATTACTTTGTTCTCGAAAGAAATTCATATTCAAAGTCGGTCGTTTTCGCAGAGATACATATTTCTTTGCCTTATATAATTTATGATATCTTTGACAAAATATTGAAATACCCAGAGCATAATAATGTTAATGTCATTGAGTATAAGCAATATGACAAGAAATCTGCCACATGAGACATACAATAAAAGATAATTGAAAGAAAAAAGCAAAACGAAATGTGGAGTTATGACTCTTGAGATTTTCAAAATCAATATTTTATTTATTTTCAAGGGAGTTTTACCCTTTATTGTAACAATGATATATGGATATCAGGATACTTAACACATGACACCAATACAATTTCCTGATAAGAGCTTGAAAAGATTATATGTATTAAGACAGAACGGACAAGGCTGTCTGAAGACAATACGAAAAAGACGATAAGTGTGTTCTAGGAATTACAATGTGTTGTTTATTTCTTTTGATATTAACAGAATCATAAGGAACGTGTAAGACATCGCCAGTAAGACTACCAATCAATAACCACAGCGGACAACACTTACCTGATGTAACACAGTGTTTTTGCCACCGAACAGAGAAACCCGACAAACTTTCAAAAGATAAAATATATATCAGGATTTAATCTTCTCTCTAACAATCACCATTGCTAGGTGTACAAAGCTTGAAAACTTTGACATAGAGCTTAAGTAGGGTCACCCTACAATTTCAACAGCGGAATACTTTCACAGGATAACAATGAAGCAATAGGCATCAGACAAATCAGTACGAAAAAGATACTGGCAAACATCGATAAGCATTTATTCTATCTTATTCTGTTTATAAGAGACCCTAACAAATGACAAGGAAATTTCAAAGGTTACATCTTCATACTTTGCATATGTCATCACATATTTCCGGTACATAGATATGCAGTTTGAAGTATATTTTTGAATATCTATCACCTATTGATTCGCGTTTGTCTATAACAATGCCGTTCTAATCCTATGGTTGCGTTTAGTTATGCAATCATCTTATACATGTACCTCCTATAAAGTATCTAAGTGCCTCATTTGCAACCTTTTCATCTTTGTTTCTGATTGCTTTATAGAATAAATCAATTAATGTGTTAAACATGTTCCCGTCAAGCCAGGGGGGATTTACTATATTGAATCCAAAATCATATCTTTTGTCCTACACATTTGTATGAATTTCCCCACTTACATTTTTTTTATATTTAGGTCCAAAATTGATGTTTTCTGTGTTTGTAATAATTGCCTTATTAAGTGTAAATCTTTATGGATAAATTTCATTCTTATATGTTTCAAAACCTGTAACATTTGCCAGGAAATTGCAATGATCACATAACATTGTATTCAGGATTAATCAATCAGGATCAAATTATCTTTAAATCGCACCATTAGTGATTACACTCGCATCATTGTCCTGAAGACGCTTTAAACGTTTTTGTCCAAAATGCAACTCCCAAAATGATTCAATATCAAAGAATATAATTCAGTTTAGCACTTACTATAATTTCGAAATTTCAGTCATGTATTTTACTTATTGAAAAAAAAACGTTTTGCACCATAAAGCTCTTTAATATTACCTTGTATGCCCATTGTGATCTTGTTGAATTGGAACCTGAAAATAATTCTTATTAGGTCTTCCGACTTCCGTCGGAAGACCTATTGTTTTCGTAACCGTGGAAAATTGGATCAGCGATTTCTCAAGAACCCTGTAAGCTAGGACAATGAAAGTTCTCCAACTTTACGTTTGGAGTAAAAGCTAGATTGGTCTTTTTATTTTTGGTCTCTGTTATTTTTTTTTATCATGTTTTTTAGTAGATTCAAATATTTGACGGGAGCGTCGAATTACTCAAAAGGACCGAAAATTTCATGTTTTGCTATTTGTAAGCTTAAATATCTCGTATTTTGCTATCTACAATTTCCATTCTTTTTGAAAGTCGACAGCCATGCAAGATATGAAATGCTAGATGCACACTGTAACGATTTATTACGATGACGTCCTTCACCGTCCTTCATATTTCCAAATTCAGAAGTTCATAGGAGGAAGACACTTTTTTGCTTATAATAGTAAACAAAAATTAAGCTTATGAAGTTTCCTAAAAATTTCAATATTATTATTTTTTATCCATATATCTGTCTTATTTAGTCTTTCTGATTTTTCCTAACTCTTACTGTTGAAAAGATATGAGCATCGAAATTTTGAGTTGGGTATTTCGATACACCTTCACGCCAACAGATCGGGCGCACACTAAAATTGGTAGTCCGAGTCCGACTCGAGAAAAGCAGTGTTGAGATTTTCAAATTTCGATTTCACGGCAATGATGAATATGCATTTCATAAATACATTCGATATACACAATTTGATTTTAAAACAGTTGATTAATTTAGAAGAGATCAGCTACAAACCAGAATTTACACACAAAAAGTGGTAGTTTGATTCCGATTTCTAACCTACAAACCTGTTTCTAAACTTCAATAACTATATTTTGAACATCAAGTTTAATTTCTAATTCTAGCAACGTTCGAACATAATTTTCGGTTGGTTTATTTACAAATTGATGAACAATTTCTCCAACATTCTTCCCTCCCCTCGTTTTTCGAAAACAGTTCTGTTTATATTGAACGATGTCGCCATGATGGAAATTCAAAATAAACTTTGAAAAAAGGGAAGGGGGGGTCCAAATTTGAACCTGCACAGCGAGAACCTCATGGTATTTATATATATATATTGAACGTAACTTGTTATTACCATTTCTCTTCTCAAGAAAATTGGTTTTACAGCTACGAGCTCGCCTTTTTATGGGGGAAGGGGGCAGGAAGAATTTGCAAAAAAAAAATCCCGGCTCTGAAAAATGCTGAAAAAAATATTCCGGCCCAAAGGGCCGGCAATTTTTTTTCCCGGACCATGCAAAAGTAAGGATACATTGCATGATATGGAAATTTTGCTGGCCCTTTGTGCCAGACAATTTAAAGTCAAAAAATTAATTAATATAAATACAAACTGTTCACATAGCTGTATCTACCAGAGACCTAATACGCATAGGCACAAAAATCTAGAAAAGGTTCTATTTAAACATCATACAATCTGTCTGAAATTCGCTAATTGCAAAGAGACATCTGAAGGAACGGTTATTAACTCATACTCTGTAACAGCGGGGAGTTTAACTTACACAGACATTCACAACATTTGACAATTTGTTTAAATCCGGCCCGAAGAACCGGCGAAAATTTTTCTCCGACTCTGGTAATGGCTGAAAAAAATGGCCTGCTCAGAAAATTGCTGAAAAAATTTTACCGGCTGGCAATAGAATTCTGCCCCCCCCCCCCCCCCCCCCCCCCCCAAAAAAAAAAATCAAATGGTTGCTCACCAACAATTATCGGTTTGAAAATTTAATGTTACTGCTATTTGAAAACTTAAATATATAATATAAATACATGTAATGTGACGTCCTTCATATTTCCAAACCAAAAATTGTATAGGAGGAAGACACTCTTGTTGCAAGCGCAACAAGAAACCTTTCTACTTTTAAACTTATTAGTCGCGGTTTAAGAAGGATTCAGTTGAATATCATTTCTATTTTATGAAATATTTCTACTACTAAGCAACTTGTTTGACAAAAAGTACATTTTCTTTAGAAATTATCGAAAACTTTAATTTTATCAAAATCTTAAGGATTCCTTTAGAAAATAAATTTGTGAAATATCAATATGTCGCAAAGAAGTTATTGTATTTGATTGTATTTGATTGACTGAAAATAGTTGAAATAGATATTTCTAAAACTTCCCTTGTTCTTGCCGAAAATTCACATGAAAAATTGAAAATTTCTAGGACTTCCGTGATTTTCTCCTCCACCTATCATGGATAAAGGATGTTGCGACCTATCGGAATAAACAGGCAGTTTGATACCCCGAACATACCTCTTGGAAATAAGGGATAAAACATCTCTGAGCTGTTAGTAAACGGTTAGTACAATTTCTTTTCAAAATTGTTTTGAGTAGACTAAGTACATTTACACACAAGTGATAGAAAATTTCAATATTTCAGATTTTCCATTAATTAATATTGAAATTAATCTTCTATTGTAACGATATATCAATAAGAGACAGCGACTGGATTGATAAATATGAAAAAAGAGGATTTTTGGGTATAAATGATCACTTCCCTTGACAATTATAGCAAAACAAATTAAAAAGAATAAAAAAGATAAATGCCTATATACTGCTAAGGATTTTCAGAAACTGACATATTATATGCTTGTCGTCGGAGTTTTTTTATGTGGCTGCACACTTGTATTTGGGATCGAATTTCTTCAACACTGTAATGAAACTACGTAACTTTCCGTTTAAGATTTGAATTTCAGGCTCTCAAAACGAGATCTTCAAAAGATTATGAAATTCATGTAATTTTATTTTTGATTTCAGAGACGGTTTGGAAGGGAACATTGTATCTTTCGATATCTCTCTATACAAAATGATAACCTACATCCCTACTGATTGGTCTGTAATAATTTACTTTGTGTATCCAATAATTTCTGACAGAATATTTGAAAAGCTCCCATTTACCTTTTAATATTACGTTTCAAAATTAATCGTCCATTTTATGGGACCGGAAACGTCAATTTGGCATTGGCCATGAAAGCTTTATAGATGAATAAATAAACACTTGGCAGCTTAAACATGTTAAATGTAGTGCTCGTATATTATGAAATTCTAAATATTGATATATCATATTTATAAAGCATTACTTATTTAAGAATGCTTGAAATTTCATTGACAGAATGACCACTTTACGATACATATTATCAACGTAAACAAATGAAACATAGCTGCTAGTCCTTGATTATACTACTACAATATATCAATGATCTATTAACAATTATTCCTTACAAAGTGCTTATTGAGTTTATAAATGTTATTCAACATTTAGAAATAGTCCATTTACATGAGGTGTTATAATTGAGATTTTCTAGAAACTGGACAAGTATGAATGCATTACATAAGTACGAATATCTTAAATAAGTAAGGGTTATTCTACTGTCTTCGAGGGCGTAGCCCGAGGAGCAGTTGAATAACCCACTTGTTGCACGGCAATTGTTACGCCATCAAACAATTATCACCGATGATTGACTATATATTCCAAGAAGCAGAAAACTACTCATGATCATGGTCAGTAAATAGGTGAGAATTCTATGCATTTTAAAAGTTGATTTCAAAGAAAATGATGGAAAGGAAATTAAAAGAATTTGTCCAGTCTATGAGTTGAATGAGAGAAAAAAAATTAACAAAAAAAAAAAGGAAATTGATTTTTGAATTTTTCAAAGTAAATAGACTACATAGGAATCGGATTTTAGGAGTTGCTGTTTAGGATTCCCCTGTACATGATTTCCAACAAATATTCTAAACTACGGGAATATTCCGCTATCTTTATTTCTGTACAAAACTATTCAAGGGTACCAGTCAGTACATTATGAATCGAAATCTTAAGAGTTACATTATTCAATCGAAATGTTACAAGTTTTGTCTGGTTTCGTTGGTACATGTAGTTGATTCTATACAGATTGAAAAATTTTAAAACAAAACGCATGGATCTAGAGTGGACATGGAAGCAGGTATCACCCCCTGAGGTGGGGGCCAGCTGCCCGGTAGGAGTAAGCATCTCCTGTTTGGCTAGCCGCATCCGCCGTCGATGTTCACGCACGAAAATGAAACCAATATCTAAAATACATGCACTGCCTGAGGTGTTGTCTATATAGAAAGTGTTATGACGACCATGTCAGGGAAGCATATTCAAAACAAGTTAATCTAAACATCGGCACATACAAAGTTATTTTGAATCTATTGTTGAGTTTTTATAAATGAGCCTTAGCAGAATCTAAGAAAATAAGTACAACATAAAACAAAATTGCAACACCACCACCACCACCACCATCACCACCACCATTAACAACAACAACAACAACAGCACCAACAGCACCACTACCATCACCACCAACAACAACAACACCACCAACACCAACACCACCACTACCACCACCACCAACAACAACAACAACAACAACAACACAAAAAAGAAAATGATAACAAAAAAAAAACCAATTATAATAATTATGAAAAATCAAAACCAAAAATCCAAACAAACAAACGAAATAGCGTTTAATAGACATCTCAATTTAAAGGTATGGTAAAGTAAAACATTTTACAATTCCACATTTCTCGTTCAACCCTCGTGAACTGTCCTGTGTATACAATTTCATCAATAGGACAGCCTTGCATTGGTTAGAATCGAAATCTTATAGTATTGATTTAAAACTTGCGTTAAATGTAGACTTTTAAGTCACTGATTGCATTTTCCTGTGGGATTCCCAATGAATTATATTTGAAGAGTATCTTAACGAATTTTTTTTTCAAGAATAGGAGCATTATGGTAGAAACGTATCTATTGTTTCAATCAAGTATTTTATTTCTTCTATGGAAAGTATGTGCAGCTTTCGGTAAGAAAATTGTATTATTCATTTTCGGAAAATCTGGAAATAAAAATTAATATTATAGATTTTCTATTTCGATGTTTAACTCAGAATTTTAGAGATAACAAAATTATTTCCATTCTTTCTTTTATCTTTTGTATGATGGATATTGCAGAAAATGAATGAAATAAAGAGTCTCTTACATGAATAAAATAGGAACTGAGGAAATTGTTTAAAACATGCCTCTTAAGTAAAATCAAATAAAGGTAGGATCGAGTAATTGATATTGTGACTGCCAGCATTCACATATAATGTTGTGGAGCCTTTTTAGAAAATCCGTATCGTTTATTTTGTCAAGTTGACTTATAGCTTGCAAACTACATAAACTCTATATACTTCTCTCGGTTCTTTCTTTCCCTTATTTTGATTTGTATGTTCACCACTTTTAAAGTTTCAACATTATTCTTAGGCGAAGTCTTTAAATATGTTTAAATCTTAAAAATATTTTTAAAATATCTTGAACGATAGAAGTTATCATTGAAAGTCATTTTCGAAAACACCCCGGTCATTATAATGAGATTCCATTAGCATAAAGAAATCCGCAAAATTAATACCATCAACGTAAGCACTGGACGCTATTGAGTTTTCCTCCCTGAAATCAACAGGAGATAAAGAAGAGCATCGCCTGACCCCTACCAAGCTAGAATAAGACCAGGTGCCCGGGAGGGGAACGCGCCGTTTATGTCGATGCACGAAAATGAAATCAATATCTACAAAACATGCATATGTTTAGGACATAATACTATTTACACTTTTTGGTCATATTACATTGTTTAGATTGAGGATCATTGACGAGGATAAAGTACCCGAAACGTGTGTTACTGGTCCATGCTGCAAATTCATCTGTTCTTAATTGATGCTATTGAATTTGAAGACGTTAATATTTGTACTACTTAGTGAGTGATACTGTTGGTGGACCAGGAGTCCACAAGGGCACATGTAGCCAAGTTTAATCAACTCCGGTTGATCGTCTGTCTCTTCAAAGCATTTAAAATTTTCTGTTACAAAATTTCTTGAAATTTCATAAACGTGGGTCCTGTAGCATCATATCCCACATATCCTGCCACGTCTTTTGGTACATATTTGGACATAATGATTTTCACACTTTTTTGTCATTATACAAATCCGCCTGGTTTGGCGGGTTCTCTTGGAGCTGTTGCGACGCGTGTTGCATGCAATCCGGAGACGCTGACTCTATCCGGGCACCTGGTCTCACTTAGCATGTTGTTCATTCCGGGGTTCGCAATTGTTCCGATGGGAATTCTTACAATTTGGCCTTGCCTTCTCGACTTTGAGACTGAATAACTGTTATATAGGTACTTCTTTTATGCTTATGGCTTAGGTTGATGATCACTGACGAGGGTTAAGTACCCGAAACGTGAATGTCTGGTCCATTAGCATCATTTTAGAGCAGATAAATTTACAGCATGGACCAGACATGCACGTGTCGGGTAATAAACCCTCGTCAGTGATCCTCAATCTAAACAATGTAATATGACCAACATCTGTGAAAATTAAGTCCTAAATATACCGAAAGACATAGCAAAATGGCTGGGATATGATGCCACAGGACCCAGGTTTTAGAAATTTGAGAAAATTTTGTGAACAGAAATGTTCAAATGCGTTTGAAGAAACGACCAACCGAAATTGATTGAACTTGGCTACATGTGCCCTCGGGGACTCTTTGTCCACCAGCCGTGACAATCACCAAGTGGTTCAAATGTTAACGTCTTCAAATTTATTAGCATCATTTTTTTCATCATTTTTGCAGATAAATTTACAGCATGGACCAGACATGCACGTTTCGAGTAACCCTAGCCAGTGATGCTATTGAATTTGAAGACGTTTGAATTTGAAGACGTTTGAATTTGCTTGAATGACGATATTGAATTTGAAGACGTTTAATATTTAAGTAGAAAGCGCTATGGCGACCACGTCAAACCCCTTGCGGAGAACATTTTATGAGCTCCGCACAATGCAGAGGGCATAACTTTGATTAATTGACGATTAATAATAATGTGTATGTACGTAATCTTTTATAGAATAAGTGTCTAATTTTGTGTTTTGTTACAGGCATGCAATTCACAGCAAGTGCCTATATCCACATGTAAAGCGCGTTATGTCATTTGCTTTATACATATGCACACCTATCGTCAGTATTATTTTTTTCCACCTTTGTGTTTTTCCGTCGCGGCATATGCATTGTTACGTGACAATGACTTTCTTGCGAAATGTCGTACGTTTTCTTCAATACATTACTTTGGTTGTGCATACATATACTGATGTTTACTTATTTTGTAAACAGACGGGCACAATATCCATGCTACAATTCGAATGGTTGGTTCAATTGATATTGATATTTTTTGTGTATTTGATATAAAATAAAAAAAAAACTTATCAATTGTTAAACGTCTTCAAATTCAATAGCGTCATTTAAGAACAGATCAATTTGCAGCATGGACCAAACATGCACGTTTCGGGTACTTAACCCTCGTCAGTGATCCTCCATCTTTACAATGTAATATGGCCAAAGAGTGTGAAAATTATTATGTCTAAAAATGTACCGAAAAAATCACACAATAAGGTTACATGTACATAGGACGGGGGGTCAAATTGTTCACCACAGCATATATTTCTTTCTAATTGTGTGTAATAATTATACATTGTTATATAACTCACCTGACTTACATCTTTATTTCAGTCAATATTACAACTCCAGCCTACAAATACTACCAAATTATGGACAGTTATGGCGTTGTGCCGACCAATACAAATTACGTTAGTTTCAAAGTAAAAGCAGAAAGAGACGGTCATTTCGGCCTACTAGAGACGACTTCAACTAGTTCAGAATTGTACGAAGTAAACCTTGGTGGGTGGTGGAACATGAAAACATGTCTGCGGAAAATGCCAAGCAGTTCATGCAGAGAATTCGTCCATGTTAATGAAGGAGTTCTGAACGAATCGGCATACATAGAACTCTGGTTTACTTTTCATACAGGAAGGATAAGATACGGAAAGATTACTAACTGTAACAATTACATTGAGTGGGTGGACCATGAAGATAATGCCAATCCATATGTAATCAATCACTTCGCAATCAGCACTTATTCCGGAGTCGAGGGAACATGGGTATTCAGATCAAACTGTAAGTAAGTTTATTATACCTTCAACAGATATAATTCATTCATTCTAATTTCATTCATTCATGCATTCATTTTAATTTTGATAGGAAAATAAGATTACTAATGCATTCTATATAATTAATTGTTTTCACAATTTTGTGTAACTTTCCATTGTTATGGTGTAACATCATTAAAATGCCATATTTTTTTTCATCTTAACCTAAAAGATTGTACTTTCTTTTTGTACCAATTTGGGTTTCTATGAAAATGTCAGCGTACAACATTGATGACAAATCAATAATCCATTTGTATTTTATCCATATCTCACGTATCATGCGAGAAACTCAAATTTTTCCAATTCTAATGAATTGATTTTCATTTGTTAGACTTTATTTCTCCCATTAGCAATTTGCATTTTTTTGAGCATGTATTATTACAAGGCAGAAAATTTAATTCTCACGGAAAACTTTATTTCAGACAGAAAACAAAATGTTCCATTAGAAATCGAAATGAATAGGTGCGGTAACCTGCCATTTCGGCCCTTTTTTTCAAAGTTATTCATATATACACCATATTCCACTTAAAGTGTAAGATGATTATGCAAGCCTGCTACGATTTTAGAGTGCTATACTGAATAACACGTCGCTCAGAACGTCTAAAACGTTGACATCACTGAAATTATCAATCAAAAGGAGACACAAATTTATAAAATTAAGTAATGATCCAGGCCTTGCCCATGATAATTTTTGTACCAATCGATGGATTTTTTCCTTTGTTTTGCGACATTCAGTGCAAATGACGTCAGAACATGACGTCATACATCTCGTGACGTTGAAAGGGCTCTAAATTATTACTCCGTATTTTCTCAGACATTTAAGATTGGCAAACAAATTATAAATAATAATTCGTTTGTCAAAAGCATTTTTCGTCGAAATAATAGGGCCGATATGAGGGGTTAGCGCACCTAGACCTTTCCCATGGTTGTTTCTTAAATCATAATGCCAAAAATACATTTCCCATGAAAATGTTTACTTTTATAGGAATCATCGCACCTGTTATGTTAGCCAACATAACAACATTGCTAGATTCCTGATTTTCAACCTTGACTACCTTATGACATAATTGGTAATCTAGATTTAGCTAGGATCACTGACGAGGGTTTTGTACCCGAAAAGTACATGCCTGGTCCATGCTATACATTTATCAGGTCTTAAGTGATGCTATTAAATTTGAAGACATTTAACATTTGAACTACTTGGTGAGTGTCACTGCTGGTGGACTAAGTGTCCCCGAGGGCACAAGTAGCCAACTTCGATCAACTTCGGCTGATCGTATGTCTCTTTAACGCATTTGAAATTTTCTGTTACAAAATTTCTTAAAATTTCTAAAACATGGATCCTATAGCATCATATCCCACCCATTCTGCTACGTTGGTACATTTTTGGACAATAATTTTCATACTTTTTGGCCATTTTACATTATTTAGACTGAGGATCACTGACGAGGGTTTAGTACCCGAAACGTGCATGTCTGGTCCATGCTGTAAAGGAGAGAAGTCACTAACTACCAAATATGGCCTAGATTCAAAATTTTGTAATATTCTACATTGTAAAAGAGTAACATTTGCTGATTATAGTATTGCTTGAATTTTGAAAATAGCTCGATAAATAAGGAAGCTATGGCTATTTGAATAACGCCACCTCAACGTCGCGTTTACTTATAATGACGTCGTTGACGTCACATAAATCTTCTTGTTAAGTAAACATATTGATGGGTATATATTGTATCTTGAAAAAGCAATTAGTTCATTGATATGTGAGAAGCATTTCTATTGCATGTCATATCCAATTCATTTAGCCAGAAAACAGGTGCTATAAAGTTACGAATTGCGATGTAGAATCACATTAGCACAATTTCTTTCATCTGCCAAGATCTGTATCTGAATAAAACCGCAATTATACATGATGTCGTAGTATTGGTCAACAGTTGAATTTATAAATTATAATGGTGTGTTGAAACATTCTATTTATTGCGTTACTTTCAGATAAAATTCAAATAATATACATGTATTTCATACGTTCAGCATGTTGTTATGTATAAGTGTTATTTATCTGAAAGTAAGAGAGAAAACAAATTAACCGTTGACATCTGTCTCCATTTTGGATGTGCGTAACTCTTTAAGTTACGTTACGCCGCTAAACAACAGTGATGCAGGTCAAACTGGGCGTTCAAGGAAATCTTAATACATATTTAGTACATCACATTATAAATCCTTGGAATTCTATTGGTTTAGCACGCGGGGACTATGAGAGAATAGTGCCCCGACCGGGCACTACTGCTTTTTTGCTTACAGAGTTACGTCGCTTGGAGAGTAGTGCGCTATAAATAGGTGTCGCCACTTCCTTGTAAATAATCTCAATTACTTAAATCTATTCTTTTAAAATATCGAGGTCATGTGATGCGCTAACACTTGGGCATTATTATTCAAGCGAAAAAAGTAGGTCAGATGCTGCGTCCGATGTATAGGTCCGCATTGGCATCCCAATATGTATCACATGTGCAAGTTTGGTTACTGTAGCATCGGTACTTTGCCAAATACTGAGCTACCACAAACTTCTTTTAAGAGCGGACATGGATGCGGGGGAGCTAAGCTTATATCGATCGTACGTTATATGTACGTTTACAAAGCGTTTTGTGAAACGCAAGTTTTATGTACGTTTAGCTACTCTCCGTCTTTCTAAAATAATTAAGTGAATGGCTAGTAATACCGGCTGTTCTTACTATGCTTACTAAAATAATGAAGTATTGAAACGTGAACTTAACAGAAAATACACACACCACTGAGTATTAGTATCCAATATACTTAGGTCCTATAAAACTACAGCGTTCTGGACAGTGTGTGGTAACGTTAACATTTGAATTTTTTTATTCATTATTTCTTCTTTTTTCCCCTTTTTTTTGCCGAACGGTGTTGTCGTTAATACAAGATCAAAAGAAAGCCGCTTTCTGAGACTCAGAGAGTTTGCCTATCGCAAAACTAACATGTAACAGCGAATGCAGAACGTTTAATTAGCGTGTGTGTAACGTGTTTATAACCGTTACGTATGAATGCGAACAACAGCGTATACCACCGCATTTCTAGCTATCTCGACGTATGCGGAACTCGCGCAGTGTTCATAGGACGTTTGATTGCGTTTTTGAGCTTGTGTGAGAATTTTCAGATCCTTTGCGCTGAAGTGGCTTACATAATTTATACACCAGGTAGTCGTTAGAGAACACTTCGTACATATTACAAACACATTGCGCAAACACTAGACTATCGTCAACTTTATTTCATGAGCATGTTCCGGAGCGTACGCTCACGCTGTCAATTTTGTGCAGGCATAACTATTATTTATCCAAGAGCGTTCGACAGCGTATAGCTCCTTGTGAAACGTCCCTGAAGCATGTACAACGATCATTCAGCGTGTTAGCTAGCGGCCTTCTATGCTGACATACGCTGCTGTCAACCACTGTAGTGTAACAGGAGTTTCGCCGATGTCACTGAAGTGCAACGTTATCAGTGGCGGATCTAGGATTTCAGAAAGGGGGGGCAAGGTTTCAGCTCGAAGAAAATTGTTCACAGAAAAATTGACAAGCAATAAAAATTTTTTTTCTAAGACGTCAAACGTGAATCTCAAGACTGTTGATATAATTAAGAAGTGTGTGTGTGGGTGGGGGGGGGGGGGAGTTCATTCCTGCTGCATGTACAAGATGTAGAGTTTCTTGATACATTTGCCTTAGTTTAAACTTTAAGGTAGACTGGCGAGCTTAGCGAGTCGGAAAATTTTAAGATATGAAGTATTCATTTTGTTTTAAATTCAGTCATCAATACATGTATGTATATACAACTTTATTCTATATTGACGAGCGGAGCGAGCCATTTATTTTTTGGAATAGATGGTTACATTTAGAAAACAATCTCTCTTTCATTTTCCATGCTCTATTTTTGTTTGACCAATTGGGGAAGGTTGGTAAGAGTAGGGCATTGCAACCCTACTATCCACCTGTCTAACCTGGTTAGATCGGCCCATGAAAATGAAGCATTTGGTAATTATTCAAGAGTTAATTTGATGTTGAATTTTGCATATGTTTATGACATATGAATCCGTTCAAACACAATGACAAAGAAAGTTGAAGACTAAGTGACGACGAAAAAATACACAGGTTATGAAAAATGAAGTGCGGCGAGGGAAGCGCGCCGAAAATTTCTCATAAAAGTAAAGAGGTTAAGCATAAAGAGAGTATTCTGATTCAATAACTTTGGGTGAAAAAAGGGGGCCCGGGTCCCCTGGGCCCCCTCTGAATCCGTCACTGATTATGTTTTTTTCATAGAAACGGAGGGACAAAGATACATACGGAGAGACGGACAGAGTAATTACCAAAGTTCATCCGCCAAGTTGTAGGTCCTACTTACATAAACAAGAAATTAAACAAGAGTGCATACCTCCCTGTTTGATTTTGCTTGTACATCAAAACGTCAACCGGTCACTCATCGTATGATCGTAATATTATTGTAGATCACATGGATCGGACACCTTGCAAAATTGAATTCTAGTTATTGGTAATACATGTGCAAAGTATCGAAATTCTATATCAATCACTCTGTACTGCTTTAAATAAATAAGATTTAACATAATTCTTTGGAACATTACATTCTACCAACGGTGATTTTATGTATGAGCGTTTCACGTTTTGTAATGATATATATACAATTTTATGCATGCTATTAAGGACTAAGTGCGCTAACCCTCTTTATATCGGCCCTATAATTTCGACGAAAAATGCTTTTGATAAACGAACTATAAATTATCACTTTTTGCAATGTTGAATGTTTGAGAAAATACGGCGTCATAACTCTGAGCCTCGTAACGTCACGCACGTGATGTATGACGTCATGTTCTGACGTCATTTGCCCTGAATGACGCAAAACAAACGAAAATCATCGTCTTTTACATGCAAATCTTCAAAATTCATCTATGATCCAGGCCTCGCCCACGATATTTTTCATGCAAATTAAAAGGCCGATCAGAAATCCATCGATTGGTTCAAAAATTATCATTGGCAAGGCCTGGTTCGATACTTCATTTCATAAATTTCTATCGAAATTTCGCTCATTTATTGATATTTTCAATGATTGCTCTGCTCTCTTCTCTATTTATAATGTTCTTTTTCAGATGGTTATTATTTTCTTTTACCAAAAAGTGAATCTTGTTGTCCCCCGCTTTCGCGAAAGCGCGGGGACATTAAAACCGGTTCGTCCGTCCGTCCGTCTGTCCGTCTGTCCGTCAGTCACAAAAACTTTAACCTTGTGCATAACTTTTGAATGGTAAGTGATAGGGCTTTGATATTTCACATGTGTATTCCTTGTGACAAGACTTTTCCATTGATACCAAAATTTTTGACCTGTGACCTTGACCTTGGACTTTGACCTACTTATTAAAAACTTTAACCTTGACCATAACTTTAAATAGAAAGTGATAGGGCTTTGATTTTTCACATGTGTATTCCTTGTGACAAGACTTTTCCATTGATACCAAAATTTTTGACCCTGTGACCTTGACCTTGGACTTTGACCTACTTATTAAAAACTTTAACCTTGACCATAACTTTTGAATAGAAAGTGATAGGGCTTTGATTTTTCACATGTGTATTCCTTGTGACAAGACCTTTGCATGGATACCAAAATTTTTGACCTTGTGACCTTGACCTTTGAGTTCGACCTACTTTTCAAAAAACTATAACCTTGTCCATAACTTTTTAATGGAAAATGATAGGGCTTTCACATTTCACATGTGTATTCCTTGTGATGAGACCTTTCTGTTGGTAACAACATTCTGACCTTGTGACCTTGTCCATGGAGGTTGACCCACATTTAAAAACTTCAACCTCGACCATAAGTTTTTGATGGTAATTTAAATCATAGGTCTTAAATATTTCACATGTACATACCTTTTCATAAGCCCTGTCCCTTGGGAACAAAACAAAAGTTTGGACCTTTTGACCTTTTCTTGGAGTTAATCTTTCATATTTAGAATGTTGATAATATATGAGATATATTATTAAAACTTAAGAATGGGGGATGTCTGTAAGCATTTCTTTAAAGACAAACACCTAAAAGCGGGGGACCACAATTCCTTGAATTTGATTTTTTTTACATATTTTTATTTGTTTTGCCTTATCTAGCATGCATAGCTGCTATACATGCGTCTCGTTGCCATGGACGTGTCCTCACAGTGTATATTTCGTTGTTCTCTGTGCATATATATATCGTCTTCGGGAATAATGAACAGAATGATGACCCATCACGATTTTTCTCTTGTGAACTACTTATCAAGTATAGTTTATCTTAAGATATGTTTTGTGTTGGGTCCACTTGTTGTTCATAGTAAATTCATGTGTTTTATGATGGAAAATTGCAGAAAAATGCCGGAATCGTAGGATCATAAAAGGTTCCGTCATGTACTGCATCAAACGTAGTTTCCGACAGCAATCCAGGTTAATGGATTTTTCAACACAAAATCTTTCTAAATAAAATTCCCATGCATAAAGTCTCCAATGAACTACTTTATTTTTGTAAATTTAACTAGGCCGTATAAGGAGTAAAATTACGACTCTCATGAAAATATGTATATATCCAGGTCGCTCCATTCGACAGCTACTTAAGATATTATTAGTCCCCTACCGGCTCGCCGGAGGGGACTTATAGTTTCCACCCCGTTTATCTGTTCGTCCGTCCGTCCGTCTGTCTGTCTGTCTGTCTGTCCGTCTGTCAGTCCGTCCGTCTGTCCATCACATTTTAGTTTTCCAGACTTTTTTTGCTGTCGTAGCATATATTGAACTCATTTTTGATATGTGAGTTTATCTCAATGTGGTACAGATCAAGTTCGAGTTTGGTTCCGATCGACCTATTTTTACAAAAGTTATAGCCCTTGGACTTAGCACATTTCATGAAATTCTCAGTTTCCGGACTTTCCTTCCAAGGTATTGCAGATATTGAAATATTTTTTATGTATAGGATAAAGACCGTGTTGAGGTCTGTATGAAGGTTAGATGCCCAAGGAGAGAACAGGGTGGTGTTTAAAGACCGAGGCCGACTTACAAACCGCAGATTTTCTTTAATTTTTAGAAAAATAAAAATCTAAATATTCAATACACCCCTGCTTTTCAAAATGAAATAGACCATGCAAATTATCTGGATGAAATATGCAACGGTAACGATCAATAGGCCATAAAAGTAAAATAGTTTGTTATACATCACGATAATTTTCTGAAAGGTACCCTGTATTCGGTCAAAGAAGAAAAAAAAAACCAAAACAGTGTAACAATGAGTAACAATGAGTTCTATCTCCAATCAAGTTTTAATTAGGTG
Source organism: Pinctada imbricata (assembly GCA_033119305.1). Classification (NCBI taxonomy): domain Eukaryota; kingdom Metazoa; phylum Mollusca; class Bivalvia; order Pterioida; family Pteriidae; genus Pinctada; species Pinctada imbricata. The sequence goes on along the minus strand of VSWD01000003.1, from coordinate 50,412,339 downwards.
ACTAAATAATTGCAAATAGAGATAAGGAAAGATTTTTTAATCAAGTGAGGATAATATTTCTATATTTTGTCCATCAAGTTCCTCAATGTACATGTATTTTAAGGGCATTTAGAATAACTGGTCCTCAAAAATCGCTATAGGGATCTAGATTGATTTGAAATGGCATTTGAACTTTTCGGGATAGAGGAATCTATTCTTCTTCTATTAACATTTCTTATAAAATGTCTTGAGCGGACTTTAAACACAATATTTTCTATACTATGGCCGAATACTCATCATAATCAAAACAATTGACACCCGCGACTGAAATAATTTTCTTTTCTCCGCCCCTCATTGTTTTTTTTTTATTGACCTCCACACTTCATTGAACGTTCATAAAACCTCGTATATTTAGAATCGTCCACGGTCTTTATGGAATAAAATGACCGATGAATAACAAAAGAGTCACATTTGAAGGTTTGTAAATGTGAATACATTTTAGTGTTATACAGCTCAAGTTTGAGTTTGATTCCGATTGACGTATTTTTACAAGAGTTATGGCCCCTGGACTTAGAAAATTTCATGCAATTCTCAGTTTTCCGGACTTTTCTCGGTTGTTGCTGTAGATATTGAGTTTGATTCCGATTGACGTATTTTTACAAGAGTTATGGCCCCTGGACTTAGCAAATTTCATGAAATTCTTAGTTTTCCGGACTTTCCTTCCAAGGTATTGTAGATATTGAAATAATTTTTCATATGTGGATACATTTTAGTGTTATACAGCTCAAGTTTGAGTTTGATTCCAATTGACGTATTTTTACAAGAGTTATGACCCCTGGACTTAGCAAATTTCATGAAATTCTCATTTTTACGGACTTTTCTTCCATGGTATTGCGGATATTGAAATCATTTTTGCTATGTGAATATATCTCAGTGTGATACAAATCAAGTTCGTGTTTCAATGTGATTGACCCATTTCTACAGGAGTTATGGCCCCTGGACTTGGCAAATTTCATGAACTTCTCAGTTTCCAGTCTTTTCATGCCTGTTGTGGTAGATATTGAGCTGATTTTTGGTATGCAGATACATTCTATTAGAATGATAAAGAAGAAGTTAAAGATGGGTTTGATTTATTGGTCGATTTCAAGAAATCTACCTTACTAGATTTGTAGACCGGATGCTTTCAATAGGAGAAAGTTCCTAATTGAGTCCGTCAGATTCACCATGCAACATTGAATTATCCTTATGAAAGAAACGTTTTCGTGACTAGTGAAAAACACGTGACCAGAGACAGGCATTCCCATGACCTCCCACTTTATCCACTTCTCAAAAATAGGACATGTCGTCATGACAACGCTAAGGTATCGCAATTATGAATTTAGATATTGCAGATGAAAGTAATATCTGCATGAGAGTTTTTCTTTGACAATATTTACTTCCAGACCAATTAATGAGTGATACAGTGATATGAACCCCATGCCTTCAAAATTCCTATGGTCGACATTTCTGGATCCTTGGATCCATTGCAACAAAGAAATACGCGATCACAACGTATGCCAGGGGTGCCAGTGGGCTAAAAAGTTTCTAATCGTCCATCCGACTAAGCTTTTTCTCGTTAAGGATATCCACTTTGTTTGATTGTTTATTTTCTTACCAAAGACAATTTGATAAATGAAACAAAGAAATTAATGAGCGATAAAAAATATCGACAAGACTGTACGAGTCACAAAATTTGATTGAACTTTTTAGAAGTTTCCCCCTATTTCCCTCCAAATTCTTATACATGTAATCGGAACTCTCCACTTTTCCCGCGAATACACACAGAAAGACTTTTGATTGGTCAATATGTGTTATAATGGAATTTTCCTACGGATCAAACAATTTCTGAATGGATATGAAGAGTGTTGCATCTTGAGTTGTCCAGTGTAAATGTATCTATTTTCTAACTTGTCAGAATTATAAAGACATACATTTCTATAAGTATATCTCTTTAGTCTTTATTTTAAGTGTAAAAAGTTTTAACCTATGTCGACGAAAAAAAATTATTGCGGGATTAAAGAAATGTTGATATCGACCAAGCTTTTTTGGAAAGCTAATACTTGTTTCTTCTTACAATAGGTATGGCCTCATAGCAAATTTCATTAAATTGTCCTGTTTTCCAGACCTGTTTCTAATTCACATATTGAACTTATTTTGATGTAGGATTCATCTTTTGGTGTAAGTACAGGTCAAGGCAGAGTTGAAGGACATATGGATTAATGCCGGTAGGGGACTTATATCGCTTGCGATTCATAAATTTGTTTACATGAGATATACAGGAAGATATAAGGTATCATGTTTAAACGCGATTCGCCTCTTTCGCAAGTCTCTTTTGATAATAAATCATCTCTTGTATATTTTTTGTTCACTATAGATGACGATCCTTGGCGGTTATCTTGCTGGAGTCAATGGAGCGCATGCTCCGCGACATGTGGACAAGGATATCAAAGACGCACCAGATCTAACTGTACTTCTTATGACGGTACAGTTGACGCTACAAAATGTAATGTCCCATTGTCAGAGGACAAGAGCTGCATGGCTGGATGTGATGGTAACAATTCTTCCTCATTAGAAAGCATTTGCATATCTAATTAGTTCCTTGTAATAATTTAATCCTTACTTCAATTTCCCCCATTTAATCATGCATCATCTTTGGACATTGTTGATTATTTTGTTAGTTTTTGACAAAGATTCATCCACAGGATTCCTAATAATTAACTATCAACTAATGTAAATTCACTCAAAATTAGCATTTTGATCGACATTGTCATCTTTAATTCCAGTTTCCCGCCTTTGTTTAAAACACAACTCATCTCATCTTTTCCATACGTAGGTGCAATACATTAATGAAAATTTTGGACTTTAAATTAAGATTAATTTCTAATAGCTTTACGGGAACATGAATAACACTTGAATAATTTGACATCATCAAGAAATTTACGAAAAACGCATATCTTTAAATCTTATAGAATATTTCCCTGTGGATAGAAATCAAATATCATATGTTTGCATAATAAAGCATAGACAAGAAATAAATGATTTCGGAAATATTGAGAAAAATTGAATTTGGCGTCCAAGTGTTCAATACCTCCTCAAGTAAATCAAATTTCTATCATTTCAGGGCATTTTCATGACAAAGGACTATATCTGGTTTATATAGTAAAGTGGCCTCCTATCAGGGCAAAATCTGAAGTGCTCATGAAGTTATGAATTTGTACCAATATTTATTCTACAATGTAGACTACTAATGAAATGATGTATATTCTTTAGTTTCCTTTCTCACTTTCAAAGAATTTGGGCTCCAAAAATAGTGTGTTTTGCTAAATTTCTGGAAAAACGTCATTTTTGGGCTCATTTTCGACAAACTTCCTATCAGTTAGTATCGAGCGGGCTTCTGAACAACTTTTATATTCTGATATGTTGTTACTTTTGTACGTCTCTAAGTGCATGCAAAAGGAAAAAGTTGTTCACGATCCCGCTCGATATTATCTCAATGAAAATAATCAAGAATTATGCTATTTTTCGTGGCAATTTGACAAAATCACCGGTTTTCATGATATTTATGCAAAATTTACAATGTCTTACAAATCGAGGGGTAGTTTTTCTCAAAATATAGATATTTAACTTTCTTAAAATGACAACAAAATCAAATTTTGGAGAAGTCGATTTTAGGGGGCCACTTTACTATATAAACCATACATACTCCTTTCAAAAGATATGGAGATGAATGTATGGAATTTTAAAAATAAATGAAATCATGCAGGTGCCTTTTTAATGTTTTTAAAAAGGCATTTGTAGAACTAATGCGATATAACTTTGAATAGGTGAATTTGAAAAGGCCATGCTGTATGTAGACCTTTTTCATGACTAAGCGATAAGATGGAAAGGTTAATTGATGTTACTATAGCCATCATTATGGTAATTCCAAAGTCATGTCTTTGGAAATCCTCAAACACTTATGAATGGAGTTTAACGATGCTTTGAACCATGATGCAACTCAAAACTAAATGTGTAAGAACAGATGAAAAAAAAACCTAAATCGTTTGGATTACCTAATTCTTGCGTTGGACGTAAAAGACAACATTATTTCCTACTCAACCTATTCACCTAGAAAGAAAGAAACTCGGAATGGTGAAAGAGACTGCTCCCTTCTCAAACATAGCCTATAATCCTTTAACAGGATTTTTTTATGCGTTTGTTGAAACAATGTCTTTAAAACTCTTCTGAAAGCATCACATAGAATTCAAAGACAAAGGATCATAACATAGACGAACTAGAAACATAAGGATTGTTAAGTAAAATTTGTTTCATCAGTCAAGACCTCTTGTCTGAGAGTGTATTTATTTTTTCAATATATTTAATTCTTGCTACCAGGCGAGCACAATAAGTGCAACCCGAAGCGTCTTTTTCATATAAAGAAGTACTAGTGGGATTATTTTAATAATGTCTTTATACAAAGGGCAAGGTTACTTTACATTTATTTCGGTTTTAAGTTGTTTTAAGTGTAAGAAATTAATACCTAGGCATACGCATTCAGAAACTTTCACAAAATTTGATGAGTCAAGTATTTGTACTCCAAAGAGGACTTCAAGCATGTCGTTGTTAGATCTCAAATTATACGAAAGTTATCCAGAGACTTAGAAAAAAATAGAGTTATTTAGAATGAGTATATATACACCTTTGTAATTTGTACTTTCAGGTGGATATTTTTGCACGCAGACGAACATAAGTGACGAAGAACTTGCTGAGAGACTAGAAAATATACGAGGAAATTTGATATTGAATAAATCAGAGCTTACGTTGTCTATTCGACAGAAAATCAGTGCATATGACTCCAGAACGAGCTCAGCGTTCATTGGCTATTCGGCTGCAATTATTCTGACTTTAATTCTTAGTATCTTGGTCGCCTTTGATTTACCACGGTTATACCAGCTACTAGAAAGGAAGAACAATCACGTGAAAGACTCGTCCTCTGAAGAGCATTTGAAGGAAGATGATATAGACATACAATAGCTTCAGTTTACAATGGGTTGAATATCTTTTATCTTGCAACGAAAAACGTTCTATGATGTCTGAAAAACAACGAAATTCTTTCGACGGATACCTGTATGTGATTAAATTTCTAAGGCATTGTAATTTTCATCTTTTGTGATATTCACTAGGTCGTTTCATTATCTAGCATTTTCATGTATAATAGCAATAGACAAAAGCACATAATGACTTCTCCTGATTTTGATGTTGCAAGTTAATGAACAAGACTAAATTACCATTGATTCTGTGTGACTATATAGAAACTTTGCTCTGTTGATTGAATGTGTAATTCGAGATCTTGACTTTTACTATAGGATTGAAAAGTTCTCAAGGAAACGTTTACTACTGTATTTGAATCAAATCATATACTGAAACGGTGAACGTTTTTTTTTAAAATATATTTACCATGACATAATAGATATATTTACCATCACTGTCATTTTTACCATTATAAACCAAATAATAAGGATATCTTTGAAAGTATTCAATGTTAAACGTCTTCAAATTCAGTAACATCATTTAAGAACATATAAATTGGCAGTATGGACCAGGCACGCACGTTTCGAGCAATTAACCATCGTCAGTGATTCTCAATCTAAATAATGTAATATGGACAAAGAGTGTGAAAATTATCATGTCCAAAATGTACTGAAAAATGTAGACAGACGGGTGGGATATGACGTTTTAGAAATTGTTATTTTATTTCATTATGCTGGATTACTAATACTTTTTATTGTTCCTCTCTAGTTGTGGTAGTTTTGTGTTCGTTTCTGATTATGGGTGTGGTAGTTTTGTGTTCGTTTCTGATTATAGGTTTTGGTAGTTGTGTGTTCATTTTAATTGTGGGTGTGGTAGTTGTATGTTCATTTTAATTGTGGGTGTGGTAGTTGTGTGTTCCTTTTTGATTGTGGGTATAGTAGTTGTGTGTACCTTTCTTATTATGGATGTGGTAATTGTGTGTCTTTCTGATTGCTGGTGTAGCCGTTGTGTGTTTATTTTTTCTGATTATGGATATTTCTTGAAATTTCTAAAACGTGGGTCCTGTAGCATCATATCCCACCCATTCTGCTACGTCTTTTGGTTCATTTTTGGACATAATAATTTTCATACATTTTGGCCGTATTTCATTGTTAGTCCCCTACCGGCAACGCCGAAGGGGACTCTTATTCTTTTAGACTGAGGATCACTGACGAGGGTTTAGTACCCGGAACGTGCATGTCTGGTCCATGCTGTAAATATATCAGGTTTTAAATGATGCTATTGAATTTAAAGACGTTTAACATTTGAACTACTTGGTGAGTGTCACTGCTAGTGGACCAAGAGTCCCCGAGGGCACATGTAGCCAAGTTCGATCAACTTCGGTTGATCGTGTGTCTCTTCAACGCATTTGAAATTTTCTGTTACAAAATTTCTTGAAATTTCTAAAACGTGGGTCCTGTAGCATCATATCCCACCCATTCTGCTACGTCTTTTGGTACATTTTTGGACATAATAATTTTCATACTTTTTGGCCGTATTTCATTGTTTAGACTGAGGATCACTGACGAAGGTTTAGTACCCGAAACGTGCATGTCTGGTCAATGCTGTAAATATATCAGGTTTTAAATGATGCTATTGAATTTAAAGACGTTTAACAATAGTAGCTGTGTGTTCTATTCTAATTGTGGGTTTGGTAGTTGTTTGTTCCTTTCTGATTGTTGGTGTTTTAGTTGTATGTACCTTTCTGATTGTTTGTGGTAGTTGTGTGATATTTTCTGATTATGGATAAAGTTGTTGTGAATTCCATTCTAATGTGGGTGCGGTATTTGTGTGTTCCTTTCTGATATCTGGTGAGGCAGTTGCGTGTTCTTTTCAGATTATGGATATAGCAGCTGTGTGTTCCATTCTAATTGTGGATGTGATAGTTGTGTGTTCTTTTCTGATTGCGGGTGTAGTAGTAGTGTGTCCCTTTCTGATTATGGATGTGGTAGTTGTATGTTCTTTTTTTTATTGTGGGTGTGGTAGTTGTGTGTTCCTTTCTTATTGTTGGTGTGGTAGATGTGTGTTCTTTTCTTATTATGGATGTAGAATCTAAGTGTTCCATTCGAATTGTGAGTGTGGTAGATGTGTGTTCCTTTCTGATTGTGGGTGTGGTAGTCGTATGTTCCTTTCTGATTGTTGGTGAGGTAGTTGTGAGTTCTTTTCTAATTATGGGTGTGGTAGGTGTGTGTTCCTTTCTCATTGTATTTGTTGTAGTTGGTTGTTCCTTTCTAATGATGGGTGTGGTAGTTATGTGTTCCTTTCTGATTGTAGGTGTGGTAGCTGTTTGTTCCATTATGATTGTGGTATTGAAGTTGTGTGTTCTTTCTGATTTTTTGTGTGGTAGTTATGTGTTCCTTTCTGATTGTTGGTGTGGTAGTTGTGTATTCCTTTGCGATTTTTGATGTTGGAGTTGTCTTTTACTTTCTGATTGTTGGTTTGGTAGTTGTGAGTTCTTTTCTAATTATGGATGAACGAGTTCACAAAACTCGTTTTGTGTACGTTTGTGGTAGTTGTGTGTTCTTTTCAAATTATGGGTGTGGTCGTTTTGTGTTCCTTTCTCATTGTGGTTTTGGTAGTTGTGTGTTCTTTTCTGATTATGGGTGTGGTATTGGTGTGTTCCTTTCTGATTATGGGTGCAGTAGCTGTGTCTTTTGCTCGTTTTTTGCAAGAAATGAGGACAAATTTATAACATTTTGACGTTATTTTAATCAATTACGTCATATTTCATGTGATAAAAAGAATCTCAAATGATGTTTCTCTGGGGCCTCTGCGTTTCGCAGTCTTGTTTGTGTGACGTCATCTTACAGTGAGGAGGTTGTTTTACACCACATTTGTACGTTCTTCGAGACCTCTAGGTAACTGGAGAAGTGAGAGGGTTGTGCGCACGTAATCCAGGATAACCACACCGTCTGCTATTTACTTGGCAGATGGCCGTCCTAAGTCGGCACCGGTTGCCCATTGGTCTCGTTGGTTTATGTGTAGTCTTTTATGTTTCTATGTTGTGAGTTGGTGTTCCTTGTCCATTTTGCGTCTCTTTCTGTGGGTATCTGTTCTGTGTTTTTTGCATGGGTGTTTTGGGATTTTGCTGTGGGTGCTGCAACCTAGTGTTGTTGGAGATCCCCTCCTTTCTTCTATTCTATACAGTATTTAAGAAACTCGTGGTGTGACTTTAATCCCATCGTCAGTGCTCGGGATGTAAAATTCACAAAACTCGTTTCATAAATACCATAAGGAATAGACAATCATTTGAAATCCTATATTTATGGTGACATAATAAACACAATAATAAGAATCTAAAGTAGACATAATAACCATGCATCGAAGGTTTGTCAGAATCATCTAACGCCTTTTGATATCGTGGATATGAACCTACTGTCACCAGCCGGACACTCAGCATGGTACTTGATCAATCTAAAGTCTTGTACCATCGCATTCGTAAGACTTCCAATCTGACTAACTGTGACGATGGGGCTCTATGAAGAGCCCTGTCCAAACCTCTTTAGAGAATACATACCACGACCACCTGTCCTCATTTAATTTCGGATGGAATCCTCGGGTGGTATCATGCATGATATTGCTACAGTCGGCAGAGCACGGACTGTATTTCGTACCCCCTTTTCGTTTCAATTTACGAACGCATATGTGTTGCTGGGCCCCTGTGGTTTAATGTCTCGTTTATTTGAATTTGAAGACGTTTGATATTTGTACTACTTGATGAGTGTCACTGCTGGTGGACCGGGAGTCCCCGAGGGCACATGTAACCAAGTTCGATCATTTTCGGTTGATCATCTGTCTCTTCAATGCATTCGAAAATTTATGTTACTTGAAATTTCTAAAACGTGGGTCCTGTATCATCATATCCCTTCCATCCTGCTACGTCTTTCGGTACATTTCAAACATAATAATTTTCACACTCTTTGGCCATATTACTTTGTTAAGATTGAGGATCACTGACTAGGGTTAAGTACCCGAAACGTGCATGTCTTGTCCAAGCTGCCAATTTATCTGTTCTTAAATGACGCTATTGTATTTGAAGACGTTTTACATTATGTGGTCATAATACAGTGAGGTTATTCTACACTACTATTGTACGTTCCTTGATACCTTTGGATAACCGGAAACGTGGATGGTGTGTTCGTGAGTGATCAGTCCATTGGTGTCGTTGGTATATTTATAGTCTTTTGTGTTTATGTTTAATGTGTCTATGCCGCTTGTCTATTTTACGTCTCTTGTCCTTGTATGCTCTGTGTTTTCGCAACAGGTGTTTTTGTGCTTTGCTGTGGGAACTTTATTCGAATACTGTTGGAGATCCCATTCTTTCATATGCATGTCGTCTCCTGTATTTAAAAATCAGACAAGAACGCCTCAGAACATTATCCGAGTATAACGCACATAGTTCCTGTCAGATACCAACGTAAAAGTTTATTCTCTCAATACGGAAAAAATGTACCATAGTGTAATAAATTGATAAAGAAGAATCAGAAATAAAACAAAACTTTAATAAAAGTCACAATATAATTGCATTAATCTGCCTTAACATATTAGAAAGCGTGTAAATTGTCATTCAACCCAGAACATTATTGATATTGAAATATATGTTCTATTTTAAGATTTCAGTGCACCATATGCGCATTACAACAAGTCATGTCTCATCAGTGATGATTTTTCAACCAATTCTATGTTTTATATAGCGAATCTATTATACAAATCAACGAGAAAGAGTTTTCCTTATTAACCCTTATCTAGCTTTTAATCAATCTTTTAACGACTTTTTCTGTTTACATTTGATAAATAGAAAATGAAAAGAGGCCATCAAAACATTGCTCTTCATTTAATGTAGTTTTTGTATGTACGAATACGAATTATTTGTAAACGTATATGAGCTCCCTCAAAATGTTACCATAAAAAGATAACGAATAGATATATCGAATGAAGCCATTGATGGAAAGAAAACAAAATGCTTAAACGTAGAAGAGATCACATCCGGTCAACGCAAATACAAATGTAAGTTATTGACTTGAAAGAATACTACTAATCTAGTATATCGATCTTTAAGATGACCAATCGATCTCACAGAAAAAATGTTTTATAATAATGTACGGCCGCATAACAAGTGATGCGTAAATAATATCTTTCACGGGAATCCCCTTCGGTAAAAAAGGTATATGCTGTCTAAATCTTGTTTATATTTATTTATTAAAGACCTATCATTGTTGATTTTTTTCATAGATGTGAAAATACGATCATTATTAATAAGATAGAAATAATCCAACTCTATGCCTTCCCGACGAAAATTTCAACCAATTCATCATTAAGTAGATTAAGACGGGAATGGAAGTATTTGCGTATCATGACACAATTCAAAGATCATTTAACAAATACATCACACATTATTTTTATAGATGCGAAAATCCGATAACCTCATCACCATTTTATTTGAATTCAAGTAAATTGGAGTCCTTCTCAAACGAAGAAAGCTAAGTAAATAAATAAAAGACAAAAGAAAAGAAATGTCTATATTCAAATATTTAACGTATAACTCGAATTTCATTATCTTTCTAAACGTTTTTGTTTACGATACCCGTATCCTGACATCCCGTTCCATAGCGTATCCAACATATTGTGAACGATACTCATCCAAACGTTTAATAAATCAAGTACGTTATAAAAAAGCTATAATGGAACGAAAGGAAAATCTATCAGGATGTGAATTTAGTTAGTGTACGGGTGGTATACATGTACATGTAATAAGATATTATTTCAGCCATCTTTTAAGACCCAAACTTGTACGTGCAAGAGAACTTGTATGTGTACTTACACGTCAACTGTTTACACGTTGACGTTATGCGGTTGAGCAGATACATGTATCACAACGCGCACTGGTACGTGTAAATCGTATATATGTTTTGTGACGTAATTTGTCTTTTGTTTACTTCTGCTTATTCGTCAAGATATCGGCGTCTAGATTTTAAAGGTAAGGGACATATAGCAAAGAAGGTGAATTAATTTTTCTATTCCAAATAGATATATAAATAACATTAAAATTAAACTTAAAGAATAAAATATCAGGTCAACTTTAAGAGTTTGCAATTCCATCAAATACTAAAAAAGAACATATGTTCCCGAATAAAATGAATATAAATTTTCATCGCTTATCTGCATTCAGTTGCTTTTTAAAAATCTACAAGTAATCATAAACGTATACTTGCCGCTTTACACGTTTCACCAAAGTGTAACGTCTAGCACAGGTGCATTGAACGCAAAACATGAACAACTTTTTGACGTGCGTGTACACTCACACATTTGGTTTGTTCAACCTCTTTATTGTTTTGAATGAGCGTTTCCCCAAATATCGTGTTCTAGGTACAGATACTGTTATTGTTTGTTAAGCTTTCAAGTTACATTGACAGTATGGGTCTTTGTCTCCATTCCATTGCAATTCAATTCTCTGAACAGCAATGTTTAGGGCGCAAATGTTCTAATTTCAGTCATTCTTGTAGACATGCCAATTGCAGTAGTATAATTAACGATAGAATTTCAGTTGCCTCATGCTTTCCAATAATTTATTTCTTTGCTTGATTTGTAAACAATGTTATTATAATTAATGATTGTGTGTAGTATGTCGTTTTATTTTGATAATTGCATCGCTGTCTTCTTTCCTTTTCATCTGTAATACATGGAAAAGGAGTAATCAGCTCTACTTCGATTTCTTGAAAGACCCTACCCTTCCGTTTCATCTGTAACACATGGAAAATGAGTTATCAGCCCTACATGGAATCTTGTTTCTCTACGTGTTTTGGTTTTCTCATCCATTCGTTTAGAGAAGTGTTCGATTGTTTCCTTGATTTCCGACATATTTTTTGCCCCTCTTTACAGGTGACATTTATTTAAAATATATTATATATTGTTTGGTAGCCTGTTCTGTTTATTGTGAACTTCAGTGCAGGATATATCGAAAATGCTATTATGAAAATATTCTTTGTAAATTAAGACTTTATTTTTGATAAATCAATTGAATATTCAACTTTATAAGAAGCATTTACAAAGTGCTTAAGGCATGTCATTTCTGAACTAAGGAATTTCAACGATTTTATGTTAACCATATCAAATCATAGAATCCTTATCAATTCATAATTTTGGATAGAAAAATCAATAGGTCAGTTATGAAAATCAAGACTTTTGCTTATTTGAAAAACAAGGTAAACGCGCTAAAAAATTGTTGCAAAAAATAATACATTTGTAACGAAAATATAAGAAGTGCTAAAATGCACTCATTTCATTTCATTTATATTTTTTTTTATCAAAATACATTAAAACAGGCTAGAAACTCTATATAAAACTTGATTTTGATAACGTTTCACTGTAGTTACCAAATTCATAGATTATTCAAAATTTCATCGATTTAACAAAATAATATCCAAAATCATCTAAGTTTAGGTTAAAATATCAGAGATACTGAATATCGCCGAATTTTTCAAACACACAGTAAAATGTACTCTTGAACAAAGCTTCTCAAAATATTGAACAAAGAGTATATGTCCATGGTGGATATAAGCGAGTACAAACGCTATTAAGAATATTACTATTTAATTTTTTTTGGTTTTCTTGAAAGTCTTCGCGGTAAAATTTGCCTTAGTTTTGGCGGAATTTAAACAGTTTAGAATTTGTCGGTATCCATTAGCTCTACCTTATAAAACTGTTCAAGTCGATAATATTCCATACGTAAAACGAATTTCATGGGTTACTACTTACGAAAGAGAAACCTGCACTCTTCAAAAGAGTGCAGTTCATGCTTTTCATATCTTTTTATTTTCGTGCATGATCATCGACGGCGGGTGCGGCTAGCAAACAGGGGATGCTTACTCCTCCCGGGCACCTGGTCCCACCTCTAGCTTGCTAGGGGTCCGTCGATGCTCAATTTGGTGCTCTATTGTGAGTGCTGTTGAGGTTATCGTCAGGATCTTCTTTAACTCATTTGTGGCACACTTATGCCCTTTTGTCGTGTGGAGCTCGTAAAAAAGTTCCCCGCGAGGGTGACAGTAAGTGTTTTGAATACTTTCCCTGACATGGTCGCCGTAGCACTTTCTATATAGAAATGGCCTAAGACAGTGCAGTTCATGCTTTTCATATCTTTTTATTTTCGTGCATGATCATCGACGGCGGGTGCGGCTTGCAAACAGGGGATGCTTACTCCTCCCGGGCACCTGGTCCCACCTCTAGCTTGCTAGGGGTCCGTCGATGCTCAATTTGGTGCTCTATTGTGAGTGCTGTTGAGGTTATCGTCAGGATCTTCTTTAACTCATTTATAGAAATTACTGCGAAGCATTTTCTTACGGATACTTCATTCATTTCAGATAAAGTTTTCAGACTTATCCGCTTTAAGGTATGTAATGATTTTCAGTCCATAATAGAGTTCGAAATGATACCTTGGCCATAATAAATTGAAATATTTATATAATTCAAACTCAATTATCAAAGAGGCCAAGAATGGTCCTAAATCGTGACTAATGACGCACCTTAGCGCATCAGTTAAATAATTGGTTAATCTACCACAATATAGTCTCCATGATTTCATTCTATCTCTCCTGAGGGCATCTTTTCATCTTGATACCAAAGTTTACCAAGTTTGTCCCGTGCTTCAGCTAATCAATTCGTGTAATCATTTTGTTTGTTGCAATGATTTTATTGGTATATTCAAAAATGTCAACAACTATAGAAAAACGATTTAGATGTGTAGCAAATATACCTATCTTCGTCAAATTGAGAATTTTTTGTGTGATATCTCCTCAGGTATACATAGAATCAATTAAACTTTAAACCTTTGATCAGCTCCATTTCTGTTTAGGATACCAAGATTTTAAAGTACCCTACAGAAAGCAGTATGTGTGCCTGTAAAATTGATTTTTGTAGGCAATGTTATGTCTGTATTCCAATCAAACAATTTTCAGTTGTCTTTCTGTAAACACCTTACTCAAATATCATAGTCTTAGAAAGGTTTTTGTGTATGTGAAATATCCCTATAAAATGCAAAATAAAACAAAAAAGGACAATATTTGAAAGACCCTCATCGGAAAGCTTTAGATCATTTATGACGTCATAATAGAAACGGCGACATTGGCGCGTCTTTTGCAAGAACGCCATCATTAGATGACGTAAAAGTAAGAGGGGTGGGGGAACAGAATCACTTTAACTTAAAAACTGACTATCAAATTTCAATAGGAACTTATCGCTGTTTCACTTGACAAATGAAGAAAAGAACATCAATTTTGTACGGAAAATAAATGATGGGGTTTCAGATAAACGGACTTTATTATTTAAAATCAACAACTCATAGGTGCTCAAAAAAAGACATTAAGGAGGTCCAGGACAGCCACACTTGAATTTGATCCTATCATTTAATTTTCCTAAAAATTAAAAATGTTAATAATTGAAACATACTTTTTCTACAAGCAAAGTTTCATCAATTTTTTACCGTTAATTTTGAAGATACGAACGTACATATATACCCATTGAAAGCCCCAAAGTGGGCCGTAAATGTGACGTTAAAATTGATTCTCTTTAGGTAATGAAAACAGTTACAAATCTTCTGTAGAGGCAGAATATTAACACGTTATGTATTTTTCATTTAGATATGATGTGGGAAATCAGATTTGTATAGAATTATACATGATCACTAAGACTTTTAAAAGAAATTGTCGAAAGGAGAAAAAATTATGTCTATTTTCAAAACGTCTTTGAGTTGCTAATTTTTAATCATAAAGTCCGTTTATCTGAAACCCTATCATTCATTTTCCGTAAAAACTCGATATTATCTTCTTCATATGTCAAGTGAACCACCAATAAATTCCTATTGACATTTGACCGTCAGTTTTAAAGTTATAGTCATTTTGTTACCCCTCCCCCTTATTTCTACGTTACCTTATCCTGACGTTCTTGCGAAAAACGCGCCAATGTCGCCGTTTCAATTATGACGCCATAATTGATCCAGAGTTTTCCGATGGGGTTCTTTCGGATATCTTTTTTCAGCCTGGCTGTCTTGGACCTTCTTAAAAAACTTGAGAAAAAACCATACAGACGAAAAATTGGAAAGAGAGTACATTAAATGCATGTATTATTGTAAAGACAATGCATGTATTATTGTCTTTATCCATCAAATCTTGTGCCGAGTGGGTTTCTGGAAGAACGAAAAGTGGACAATTAAAACATAAATGTTAAGTTCATGATTATTTTTAGAGAATTAAAGAAAATGAGATAAGTAACCTCAATATGAAACAATAATGAGAACCTAAGACTAGGGGGAGGGGCACATTTCAGGAAAAAAATTATCCCTTTTCAAGAGGAATATGCCATCACCACATAAGTTTATGTTCTCATTTTCCATGAAAAAAGACGCACACTCTCCCCGGGTACCTGGTCTCACTCCTGAATGTTCCTCATTCCGAGGTTCGCAACTGTTCCAATGGTAATCTAATGATTTTGCCTTCTCAACTTTGAGATTGAATAACTGATAGTTATTCTTTGATGTTTATATTACGGATCATTGATTCTACAAATAAATTTAGCTTATAAAACGATACATTATGTATTCTGGTTTGTTGTATTTTATGCCATGGCTTCGGCGCCGTCTGATTGGTCTGTTTAAATAAAGGAGGAAAAAAAACTCGGTTGCAGCACCCAAAGCAAAACCCGGGAACGCCCAATGCAAAATCACAGAGCAGACACAAAAGGAAATACGCAAAAAATGTTAACATCTCGACATCTTGTGAGATTGTTTATGATATAAATGTTGTCGGTACATCATGGAATTGCAGTATTTTAATTTCGAATCCAGAATTCTTCTCTTTGTCTACCAAATGGAGGGCGATGACATTTTAATGACACGTATAAAGGTAATAAAATCCTCAACCTTTTAGCGATTTGACAATAAAGATAAAAATATATATTAAACCCCTAACATTTTGAATTGCTCAAGGAGTTCAAGGTATTTCAAGAAAGCACGTTAATACCAATCAGGAACTGCAGAAAGATTTTGTGCGTGCAATATCTTGAGTTTCCTTGACATGGTAACCAGGATTTCTTTACAAAAAAGACGGTAAATTTGAAAGTTTTCGTTCTTGCTTGTTTTCTGTCATCCTTACAACTGTATAATATGATAATTCCGCTTTATCACCGTGTCCAAACATCTCAAAATATAGTACTTTGTCTAGTTTAGGAATTTGCTGTCTGGTACATGCAAAATGCAAGAACAAGAATATTCTCCTCTTTGAAAAAAAAGTTTAAATTCATATGAATGCATAACCAATAAAAAAAAAACCCATAAAAAACAAAAACAAAAACAAACCAAACCCCCCCCCCCCCAAAAAAAACAAAAACAAAAACAAAACAAACAAACAAACAACAGTAACAACAACAACAACAAAATACACCGAGAAAAGACAAGAAAGATATATTTAAAGTCGGCATGGTGAGGACAACATGTAAACACAAACTCAGAAGAGCTTTTGACTGACATGTAAATATATAGAACAACTTTTAAAACAAAATATCAGGTGCACAACTAGATCACAACCCATCATATTGCAAAAAGTTTCCATCATTTATAGTGTCAGAGGAGTTGCGAGCACAGAATTACATAGAGCTATATAGGAGAAAATGACCACACCCATGTTCTAAATCCCTGGGGGTCAGGTGCTCAAATTTAGAATTGCTGTTTGATGACGGCATTTGAAGCGATACGATAAGCTTTGATTAGGCGTAAATTTCTAATTAAAATAAGAACAAATCAATATCACTGATAGATCGTTTAAGGTATGTATATAGGCTTTTATAGGCTTACCTTTTTCTCTAAAAGTGAACAGAAAATTTAAATTGGTGACATTGCGTTTTGGCCTAAGCGTCTTTATCAAGGCGCTGTGTCTAAACACGAAGACTGATTCGTATGGTGTTTGACATGATAAGTTACTCTTGTAGGTGTGATTAATATAAGAGAGAAATAGATGACCTATATTTGAAATAATTTATTTCAGAGGATTAAAAATATGTGGTGCGTTTCTTTTTTGTCAATTATAGTTTATTGATAAACATAAAGATAATACATTTATCACATGGAAATAAATATCATAAGCTCAACATATACATACTGTGTAAAAAAAATCCTCAACATATTCAACATTTATCAGCTAACTATATATTTTGACTAGAAGTATCTCTCATGGTCTTCCGTCCTTTGATTGAACTTTACTTCTAGGTATTTCTTTATGGTTTTTTTTGGGGGGGGAATTGTCTTAACAAATGACAATTGAACATGTTTTCATGTAAAAAAATGTGTATTTTACACGCGTACTTCAAAATACTACTTGTGTGTCTGAACATAAATCTTTGAAGATTCCACACATTACTTAGCTTAAACCAAAATATTTGAAATGAAAATTATCTGGATATCTATTTATGATGGAATGTATACTTATTATTTCATATGGTATAATTTCAATTACAAAAATATGACATATGCGATATATGCGATATGATAAGCCATAAGACAGACAAAGGCTCAACTGAGCTATTGTCATAGCGCGCCGTCCGTCAAACCTCAAGGAAGACTCCTACAAATTGTCTTTTCTCTATAACTCAGGTGAGCGATGTGGCCCCCTTGGGCTTCTTGTTTTCAAAATGGAAAGAAAAGAAACTACGTTTAACATATACCAAAACATGAACATAGATCAGATGTATAGAAAAACGTTAACAATGAAATACAAATGCCTCTTAAAAAATCTCTCTCTCACAGTTATACTGAAGAAGATTAAAGTGTGGGGATTATTTTATTGAAAATGAATGCATTTAAAAAAAGGTGATGATAAGGAGGAAAAGGGTAGAAGAGGGGGGATTAGGAGGAGAGAGGGAGTTTACTATAATATTTTCATTCGTTTATCTTTCTGATTGCTTTGTTTATATCGATATTGCCTATCACATAGTAGCGTTATGTACACATGTGATAACAGAAATTCTATTTCCATTGTTTATTGTGTTTACACGTAACAATGAGGGTTGAACTACGGATTTTCATTATCATTTTCAATATAGTTAGTAAGTACTTTTAATTAATTAAAAAAACTTATGGAGCCTCAGAGAGGGGTAGCTGTGTCACATCCTTAACATATTTGTGCTTTGTTAAAACTTTTGTTTGATTCATTTTTTTCTGAAAAAAATAGACATAAGGTCAATGTCCCACAGAAGAGGTCGACCTCAGTAAATGTGATATCAATAAGATTTATTCATCGATAAATGTCCATTGTAACTTGCTCACAATGTGGTATTATTTTAATTCGAAGCATTGAAGTAGATACAACACAGCCTACTTTTAACTGAAAATACAACAATGCTAGTTCAATGAGTAAGAAATAAGCGAAAATCTATAATGTTTATTCTGAAAATCGAAAATATTGTATTTTCTATCCTTTGAAGTGTCAACCTTTAAGATACTTTTAATAGTCCGATAAAAGTCATTATCCATTCAATACACGGATTTACATTTGTATTTAAACGGTGTCTTATAAGTCATCGGTGAATAAAAACGTAGAGCATTAAACTTTTTTAAAATCTGAAAGGGTTTTAAAACAATATCTTTATGAACTCTAGAATGACTCCTCCTTTCCCTATAGTATTTTTATATATTTTGTTTTCCAAAGGAACATAGCTTAAGTGAGGGGTTAAAGGTAATAAAACGGGTTTCCATTTATTCAATATTGGTAGAAATGAAGATTTTTGAATCTTCCAATGTTATCATAGGTAAGGCCATGGTAATCAAGCATTTTGTTTTTCGTCCGTGAATGGGTACATTTTGCGAAAATTCCTCCAAAAAAAAAATATACACAAAAACATGCATTTTTCAGAAAAAAAAAACAACAGTCAATTATCTTGGATACCATAACACGTATGAAATACCATTAAGATCAAAAGGTAATTATAGTAGTTTTCCTAAAAATATTACGTTTTCAGCCTTCCTTTCAAAATTCCTTCGTATTTATCTTATGTTTGTGTGTTTTTATGCCTGGCGGGAGGGTATCTTTCAAAAAAAAAGTTTTGGACGTAAAACAAAATATTAAATAACTATGGTCTAAGCAAAACTATTGTGTTGATAAATTAACGAGTGAATCTCAAACACAAATTCAAAATTCAAAATCACACTCATTTGGCAAATGGAACTTGCAGATACAAGGACTGATTGATATATTGTGAGCCTCGTATTGAAGAATTTGAATTTTATCACACATTTAGCGTTATTTTTCTACATAATCCCCTTCAGTATAGATTCACTTTTGCCACCGGTGTTTAATGCCCTCGCTTCCACTTTTAAATAACTCCTTATCTTGACTGTTCATGATGCCATCCACTCCAAGTATGACTTCATCATCGGACTGAATGTCAGAAAATTTCAGTTTTGGGAATAGATGAAAGTCTGATGGAACAAGATTAGGTGAATAAGGCGGATGTTCAATTAATTTAAAGCCACAATCATGAATGGCTGTAATGGCAGTGACAGACTTGTGAACAGGGACATTGTCTTGATAGAAGAACACATATTTAACTTGGAACGCGTCCGTATTATTTAACTAGTGACTTTTCCGCGAAGCTTCAATTTAACATTTTCCCGTAATACATGTAGTTGTGTCAGAAGTGAAGCATATTATGTGCCATTGATTGTTTGCATGTTTGGAGATTATTTATCAGTAGAATACCTTCTGCAACCCAGAAAACCGAGGCTCACAACATATCAATCAG
Source organism: Pinctada imbricata (assembly GCA_033119305.1). Classification (NCBI taxonomy): domain Eukaryota; kingdom Metazoa; phylum Mollusca; class Bivalvia; order Pterioida; family Pteriidae; genus Pinctada; species Pinctada imbricata. The sequence goes on along the minus strand of VSWD01000003.1, from coordinate 50,392,491 downwards.
CCCTCGTATATAAAAATAATTCGGAAATGGTCCAACTCTTCACCTTCTTGAAGAAAATTTCAAACCAATTTTAATGAAACGGATACACGATTCGGTTAGTAAATCCTCATCAGTGGTGCTTCTGACACAGCCAAATATATCTCAGTAGCGCCCTCTGGGTTAAGTTTTTGAATTTAATTTTAAGCATTTAATTTGCAGAGAGTGTGCAGCTCCAAATCTTGGGTAGTGTCTATATAGTACATGTAGCATATAGTTGAATGAAATTTATGACCAAAATGGCATCATGGGAGATTGATATTTTTTGGATGAAATAGCAAATAATAAAAAAAGCAAATAAATGCTTCTAAATAAAAATGATGCATGCTTAATTCATATTATGCAAAATGTAAATCTATTTCTTTTATAAGTATGTTTATCAATATGCATAATGAATATTTTTTTACACTGAAATGAACTAATTTAAACTGTTTAAAGCCCTATTTACACGGCGTGGTTTTCCACCCGTGCACGGACCACGTATGGCAAAACAAACTTTGGAAATAGGGGCTATGCAATGCACACGTGGTTGCACGCCGATTAGAACTTGCTCTTTTTCCGCGTGGTAAAGCATAGCAATTTGATCCAAGTCTGGTCACTGTAATTTTTTTAGCAAAAAATGTAAAGAAAATAGATTTTTAAGTACATAATTTTTATCTAATGTACCAAATATACAAGTTTAATTAGTAACCTTTTTCGGTACTTGTCAGGAGGAAAAAACATTCCCTAACATTGAACAAATTGTGTATTAATAGAACTAATGTGTCTACAAATAAGTACTATCATTCCGTGTATAGGTAACACTATTACATTAATAAAATCAAATATATAAGATTACTTGGTCATCATTTTTATCTAGTGTACGTACATTGTATGAAAAAACACCCCGTGTAAATAGAGCGCTTGCTTTGCTTCCAAACCATACGTGGTCAGTACACGCGTGGTAAACCACGCCATGTTAATGTTCGACAAGGGCATATTTGTTTTATCCAATCTATAATTTTCTATTAGTCTTGTCGTTAACATGATGAATTTTATGAAATCAAATTATTTTGATTCGTTTCACATGGATAATTTGTTAGCTTTATTTCTAGGAATTTTAATTTCCCTGATTGTTTCCATTATAAGAAGTCTAAATGCTCTAATCCACCGAGGTTTCATTTTACACATATCGTGGTACCTTTAAAAATTGCTCCGGTTTCTTTTTACATCATGAACTTTCCTTAATTGATTTGTCGCGAATGGAAATATTGACTGCAGGATAAAAAAGAAATCCGAACAATTTCTGTACAGTGTAATGATATGATGTCTATCGAATCATCAATACTCTGCTGATTCCAGAGCTTACGTCAAAATCTCATTACTCAATTGAAAAATAGAGCAATCTTCTCATTCTCGCATAATAGTCACCTCCGCAATGCCTAGATTTCATCATGTATTGCTTTTTCAAGAGGTACATTTTTATAATTTCGTAAGAGATTTAAAATCCCAACAGGGATGCTAACTCCTCCCGGGCACCTGGTCCCACCTCTGGCATGCTAGGGGTCCGTCAATGCTCAATTTGGTTCTCTATTGTGAGTGTTGTTGAGGTTGTCGTTAGGATCTTCTTTAACTCATTAGTGTGATTTTTTTTATTTTCGTATATTATAATATTTGTGGAAAACGATTTGATAAAAACAACATCTTAATCAACAAATAGTTTATTATAGAAAGTATGTTTTTTTTTTTTTGGTTTTTTTTTTTAGAAAAGATTGTTTTCCTATATCGTTACGGAGCCAAAATAACCAGGTTATTTTTCTGAAAAGATGGACAGACATTGAATTACTTTGTGATGCACATGAGTATTTACATTGACTTGAATGAAATATTTTGTCCACAAAAAAGAAATGATATGAAAAAAAATAACACTTAGACTTATGCGAAGTGCTGCAGTGTGAAATGTTAAACGTCTTCATATTCAATAGCATCATTTAAGACCTGATAAATTTACAGCATGGACCAGACATGCACGTTTCGTTTACTAAACCCTCGTCAGTGATCCTCAGTCTAAACAATGTAAAATGGCCAAAAAGTATGAAAATTATTATGTCCAAAAATGTACCAAAAGACGTAGTAGAATGAGATATGATGCTATAGAGCCTGTTTAGGGTATATTTCGCGTTGTGTAGTAGATATCCATTTTGAAACAGAAGTCCGAACAAAAGTTCTAAGTTTATTTAAATCGTAGCATCTTGTTCATAGCAGTATGAGAGCGCAACTTAGATTTTCTTCAAGAAGGTAAAGAGTTGGATTAAACTGAAATTGGCCGCAAAAAGATGCGTTGAGTATACACGTGGACGATTGGAAATTGCAAACACCTGCACAAAATAATAAGTAATTGGTTTTTGATTAAAAAGACATTTTGGAAATTAGATTCTTCCAAATATAGAACCTTAATTGCTTTTACGAGATTTCCAATTAGGTTTCAATTAATTCGTACAGAAAACAAAATATACTAAGTTTATTCAGGCGTGCCCATTACTGCAGTGTTTTCATCATTTTGGGAATCAAATTAAACAGATAACAGAATTTACAAAATAAAGTTAATTGTCTCAATGCGAAGTTCGAACTTAAAGTCAAGAAATTAAGTTAAAGTGGTTCCCCTTTGCTGCAGTATTTTCAAGTTAGCAATTTCCATAGACGTATTCTTTATTAATATGAATAATTAATTACTATAATTAATGTGGGGGAGAGATTATTCTTTCATGACAGTATCACAACGAAGTTTTTGATTGTAAAAAAATGTGAAAGCATGAAGATGCAATCAATGACAGTTATGAAGTAACATAAAATCGGATATGAAGGTGTCTGATAATTGTCCGATTTGTCACGTTCCTACGAAAACTAAGAATTAATGGAGTTTTTAAAATAAATAAAATAAATATCCATATGCTTATCTACGAGGGCCGTTCCAAAAGTTCGTGGACACAAGCCTCAAAAATCACATTTGAAGTCGTATGCGAACGAAATTTTCTAGAAATGAAAGGGATACATTCAGAAAGAGAAAACAAAAAATATCAGGTTAAAATAATTAGCTAAAAGGGCATAATTGTCACCTTTTTAAAAGAAGGGTAGAGGTTACGGAGCAGTAAAATTTGAGTTGTTGAAATAAACCTACCCCTTTTATCAAATTGCTGAATAAAATTAGAAAAAAATATTTGACTATCAATTAAACTTTCTTTATCAATAATACTATTATTTATTATGAAAAGTGCAAAGTTTTAACAAAATTGGACCCGATTTACGACTTTTATGATGAGTAATGCATGATATTGTTGAACAAATCAACCAAAAATTTATGACGTCAGCGCTCTTTACGGAGCACCAGACAGTCATTAAGTTTTGAATTTCAGTTGAATAAAACAGACGGAGACTTTATAGCTGATGGATGCATCTTGATATGGACAAAATATATAAAAACTAATGCTGCTAGAATAGGAGGATTGTGTTTTTATGATGATTAGATACATAAGCACGTGATTTTGGTTGGAGTTGAACAAAAAAGTAAACGAAAACAAGTAAAGTGATGCCGTTTTCTCCCTTAATGGTTACCTGACTTTGAATGATTCAAAGATGAAAGCACAATATGATACAGAAGTAGACATGCACATGAAAATTGAACATATCTTCCTTATCAAAATACATGAAAAGATATTTAAATTTTACACAGATGAGAGGTGTTGTTATTTCTTTTAAAATGTCAAATTTATTGCGGACATCTGATGATGTCGTTACTTTTTATTAGCTGCTCCGTTACCTAGAACCTTATGTTGTTCAAAAGGGCATTTAGAAGGTTATTATTGACCAATCGTAATGAAAAATCGTATATGTATTCAACATTATCCGTATTATAAGGAAATCAACTTGGCTTTTATCAAATTCTACAGGTCTTTCCTTAAATGGTGTTGTCCATGAACTTTTGGAACAGCCCACGTATTTGAAAATGAAAATACCTAAATTGATGCTGGAATGTAACGTGACAACAGAATGACTCTTTTCATTGACATAAAGCTCTTTTCATCACTATATTGCATGCGTTTCGAAACTAATCTTCTGTACAGATAGAATTTAAGTACATGTATATGCTCTTTCAGTTAAAATGTGCAATTTCTGAACTATATTTATAAATCTTGATCACGTATGAAATCTGTTAGATACGGCATACGAAAATAATCCTTTAGAATCCATAAGTCTTAGATTGTATTTATCGATGGTAGATTCATATTTATCATTTTCAGTAGTTTGTCCCATACTCTACAATAAATGAAATTCCTGATACAAAAAAAACCCTGAATATTATATCCAATAGCCTTAAATTGAATCAATAAAGGTGCCAAAAATGAAGATCATCCATTTCTTTGGAGTGAAAATGTTTTTGAAAAAACTACTTATTTTGAGAAAATATTAGGCTTATTTATGAAAATATAAAGAGTAAATGTATGTCCATATGAAAGTGTTCGAGAGAGAGAAATACATAAAAACATTTAGCGTGAAAAAAAAAATTGACAAGGGGAGGGGAGGTTGTTTCTTAAGAGTAATAATAAAGAATGTATCGTATAAAATCATATTAAGGAGGGTTTGAACACCAAGATGGCGGCGGCATTATTTTTTTTCTCGCTTCCTAGGAAAAGTACAATCTTAACTCCCTTAAAGCATTTGATACTCTGATTGATAAACGCATTTGAGTATCCTGATGAAAATTGAAAAAATTCCGGCGTCATTTGAAGAAATTATGGCGATTTTCGAAATTTAGGACTTTGGGACTTTTATCCATCAGCAAACCACGACGTCATTTCGACGTTATCGGGAAAAATGGCGTCACAAACCTTTCGCATTCAAAATGCAATAAAAACATTATTACTAAACGTATTGCATTGACACTTAGCATGTATAAAATAGAAAATCCAATCTTCATCACGGTGTATTCGTTGAAAAATTTACGTAACAGGAAAGTGGATGTCATTTCATTGAAAATGGACGATATTGGAAGAAAAAATTGGAAAATATAAAGCCTTGTAATATTTTAATCCTAAATTCAATTTTTCCCATTTAATCATGAAATCATCTCTGGTCATTCTTGAAAATTTTGATAGTTTTTGACAAAGATTAATCCACAGGATTCCTAATAATTAACTAGCATCTACAGTAAAATGGCTCAAAATTGCAATTTTTTAACGATAGTGTCATCTTTTATTCAAGTATCCTGCCTGCGTTTAAAACACAATTCATTTTATCTTTTCCATATTTAAGTGCAATATATTTATGGGTAATTTTGAAGTTAAATCAAAATTAATTTCAAATAGCTTTACGAGAACTGGAATGACACTTTCAAATATTATGACGTCATCAAGAAATTCACGAAAACATCGATTAATGCATATTTCAAAGTCTCGTAGAAAATATTCCTGTGGATAGAATCAAATGTAAGTTTGTATAGTCAAGGACAGACAAGAAATATATAATTTCAGAAATTTTTAGAAAAATTGAATTTGGCGTCCAAGTGTTCAATACCTCCTTAATATCATTTTCAGAAGTGTAACAAAAAAACCTACAACAATAAAAGAGATTATAACCTGAATATTTGTATTATCATTATGCATGTGTTTGTTTAAAATGTAGGACAATCGGGATATGATTTTTTTTCCAAATGTTGGACAATCGGGATTAAACCCTTGTTTTATATACGATAGAAGTCTGCAAAATGTACATAATAATTTGCAAGCTCCGGGATGGAACGTGACTCACAAACCCTGAGAAAAAAAAAAACGCAAAACGACAGATCTTATACATGTATATTCAACAAAATAACAACGCTAATAACCAATACAACGACCATAAAACGTATTCGGCATTACTTCTCAAGCATTTGAAGTACCGTTCAGCTGAGTTGAAAATTCAAAGGACCTTTTTTCAAAAGTTCCTGGTGGTTTTTTTACTTGTTCTAGCGCGTAAATCCGATTAATTGGATACAATGTTTTTCATTCCGAAGTTCGCAGCCATTCAAATGGAATTTCTTATCATTTTCCCTTGCCTTCTAGACTTTGAGACTGAATACTGAATAACTGATAGGTACTTCTTTGATGTTTATATATAGCAAACATGACTTCGAAAAAATTGAAGCAGATATATTTAACTGCACATAATTAGTTAAGCATGTCATCCAAATTCTTGAATATCTCTTTTTTCAAGTCCTATTTTGATCATATAGATTCAAACTTGACTATAATAGAAAGATACATATATTTAAAAAAAATATGATTATATAAAAAAGAAGCTTTCTAGAAAAAAAAAAAAATCTTTGAATTCGCCGGTTTTCGTTTCATCTCTCTCATGAGGTTTGTTGGGTACGATCTATCATGGGAGTTAGGTCTTCACGATAAATTTCACAAAGCTTTGGGGTTTATTTTAGATAAACTGAATATTTCAGTCCAAAAACATTTTATTTCACACAATGCCGTACCTAAAAAAAATTCTGTGTTTCTATTATTACTTAAATTCCTTCATTTCCTCTATTAAGCGACGTTAATAAGAAAAAAAAAATACCCATTAACAGCGTGATAATAGCATGACGATCGGATTATACATACTGTGTTGATTTGAAGAGCTTAATATGGGAAACTCCATTCAAACTGAACATTTAAAATCGAATGAGTAAAATAAGACAATAATTATCAAATATAGAGTTTATGAAACATCATCACAAGAGAAAGTCGTAAATCAATTTAGAGTATGTTTTCTCCCGATTCACCCTTTCATCACTGCCATTCAAATGAAATTACAAATGTGTAATATTGTTTTTTTTTTTCAAATTAAAAGACATAGGACTGATTAAGTAAATGAATAGACAGGCGAATTTAATTAAGAAAATAGTCCGACTAAGCTGATCGGCATAATTATCATTTCATGAATATAAAGCTTCAGATCATTTTGCTTTATCATGTGTAGAGCAAGTGACCATATTTCGCCGTATTTTTCGTACATTTCTTTGAAAATCTCAAAACTTCGAGACCAATTCAATGATTAGTCTTGATAGAATTTAATTTAGCTTCATTCTCGATTGAAAAACCACGAAAAGAAATAATTTTACGCAGTTCATTGTTTTCTTGTAAAACGTCAAACTATTTCGTTCCAGGGCGATCATATTTCTTCGTTTTTGTACATATGTATCCTATTTACACATAAACGAACAAAAATTGTGATTTCATTTTCAGATAATGTTTCGTCACTACTACTATGGAATAATGCCAAATTAAATGTGCACAGAGATTGTCGGGTTAATCATGCCCTTAGAAGGCTCGGCTTCACCTCGCCTTCTATGGGCTTGATCAACCCGACATCTCTCTGTAGACGGTTAGTAACAAACCTAATAATTAATAATGTACCATTTCCTTATCATAGAGTCAGAATTCGCAGTCCCTAACAATGAAGACGGGTTGTGATATGTCTATTTGTACCACTTGGTGACTGCACTGCTGATGGACCAGGAGTCACCGACGGCACATGTAGCCAAGTCCGACCAACTGCCTTGGTCGTTTTTTTCAAAAGCATTCGAGAATATTTGTTCACAAATTCAAAATCTTCTCGAAATTTCTGAAAAATGGGTCATGTATCATCATATCCCATACACCCTGCTTCGTCTTTCGGTAATTTTGTTAACAACACAGTCTTGTCCATGTTTCATTGTTCGATTGATGATCACTGACAAGGGCTAAGTACCCGAAACGTGCATGTGTGGTCCATGCTGCAAAGGAGATGTAACGATAAGGGCTTAATTTAGCCCTGAAATCATTAGATTATTTATCGTGCGCTTTCCTTCCTTTGAGGGAAGAAGATGTTCAGAATAAGAATATAATATATTAGAAGATTTCTGATACGTATTTTATTTAAAAAAAATGATGTAATTCTATAATTGCGGCTTGAATAGTTAGGGGTAACAATATCTGAAAACGTCAAATAGCGCATGAACATATTTTACGAAAATTTTAAATGTTTTATGTTTTAATCTCCTCTTATTTTAAAAATGAAGAAGAAAAAGTAAGTTCGAAACCAGTATGCCAATGTAATCGGTGAATGCGCCATCCGGAAACTGACAACCGCTATATTTTGTACTAAATAGCCACAGTGTAAGCTTTAACAGCAATTCTCTGTAAGAACCAAAGAATTTCAAAAAATTTGGCACGGCATGTCATGAATTTTGAGATTTTTGGTATGGAAGTTCAATATGAAGTACTAGTATGTAAATCAACCCCAGTTTTTTCAAAAAGGTTGTCGTTGCCATGGTAACCGTGTCTGAAGTTTCAAAAATCGGGAAAATCTATAGGACAAGGCATATCTGTAGGCTTCGTTACCATGGAAACAGGTACATTTTAAATCTTAAATTGCTTTGATTATTTTCTTTGAATCCTTATTATTACGCATATTTGTAAAGTTTTTTACATTCATCTCGGACGCCTTATGTATACAAGATGAAAAATTGGGCAGAAACAGGGTATCAAAAGGCTTTATTTTGGGCACTCAAAGACCCTTTTTTGCATGTTTTTACTGTTTTACAAGGTTGAAAATTTCATAAAAGCACCAATTTTTGAAGTCCAAATTGTAGTTATCCAATTAGTATCATCTTTGAACTCTACATGAATATAAAGAATTAATTGGGCTAATTTGTCCTTTAATATGCAAAGCAGCATCAAATTTAGTTGCTATGGCAACAATTGGCTGAAAGGTTTCAATACGATGAATTTAAACACAACCTCTATCAAACTATCTACGTATGATATTGGAACAGAAGTTCATGTATACATCTATCAAAGGCGTTTTGATATAAAAATGACCTTGAAAATATTTCAAGGTCACCCACTGAATTTTCAAGGTCATTAAACTTTAAGTGACCAGATTTGACGAAAAATCCAGATTTTTCATAAAATGAAGGCGTCAATATTTTAGAAACCTTGAAATATTGAACTTAACAGTTATTTGCCATAAAATGATAAATGTATCACTTATTTCTTAGAACTATTGATTACGTTTCTTCACATCTTCGAATATCTAAAATCTTGGTGAGTATGTTGATAAAAAAGGGACGAAATCTGCATTTTTTCTTGTTTTTTGACGGAAAAATATTTTCCTATTGAATAGCTACAATTCAATAAATTCTAAGATTTGTCTTTCTTATATTCATGTGCTTTCATAATATATATGACCTATGAAAATATTTAAATAAAAAAATCACTAAAATCGGTAACAAAAAAAATTAAAAAATCAATATTTTATGCAAAATTTGAGTCTCAAAGTATAAATGACCTTGAACATCAAGCCAATGACCTTGAACATTTTAATTGTTCTTATGTAAAAGATACAAGTCATATCTATACATGTATACATTATGACAATCTTATGTAACTCTAAAGAGGAATAAAATCAATTTCAAAGATAATATGAAACAAGCAAAAAGGTCTAATGTTGCCATGGCAACGGTCTTTGACGACAGAATTTAGGTAAAACTCTTAAATACCCACACCAATTTTTCGTTCATTTTACTTGTCAATAAACATACATTTCCATTGATGAAAATCACTAGTCTCCTATTGGTGCCTTTTGTGATATTTAAGATTGAAAATGGTCAAAAACACACTAAATTGGCCCTTATTTTCACCTCTATTTTTCGCTTCATTTTGACTTAGTTTGGCTTAATACAATAAGCTTCCTGTAATACATATCACATAACTAAGTGTACTAAGTAAGAATGGAAGTAAGGAAGAATAGATTTGATAAAGATGAACAAGCTGTTACAGTGGAATCCATGGCAACGAAGTCTCCGGAGCCGGCTTATTTCATGGTCCCAAAAGTGCTATAAATAGAATGACCTCGTTACCATGGCAACCAGAGGTCACATTGGATGAAAAGTGTTATTTTCATGGTCAGTACTCTATATATACTCATTATACCGAAAATCATCAAAATCCATGACATGCCGTGCCGAACTATTTTGGTCCTTACAGAGAATGGCTATTAAATATCTATATTTTAAGAAATCTAGTCATAAACACTACCTCTCGCTTTCTACGACATTATATATGTTGCCTAGATATCATGAAAACCGGTGATTTTGTCTATTTTTCACGAAAAATAGCATAATTCCTGATTATTTTCCTTGCGATAACATCGAGCGGGATCTTGAACAACTTTTTCCTTTTATATGCACTTAAAGACGTGCAAATGTAACAACATATCAAAATATAAAATTTGTTCAGAAGCCCGCTCGATACTAGCTACTAGGAAGTTTGTCGAAAATAAGCCCCAAAATGACGTTTTTCAAGAAATTTGGCAAATACCATTTCTGATGCTCTAATTCTAAGAAATTGAGAAAGGAAAGTAAAGGATATATATCATTTCATAAGTAGCCTACATTGTAGAATAGATGCCTTTTAAGGCATCATATACACACTTTGTAGAAATAGACATCTTTATATCGTTTATTTTATTCGCGTATGTTACATATTTCATCGGAATTCACTCAGAATACATTGTTCCATCGTTTTTGTTTTGTTTTTTTTTTTTCGTCTGTGGGACATTGTTCCACCCCGAGTTATAGAACCCCACTTGGTCAGAAAAGGCCTATATACGGTTTATATAGAAAAGTGGCCCCCTTTTTTGGGCAAAATCTTAAATTTACATAAAGAAATGAATTTGTGCCAATATCTATTCTACAATGTAGGCTACTTATGAAATGATATATATCCTTTACTTTCCTTTCTCAATTTCTTAGAATTAGAGCATCAGAAATGGTATTTGCCAAATTTCTGGAAAAACGTCATTTTGGGGCTTATTTTCGACAAACTTCCTAGTAGCTAGTATCGAGCGGGCTTCTGAACAAATTTTATATTTTGATATGTTGTTACATTTGCACGTCTTTAAGTGCATATAAAAGGAAAAAGTTGTTCAAGATCCCGCTCGATGTTATCGCAAGGAAAATAATCAGGAATTATGCTATTTTTCGTGAAAAATAGACAAAATCACCGGTTTTCATGATATCTAGGCAACATATATAATGTCGTAGAAAGCGAGAGGTAGTGTTTATGACTAGATTTCTTAAAATATAGATATTTAACACTCTAAAAATTCCAACAAAATTTGATTATGGAGAAGGTGATTTTAGGGGGCCACTTCACTATATAAACCATATATACTTCTTTGTAAATAAAATACACCTTTGGTAAAAGTGGCACTTTGAAACTCGGGGTGGAATAATGTTGTAGAAAAGCTTTTTTCAATTTTCCATTGATTTCTATAGAAAAAAACGCACATTTTAACCTTAATATCGGAATTGTTATTGATAATTTACTGATCCAGACATAAAACAAAGGAGGGGATCTCCAACAATACCAGGTTGCAGCACCCACAGCAAAACCCAAAAACACTCAATGCAAAAACACAAAGCAGACAAGCACAGAAAGAGACGCAAAAGGGACAAGGAACGTCAACGCACAACACAGAAACATCAAACAAAAAGGACTACACATAAACCAACGAGACCAATGGGCAACCGGTGCCGACTTAGGACGGCCATCTGCCGCGGAAATAGCAGAAGGTGTGGTTATCCTGGATTACGTGCGCACAACCCTCCCACTTGTCCGATTACCCAGAGGTCTCGAAGAACGTACAATTGTGGTGTAAAACAACCTCCTCACTGTCAGATGACCACACACAAATAAGATTCGGATATGCATGAAGTTAGTTGATATTTCTTCTAAAAAAACTTCAATTTTCCCATTTTGAAATTTCGGCTTTTTCAGGCAGTTTTTAAGTCTTGTTTTTACAGCTCCTTTATCTGTTCTTAAATATAATGACAAATATGGATAATGACCATATCTCAATACACAGTACAAAATCGATAATTCAGAAAATCATAAACCGAAGGCATACGAAATCATGATAAAACAAGAACTAAAGCAAACAAAGAAAACCCTCCACCATATGCTGTAAACTTGAAGACGTGTTATATATGACTTTATGTTGGAATCTATTACATATTTAGCTGAAGGTGCGTCATTGGTCACGATTTTTGACTATTCTCCTGTTTTAGCACGTATTGAGCCTGACTTTTATAGATATTTTAATTTATTATGGCCAATGTATCATTTCTTACTCTTTTTAAGACTTTTATTCATTAGACACGTTAAAGCGGCCAAGTTTGAAAATTTGATCGTAAATGAATGAAGTATGCGTAAGAATGTTAAACGTCTTTAAATTCAATAGCATCATTTAAAACCTGATAAATTTACAGCATGGACCAGACATGCACGTTTCGGGTACTAAACCCTCGTCAGTGATCCTCAGTCTAAACAGTTTAATACGGCCAAAAAATATGAAAATTATTATGTCCAAAAATGTACCAAAAGACGTAGCAGAATGGGTGGGATATGATGCTACAGGACCCACGTTTTAGAAATTTCAAGAAATTTTGTAACAGAGAATTTCAAATGCGTTGAAGAGACACACGATCAACCGAAGTTGATCGAACTTGGCTACATGTGCCCTCGGGGACTCTTGGTCCACCAGCAGTGACACTCACCAAGTAGTTCAAATGTTAAACGTCTTTAAATTCAATAACATCATTTAAAACCTGATAAATTTACAGCATGGACCAGACATGCACGTTTCGGGTACTAAACCCTCGTCAGTGATCCTCAGTCTAAACAGTGTAATACGGCCAAAAAATATGAAAATTATTATGTCCAAAAATGTACCAAAAGACGTAGCAGAATGGGTGGGATATGATGCTACAGGACCCACGTTTAAGAAATTTCAAGAAATTTTGTAACAGAGAATTTCAAATGCGTTGAAGAGACACACGATCAACCGAAGTTGATCGAACTTGGCTACATGTGCCCTCGGGGACTCTTGGTCCACCAGCAGTGACACTCACCAAGTAGTTCAAATGTTAAACGTCTTTAAATTCAATAGCATCATTTAAAACCTGATAAATTTACAGCATGGACCAGACATGCACGTTTCGGGTACTAAACCCTCGTCAGTGATCCTCAGTCTAAACAGTGTAATACGGCCAAAAAATATGAAAATTATTATGTCCAAAAATGTACCAAAAGACGTAGCAGAATGGGTGGGATATGATGCTACAGGACACACGTTTTAGAAATTTCAAGAAATTTTGTAACAGAGAATTTCAAATGCGTTGAAGAGACACACGATCAACCGAAGTTGATCGAACTTGGCTACATGTGCCCTCGGGGACTCTTGGTCAAATGCTTTGCGGTAATTTCTGCAAAAATTGACGTGGAGGTACTTTTTAATTGTTCGGATTTCTGTTACGTTAGTAATTACCCATGAATTTGTTTTTTACGTTAGAATATGATTGATTTAAGCTTTTTTATAAGATATGGCTGATGAATACTGAAAAATTATAAATTGTTTAAATTCCACCCAAAATAAGGCAAATTTTCAGCTCTGACACTTTTTCAAGAAAACCACAAAATGATACTATTTGTGAGCGTCTGTTCTCTCTTATTTGAACACGGACATATACTTTTTCTTCAATATTTTGAAAAGTCTTCCCTAGGAGCACGTGTTACTGTGTGTTTGTAAAAATCGTTGAAATTCGGTATCTCTGAAATTTTAACCTTAACTTTGATGATTTTCGTTATTTTTGTGTAAAATCTAGAAAATTTTAAATTACCGGTGAAGTTGGTTCATAAGGTAGCACTTTATCAAATCTCCTTTTATACAAAGTTTCTAACCTGTTTTATTGTATAATAACAAAGAAAAGTAAAATAAAAATCAAATGAGTGCATTTCAACACTTTTGGTATTTTCTTTACAAATGTGCTATTTTTAGCAACAAAATTCCGGCATTTTTTACCCAGTTTTCAAATAAGCATAAATTTTGATTTTCATCACGGACCTATTAATTTTCCTTCATAAAATGATTAAGTGACATGAATACTATATTTTCATTTGGTTATCATAAAATCGTTGAAATTCCTTATTCAGAAATGACATGCCTTAAACATGAATCTAAATGTCTGTCTTTTAATTCAAAACTACTGTATGAAATGTGGCATTTCATAGTCACAGTTGTGGTTTATATGTTTTATTGTCTGCAGTTGATGTTGAAACTAAATAAGAAATTCTCTATCATATGCTTTTTAAAATAATCATTTGATTTTGTTCTCATTGAGAATTTTTTAAATTAAAAACCATTTTGAGCATTAAAGGTTTGAGTTTTCAAAACTTACTTTTAAAAATGCGATGTAACCAATTATAATGCAGATATATACAGAGGAGCAGTATCAATATCAAAATTAAGACAATAAACAAATCAATAGACGAAAACACCTTGAACTGGTTTGGTTCATTTAACTGAAAGGGATAATATCTTTACCCATGGCTGAGATCGATTAAGTACGGAAAGAGAGACTTCCTTTTATCTCTACTGAGGTAAATATGTCCGACTTAAACTGATTCTTACACCGCATATCAGTCGATGAGATCGTTGACTCTTTATCTTCATTATGGGTCAATTCTACTAGGTAACTTTTACCAGATTGTGAGATACATGCGGCAATTAGAATGGTGGATTAGAAATATGACAAAGTCACGACGAACTTTGATATGGGCTAATGGGATACATAAGTATGTCTTAATTACATCATTAAGGAAATATGAAAGCCCTTCTGAGAAATAAAATCATAAGCACTCAAATACACAAATCATTTCTAGAAAAAAATATTTCAAGTGTTGTACCTATATCACCCCTTCTTTCTTGCTCTGACAGAAGGTTTCCATAAATTGATATTTTATTGGAATTTGTCAAAATGTAAACCTATAAAGGACAGGTAATTATCTCGATCCTCACTCTTCTACTTGACAACAACATAATATGTATTAAGGAGGGACTGAACACCGAGATGGTGGCAGCATTATTTGTCTTCTAGGAAAAGTACAGTCTTATCTTCCTTAAAACATTTGATACACTTATTGATATAAAAAAATGACTATTATGATGAAGTTAGAAAAAATGACGACGTCATTTGAAGGAACTATGGAAATTTTGAAATTGGGCAAACCACGACGTCATTTCGACGTCATCGGGGTAAAATGGCGTCACAAACCTTCTCTTTCAAAATGCACTGAAATTATTAATACCAAACGTATCGCATTGAAACATTGCATGTTTAAAATAGAAAATTCAATCTTTATCACAGTGCATTCGTTGACAAATTCACATTGCAGGAAAGCGGATGTAAATACGTTGAAAACGGACAATTTTGGAAGATAAAATTGGAAAATATAAAGCCTTGTAATATTTTAATCCTAAATTCAATTTTTCTCATTTAATCATGAAATCGGCTCTGGACATTGCTGATCATTTTGCTAGTTTTTTGACAAAGATTCATCCACAGGATTCCAAATAATTCACTATCAACTACTGTCAGTTCACTCAAAATTGGCATTTTGTCATCTTCATTCTAGTATCCTGCCTTTGTTTAAAAAAAAATTCATCTCATCTTTTCCATATGCAAGTGCAATACATTAATGAAGATTTTGGAAGCTAAATTAAAATTGATTTCAAATAGCTTTACGAGAATCTGAATGACAATTTTGATAATATGAAGTCATCAAATAATTCACAAAAACGTTAAAAAATGCTTATTTTTAAAGTCTCATAGAATATTTTTTTGTGGATAGAATAAAAAAAAAATGCATAATCAAGGACAATCAAGAATGAGAAAAATTGAATTTGGCGTCGAACAGTTGAATGACAAATATGGATAATGACCAGATCCCTGTCTACAGTACAAAATCGATAATTCAGAAAATCAGAAACCGAAGGCATACAAAATCAGGATAAAACAGGAACCAAAGCAGACAAAAACAAAAACCTCCACCATATGAAAAGAAGCGAACTCCCGATATGAGAGTGAGACCAGGTGCCAAGGAAGAGTAAGCATCTCCTGCTTGCATGCAACACCCGTCGCTTCAATTCGGTAGAACTGTCACATCCGGTTACTTTCATTTTGGAAGATATAGAGTACAATCTTTGGTTGGATGGTTCAAATGGTCTATGACAGAATACCATCCTTCATTCTGGATAGTGGGACATCATAGTGTATGACGAGTTCCCCATATCGACTGTAGAACTTCCTCAATAACGATGTTAGTCGGTCACAAACATATCCCTGATTGAGAAGCTTATCTGAAAGACGCCTAGCTCTCAGAACAAAATCCGTATACTTGGTACTTGCTCTGGCATAGCGTATCAACTGAGATATGAACACGCCATAAGCAGGCGATGAAGGGATGTTGCTACTCAGAAAAGGAAAGTTCGTAATGCTGAAATTGAAGTCGTCACGTTTGTCATAGAGTGAGGTGTTCATGTGACCATCAGTGTCGTAGGACAACATAATGTCCAAATAGGATGCTGAATTATTTGTCTCTGTAGTTTCTTTGACTTCAAGCTCCGAAGGATAGATACTGCTCAGGTAATACGCGAATTTTGGATTATTGATGGACAACACATCGTCTATGTATCTGTAAGTGAAGTTGAAGTCAGAAGCTAAGTATCTTTTCCCTTCAGAGACCAAAGATTGAATGAATTCAGCTTCGTACGAGTAAAGGAAAATGTCGGCAAGGAGTGGGGCATAATTGGTCCCCATTGGAATTCCGACAATTTGCTGGAAGACCTTTCCTCCAAATACCACAAAAATGTTGTCGATCAGAAAGTTTAACATCTGAATAATGTCTGTTTCAGTGTACTTATTTTCAGAATCTGACTTTTCTTTTACAAAGTAGGTTTTGTCATAGTTAATAACAATAAATTTGTATTTGCGATTACCGTTCTTACTTGTAAACGCATTACTTATAATTTTTGCGAGTCTTTCTTTCAATTTAGAATGTGGAATTGTAGTGTAAAGTGTCGAAAAATCAAAGGCTTTGATCGAATGGACTCTACTAAAATGAGTGGATTTCAGATGTTCTAAAAGTTCCTTCGAATTCTTTAAAATCCACATCTGGTTGATACCACTGCGAGAATATACTGTCGAACAATATTTTTGTAGCCCAGATTTGATTTCAGATAAAACTTTGGTGAGTAAGATCGATACATATTTGGTAGAACATTTTGCGGAACCAGCGATGGAACGTTGTTTGTACGGATTCTTATGCATTTTAGGTATGCAGTATAAGTATGGTAAATCTAAATCTAAATTGGTAGTGTCGAAGCCAAAGGAAGCAAGAGCTGATTTGTGGTTATCTATAATTTCATTGAATACCTCATTAATTTAAGGTGGCTCCACACACCTACCCCCCCAAAAAGATCCTCTCGTTTAATTTTTTTCTGAAACTCTCAGAACATGATAATTGGTATGCAAGATTAAATTTTGCAAAGTATGAACAAAATCGAACCTACGTAACTGTTTTCATGACGCTTTGAATTTTGGCGGTTTTAGGGTTTCTCTTCTATTTTTGCCAACGTTGCCAATTTGAAAAAAATATGCTGATTTTTGATATATTTTGCTGAATTTATGAATGTTTTTATGATTTAATATCTATTTTTTTCATCTTGAAACAAAGAAATTGATATAAACTAAGAAAATGGAGGAATTATTACAAATTTAAGATCATCTAGGAGGTTAAAAACTCGTGTTTCGATCGTCATTTTTTTACGTTATATGCCTATTGCATGAAATTCTATCGTTTAATTTTCTTAAAACAAATATCAAATGATAAATTATTGTATATGAAGTATTTATATGCAATATGAACAAAATCAAACCTAGCAAACGGAAGTTATGATTATTTTAGTTACCCCACCCCCTTAATTTCGACGTTGGAATCCATTTTCATTCGACGTTATAATGACGTCAGAGGTAAGAGTTAATCAGCGTATGACTATAGGAATTTGCAGGAATTCTGGACCGAAACGGCCTTAACGGAAAACTTACAAAGCTTTCGTTGTGTGTTTCCATACATACGAGATTCTTGATATGTCTAAACAACAGAAGGCCACCCCCCCCTCAAAGAAATTTAGGAAAAAAGAGAGTAAAATGCGCGAATCTAGAGGGAGAAAGACTCAGAATTAAGAACTAATGCACTCTCATCCTGAGATTTTATTTTATTTGGTGAAGCAGGGGCAGAGTTCTCAATAATCTTTAAAGAAGGGGGCGATTCTGATAGAGATTTTGCGATGAATCAATGTGCCTTTACTAAGAAAGTAGGCGTCATTTTTGCTCAAAGTACATGTAGGTCGTGACAAATAATCGGGTACCGACTTATAAATGGGGGGGGGGGGGGGGGGGGGGGGGGCTAGGAGCTGTTTCGTATACGTTTCAGGACAGGGAAGAAATAATTTTCTCTGACTTTTATGAATAGGAAATTTTAAAAGAGCAGGCTATATGTTAAAGTCAGATTCAGGAGCGTATCCAGAAACTCAACTACAGTGTGCACATATAACTTTTAATTGGATGACTTGCGATACTGGGAGGATTGAGGGCATGGAAGGATATTTATATTATCAACATATAGCTCACATTACAATATCTAGAAATACCATTAACATAGAAAAAATCAAAACAAACTTCGAGGACAATCTATTTATTACGCATTCGCGCGAACGGTATTTTGAAAAAAAGGGGAAATGGATCGCAAAGTGCAATGATTGTGAGCGTCAAAAATATTTCCTGAGAGGGGCTTCACATGAAGTTGAGAGAGAAAGAGAGAGAGAGAGAGATCTATCACATTAACAATTAAGAGGCTTGGATTTGTTTTCTTTAGATTTATTCGCTCAAATTCAAAATAGGACGCCCTTTTTCTTTTTCCGGTTTTTTTTTCAAACAAATTCGGCGATATTCGGCCCCATTCCCCCTCTCTGGAAGATATATTTTTCCCTCCTGTCCGAGAAATTTCCCCCAATATAAAAGGTTTTTTTCTATGGCTAAAATGTTTTAAAATAGTGTTTAAAATTGAACAAAATCAGAGATATACGGCAGTATGAATCTGAGAGAAGGGAAAAAGTAAACGAAAACTTATTTTTATGGACGTCATTCACCTCGCTCGTTTTCGATAATGCGTGTAGTTATCTGCATAATGGATATATCTTTGAACAAAGCAGGATTTATACTAAAATTCGCTCGCTTTAAGTTTTCAAATAAAGAAACTTAGTTCGATAACATTTCGCTGCAAAGTCGACAAATTGTAGGGAAATTCTTCTGATCATAGATAATCAGAGATACAATACTTTAAATATCTGATCCATTATATCGCTAAAATTTCCAAGAAATAGATGGTGAAACTAATATTTTCCTATTCGATTTTATTTCAAAGCAACAAGTTGTTGAATTTCCGATGATGACGTTATGAAAAGGAACATTTTACAGCGATAGCCAGGGGTCTCATTCATGGATATTTTAGAACGTATAGATCAAACGATAAATCTAACTAAAATTAATTACTATCAGATTTTAGACGATAATTCTCTGGTTTCATCGATACCAAACATGCTGAAATCCGTTCTGAAATAAGCGAGATAGAAGAGTTTGAACGCCGAAAATTCCGAGCGCTGTAGACACTATATTTATCGGCGAGTTCACAATATTTATTTGGCGCGTTATCATGACGTCATAATCATAATGACGTCAATATCCTCGGTAAGAGAGCCTCCGAAAAGACTATATATTCGGATACTCTTTGGAGCCACCTTAACAAACAATAACATGTATCATTTCATTCACAGTTTGCCCTCGACCTTTGGTCTTCACAAGCATAACTGTACACGTAAATCAGATAAGTTGGAGATTCCCACTATGGATGCCTTGTTGCAGTGATTATAATTACCTAATGTGTTTGTAATTCTTAATTTACGCATTTTGATTGGTCAATCGCGATTATTGCGTTTATGGCATTTTGATTGGTCGATCGCGTTTATTGGGTGTCTTTGGGTTTTGCTGTAGGTGCTGCAACCTGATGTTGTTGGAGATCCCCTCCTTTGTTTTGTGACTTCCGTTATGAGGTGATGAAATGTCAAAATTGACGGGAACTACTTTCACACCAACGCCAAAAATTCTAAGACTGTCTGACGAATGAAAGAAACAATACCAATTGTCTAAAAGTATCGACTGAAACTTAAAAAGCTTTATGTGTCGACTGATAAACATCTAATGTGAATATTTGCAATTATTACATCGAATGCTAAGCGCATGACTTGAAAACTGCAACAAGTGAACGTTGAACAATATTCAACTTTCGACGTCGTTTAGTTTTACGTGTTTCAGTAGTTATTTTGATTGGCCTATTAGAAATGCAAATCCCTTTATTTGGTAACCAAAATGAATTTAATACACATAGCTATCGGATGCATAAATTTGAAATTACAAGCGAAAGTTTCAGCATGATCAGTGACTTACCGAACTATTCATTCCGATTCCATTCTGATTCTCAATAGATAATTTACAGCTGATATTAAAATTACTGTAGATTAGATTAAACATATTTTATTGATAATTACATCAAAGGAATTGGAAACAAGTTATTCAACTTAGTTTTTTCCTCTCCCAAAACCTGTAGATCTTAGTAGTGTGGCTTCTCTTCACATATCTAGCTCTTCATGTACAATAATGCTGTCCGAAAGTATAAATTCCAACACAGACAGCTTCATGTTGTACTTTCAACTGTCATGTCTGCTGCCTAAGATGAACAACGCCTCACAAATTACGTCATTATACAATAATAAGTGCAAATAGGTAAAACGTGCAGGAGTTCAGAAGGTGAAAATGATTGTTTAAAGAATAAATGCTGGGTTGATTTTTTACGCTTTAACATTTTCCTTGTTAGGGAACTAGTTCGTACAAGTCTAATATTTTCATACGCCACGTACTGAAACATTATTTTCTTAAAAATTTGTACGAATTCAGAAAAAAATCATGGTTTGTACTGAATAAGTGATTCATTAAAGACCAGGGTTCATGTTAACCTCTTGAT
The DNA here is from genome assembly GCA_033119305.1 of Pinctada imbricata. Lineage (NCBI taxonomy): Eukaryota > Metazoa > Mollusca > Bivalvia > Pterioida > Pteriidae > Pinctada > Pinctada imbricata. Next base: position 50,371,429 of record VSWD01000003.1, on the reverse strand, counting down.
GATGGAAAATATCAGAAATGAAGATTTCATCATTTTTTTGAATAATTTTTAATTGTTAAACGGTGAAAATAACGTAATCATCAAGTGAAGAATGATTTTTTTCCTAAAATGGCCGCCATCTTGAAAATAGCTGTCATTTCGACTTCTCGATAGCTAATATTGTAAATTACCGGTATGGCCCAAAGAATGAATTTGTCAAGTTCCGTGCTTTCCTGAATTTTTTCACAACTCATCCAAATATTTGCACGATTAAGCTGGACTATTGATAATTTGAGACCAAATATGATTTGGTTATTTTCGATGTATAAGATTTATAGATAAAACAATTTTGTTTGAACATCAGAAATACCCAGAGCTACAACGGACATACGTCTGGTGTATGGGGAAATCGAATCTCGTTTAAAAGAACTTCCAATGAGTTAAAGAAGATCCTGACGATAATCTCAACAGCACTCACAATAGAGTAAAAAATTAAGCATCGACGGACCCCCAGCAAGCCAGAGGCGGGACCAGGTGCCCGGGAGGAGTAAGCATCCCCTGTTGGCTAGCCGCACCCGCCATCGATGTTTAAGCACGAAAATGAAAACAATATATAAACTTCATGCACTGTCAGACGTTATGTCTATCTAGAAAGTTCTATGGCGACAATGTCAGGGAAATATATTCAAAACACTTACTGTCAAACCCCTCGCGGGGAACTTTTTTACGAGCTCCACACGGCAAAGGGCATAAGTCATATACTCCAAGTCATATTCTGACTGCGTAGAAAATGTAAGCTTTAATGTTAAACTTAGTAATTCTAGACCTAATATGATTTGGTTATTTTCGATGTATTATGTAATATGAATAAAACATTTTTGTTTGATCATCAGAAATACTCAGAGCTACAATGGACATACGTCTGGTGGATGGTGGAAGTAATGACACAGGCAGACTGGAAGTGTATCATGACGGACGATGGGGAACTGTGTGTGACGACAACACTGACTACAGGGTGGCAGAGGTAGTATGTAGGCAGCTCGGATTTGATAGGTAGTTCCTTTTTCTTTCGATACTGCTTATGTTTGTTTTCCTTTGGTCACCAATCTAATGTTGTACAAAACTTAGTATGGAGGGGATCTCGAGCCAATCGGAACGCCTCGACCTTTACTGCGTAAGAAATCTCGTACTGAGTGCGTCTCCATTAAGAACTATTTTTTATCACATGACATGAAAGATGGCTGCGTCCTTATGGTTTAATCATGGCGGAGCAATGTTACAACGTTTGTTGCTTTTTGGGAAAATGATCAAACTAATTATCTATTCGCAAAATCTAAACACGTGTTCCTCGAACGAAGGCGCGGCCATTTTTTTGTGAAAGTATTCAATAAGCTCAAATCGCGCATTGAAACCCATATTTTTTAAAATAATATATCTAGTTTGAAAAAATAAACTCATATTTTACCTTAAGAATAACTTATCATTACGATCGTATGATCAGCATTTTCATCGTTCTTAATTCTTTCTACGTCGGGTATCATTCGACTCCACTAAAGCAGTAAAGCAGTAATCCGTCAGGGGCAGTTTACATAATTCTTTAAATATTAGGTGTATTCCTACAAGAAAATAGGGTATCTCCAACAAGACTGTGTTCCAAAAAACTAAACACCCCAAAAGAAAACACAGAGAGGAGACACAGGGCAAGAGACAAGGAACATCAAACATCGAACACAAAGACCGCACATAAACCAACGAGACCCAAGGGCAATCCGTGCCGACTTAGGACCGCAATCTTAGTAGCAGATGGTGTGGTTATTCTTGATTACGTGCGCACAGCCCTCCCACTTTTCTGGTTACCCAAACGAAGAACGCATAATTCTTGTGTAAAATAGCCTCCTCACTGTAAGATGACCATACAAACAAGACAGCACAACGCAGGGGCCCCAGCAACAAAGTTGAATATGTAATTATATATAAAACGGGATAGGGGCGTACGAAATGCGGTCAATGCTCTACCAGCTGTAGCGAGCCCATGCATGTTATCACCAAAGGAGTCCGACCGACATTCAAAGAGGACATGTGCTCTGGACCCTATCTTCTCTTAAAAGGTTTGGACAGGACCCGTCATGGAGTCCCGTCGTCAAAGTCGATCAGAGTGCAAGTCTCAAGAATGTGCTGGTACAAGGCTGTAGATTGGTCCAGTACCGTGCCGTGTGTCCGTCTGGTGACATTAGGATGATATCAACAATATAAAAGGCGTTTGATGATTCTGACGCATTTCGATGGTTATGCTGTCTGCCGTTGATCCTTCTCATTTTGTTAATTATGTCACCATAAAATGCAGGTTGTGAAATACCCAAAGCAATATACTCTGTTACTTGTACAGATCCGAATTTAAAAAGAAAGCTGACTGTAATTATTGTAAAACTTCCAAAAAGTCTTTACTAGTTTATGAAAGCGGAAACCTTGACCTAAATGTTTCTTGGTTATATGTAAATTTCTACTATGAATAATCAAAACATTAGTACACGCTCTAACGCACCGGATGAGCTGTGCTATGTAAATGCCATATGACGGTAGTCTAGGAACGTCACCGTCAAGCCAGGGGAAATTCACTATGTTGAATCCAAAATCATCTCTTATGTCATAAATTCTTGTATGAATTGCTTCGTTTGTAATTTTGATATTCAGGACAAAAATGGTGTTTCAGTATTTTTAACATTAGCCTTGTTGAGTGTCAATTCCTGAGGATTGCGAGAATATCATCCAGGTACCTAGACTTATAAGTAAAGCATTTCAAATCATCAAATTTTCTGTTCTTTTGAAGATTTTGGATACATTCTTTTTCATAACTGTATGAGAATAAATCTGCACAAGAGGCGCACAGTTGGTACATGTCCACGATTTAAATGATTTGTAGTCTATTGAGGAAACGAAAACATTTGATTCAGATGTACAAATGTAAGTTTTCCCCTCTCGATCAAAACACCACTTAATCAGTTTGGACAATCGACCATTCTTTATTCATTCATAAACAGAATATTTTAGGGTTTCTTGGGGCGGGATGGGGGTTAATCTTGTGTTTGTAGCTGTCAATCCCCATTTGTTATGCTTTGTCAATTTGTAAAAAAAAACACCAAAAAAATATCAAAAACCAGAAACCAAGGGTAATATACAAATGCTTTAAAGATAAAAAATCTAAAGGTGATGCGGGTATCGTGTGACGTCATGGCCCATTTCCAAAATTTAAGATCATTACGTAATATTGCCTTAATTGTTTGCAGGTTTTGAAAATAGTATTTTTAACAAATGTTTACTCTTGAAAACCCTTCGATTTTTGAAACTTTTTGATTTGTCGTACAGGTTTTTCGCTCATTTTTAGCTCAAAATATAACATTTTTGTATCTAAATTTGTAATAGCGTTAAATATAATGGTCGAAACTCCATAAAATGTGGTATACGTAATATTTGTGTCACCCTTAAAACATGTAAATAATGAAAAAGGTACCTTGCAGGGGGGTTACTTTTATTAAAGTGAATATGAATATAGTCTCTGACAATTTCTACATCAAATATCAGCACGCAGAATTTGACAGTTTATTACCATTTCGTTGATATTTCTCAAAATTTTATAGTTTGCTCGTCTTCTATTGCTAATACTGTGTGTCTGCAATTCTTAAACAGTCTTTATTGTTAAGACGAGTGGAAATCTCCCATTGGAACCAATTCATTTGTTTAAAGCCGATCTCCAATCACTTTTTGATCAATTCATGTATCAGATTAAGACTGCTTTCAGCATGTTATATATGAAGAGATATGCTTATATTTACATAATTTCGGAGATTATTACATTTTCGAATAATTAAAGTGAAATTAACTGTTAAAGTAGCATGTTGATGGGATTACATTCGAATCAGAGAAGATTCAACCCTGAAAAACAAAAGTTTAAAAAGAACTTTTGTGAAGCTAAATGTTAATATATACATTTATCTTTGACACACTTTGATCTTTGATCTCTGTCAAGAAAAACCAGGTCAATAGCTTTCAAAACCGGATATAATGTCTTCAAATACATATATTGTGTAAAATATTGTTGAAACGAAAAGATACTTAAGGGTTTTCACGTCAGTTATTTGAAAGTATGTAAATTCGTTTAAAGCTGTCCGGATTGAAGTAAGGTTCAATAATTATTCAATCAGGCGGCATTCTTTAAAATAAGACACAATTAGAAATTCATTCATTTTGTAATGGAGCAGCTGAGTATAAAATATTGCTTCGAACATTGTTTTCCAATTGCTATATGTCAAATCATGCCAGCAACAAGAAGAATCTACTTGATACAATTTGTATAGTCGATGAAATGCCTAGAAACCATCATTCTTCTTAAATGAAATACACTTCCTCACCTTAACTTGTAAGCTGTCAAGTCATTTCTAAAGTGTGTAATCCTCAAATAAATTGTGTTCATTATTTCTTCTGATCGCTGTCTTGAACTATTATCCCTTCGTAATTTTATTTCGCTTTGAGTTGTTAAGATATCGACAATCTCACTCGCCTGCACAAAATGTAATAATTCAGCTACATTTTCCTTTTTTGAATTCTTTCCTTATCCTGATGATCAAAGATGGAATGCCAAGTTTTATTTCATTCCAATGCAAGAAAATAGAAAGAAAGATCAGGAAATTCAATTATACGGTTTATTTGTTTGCATGCTGTGATGGATGCCACTCTTATTTTGATTGCCTATTGTATGACTGTTCCTTTGACATATTAAACTTATATATATTTAAAATGCGGAAGGGTTCTAACTCTATACTTCTTGAAGAAAATTTCAAACCAATTTTCATGCACCAGACACGTGTTTCCAATATTATAAACTCATCAGTGATCCTTCTAGCCAAAGTCCTTATCACAAGCAGCCTAAATTAATTTCACTAGCGCCCTCTGGTGTTATTTTTAGCAATTTACTTTACAGAAAGTGCGCGAGTCAAAATTTTCTGTAGGGTCGATCCAGTAGCATATCCAAATGAAATCTATGTTCAAAATAACATTGAAGGGATGGTGCTAAGATGTTTTCTCTTGTAATTTCGATGATATTTTTTGGTGAAATGGCAAGTTTCCGAAATAGCAAAAATATATATATGATGTCACATTTATAGAGGGCCAAAACAAAGGTTCCTTCAGGTGACAGAGCTGTTTTGTTTTGTTTAAAAGATAAGAATTTAAATTTACAAATAGTGAGTTTTGTTAGGTTTTGCTTAAAAGATAATACATTTAACTTTACAACATATCTTTCAGAGTCATTAGGCATGGTCCATTTGATATTCAGGGGGGGGGGGGGGGGGGGGGGCTTGGGTTTTTTGTCGGAGCAAGATTATTTTTTTCACCCCGGACTGGGGTAAAATTATTTTTTTTCTTGCAAAGTAGGAGCAAGGAAATTTTTTTTAACAAGGTGATATATTATATTGCGCATATTAAGAATGTTTGTGTTTTATCAATAGAAATTATTTATCTTTTTACTCAGAACTCTAAATATTAATATATTTATTTTATGCAAGTATTCAATTCACTTTTAGATTCTCAATATTTTATATAAGCTGGTACATGTACATGTATATAACATGTATAACAGGGTCTGAGGGGAAGGTCTCCCAGACAAATTTTCAAATGTTACTAAGAAATGTTAATTGGTGAATAACTGAAGTTCTCCCTCCAAGCTTACAAGAACATAAAATTAGACTCTATGGGATACATGCAACATGTACGTATTAATAGCAATCCTTAAATATTGATAATATATTTAAGGAAGCCCTTTTTCATTCACATACATGTATGACTTTTGATATCTTCAAATAGTAAATAATGTTTTGATAGAAAGGTATGGCGAGCGAAGCGAGCCAAAAATCTTTGTACAATTTGAAAACTGCGGCGAGCGAAGCGAGCCGGAAAATTTTCAAGAATTTTAGTGATATTTTATGGTAATTCTTCAAATTCAGATTATTTCCAAGACAAGATTATTTTTTTCTGTCACACCATAAGCAAAGTTATTTTTTTTTACCAAAATTGAGAGCAAAATTATTTTTTTCGAAAAAAAACCCAAGCCCCCCCCCCCCCCCCCCCCAGAATATCAAATGGACCGTGCCTTAATGTTTCGATATGTTAATAATGTATGAAGTCTGTATATCCAATGCTGACGTTGTGCAAGCTTTGTTTAAATTCACGGATATATCTCATGCAATTTATTTATGAGCTTTACTTTTCAATACATTAAAGCCTAACATTTATATCGAGTGGTAATTGGTTAACTCACTTATTGAGTTTGGAATTCTAAACTAATGACATTCTCATAATATGAAAATGTATTGAACATCTTTCACTGATTTATTTGAAAAAAAGTTTGTTCCTATAATATATATGGGCTTTTAGAGTTTACGCTGACCTCCATGGACAGTCTAATATTAAAACCATTTTTTCTTATCAAATGATTGGGGGGGGGGGGGTCAAACATAGATGGATGAAAACAATTCTAAGAATAAAGTACGACCAAATTGGTACTATAGAACATATATTTCTATTTTGAAAATCAAATTCATTGAAACATATCAAGAAAGAAGGGAATCTCCAACAAGACTCGATTGCAGCACCAACAGCAACACACCAAACACCCCAAGTGAGAACAAAGAGAAGACACACACAGTAAAAGGCAGGGAACAGCAAACGAGACATCAAACATCGAACATAAAAGACATCACATACACCAACGAAACCCATGGGCAATCGGTGCCGACTTAGGACGGCCATCAGCCACGTTTGTAACAGATTGTTTGGTTATTCAGGATTATGTGCGCACACCCCTCCCACTTTTCCGGTTACCCAAAGGTCTCGAAGAACGCACAATTGTTGTGTAAAATAACCGCCTCACTGTAAGATGACCTTACAAACAAGACAGCACAACGCAGAGGCCTAAGGAACACAGATGAATTTGTAAATATGTACAGCCCCGACCAGTCGAAAGTTTAATATTCGCTTTCAATTCGTAAACGAATTGAAAGCTTTTTGAAAGCTTAGCTTTCAAAATTTCGTCAGCGATTGCTTTCAAAATTTTGCATACTCAAGAGATGACGAAATTCCGTCGGCGATTTTTCGTTAACTAATTTTCGTCAGCGATTTCCTAGCTTTCAAAATTTTCGTCAGCGATAGCTTTCAAAAATTTTGCAAGCTATAGTTAACGAAATTTCGTCAGCGATTACCTTTCAAAAATCTTGAAAGCTATAGTTAACGAAATTTCGTCAGCTATAGATTTCAAAATTTTTGAAAGCTAATCGCTGACGAAAATTTCGTTCACTATAGCTTTCAAAATTTTTGAAAGCTAATCGCTGACTAAAATTTCGTTCACTATAGCTTTCAAAAATTTTGAAAGCTTTTTTTTTGTAAGCTATTTTGTGTCGAGAAAACCAAGATGGCCGAAATCAAAGCAATCATCTTCATAATTTGCTTGATGAAATAGTATTCATTATGATGTTTATTCAGATTAAATTATGAAAATATATATTCCTGGATTAAATTAAATATTGTATCTTGTTTATTTTTATAAGTTTATTTAAAGATTCCGTGTTTCCCAGATCGGTGTGTTCCCCATACACCTATACTTGGTTAAAATAACATTATGTTAATTGGGGGTGAATGGGGCCATCAAAAGGGTATGGTTGCACTAATTAGTTACCTGAATTTACCTGTATTTCTATTACCTGTTAAGGTATTCCATCTTTAAGTGTATATATGAACAACATCATTACATCTTAAATCTAAATGTATATATATATATATACCAGAAAATTTACGTCTGACCGGCCAAATTCTGACTAAATGGGGAATTTATATCCAGTGAAACCCTGGCTTCTCTGTGACTGTCGGAAGCTTTTAAAGATATTTCACATTCGGTTTTTTTTTAATTTTTAAAGTGCCACGCCGATAAAGAGACGGCTTCTTTCATCCTCTTAATTGTGCAGAGGAATTCGCCCGGGGCGTGCTGCAGCCATTGCAAAAAATATGGCACCCGACTGTTCAAAAAGCTTTCAAAATTTTGTCAGCGATAGTTTTCAAAATTTTCGTCAACTTAGCTTTCAAATTTTTCGTTAACTTTGATTAGTTAACGAAATTTTCGTCAGCGATTTTTCCAAAGCTTTTTAGAGCTTTCAAAACTTCTCAGTAGCTTTCAAAAAATCGCTGACGAATAGTTAACGAAACTTTCGAATTTAGCTTTCGTCATCCTGGCGTTAAACTTTCGACTGGTCGGGGCTGTATAAAGATAGGGTACGGGCGTACGAAATGCACTCCGTGCTCTGCCGGCTGTAGCGAGCTCATGCATGTTATAACCCGAGGAGTCCGACCGACATTGAGAAAGGACAGGTGGTCGGGACCCTGTCTTCTTTAAAGAAGTTTGGACATGGCCCATCATGGAGTCCCGTTGTCACAGTCGGTCAGAGTGCAAGTCTTAAGAATGCACTGGTACAAGGCTGTAGATGAATCCAGTAACTGTAATTCTTGTAAAACTTACAAAAAGTCTTAACTAGTTTATGAAAGCGGAAACCTTGACCTTAAAGTTTCTTGATTATATGTAAATTTCTACTATGAAAATCCAAAACATTAAGTTCAACGTATTAAAATTCTTTCCCGATTTTTAAGGTATTCTCTATCAAGGATTTACAAACCTTCAAATGTGATTCTTTTGTTATTCATCGGTCATTTTATTTCATAAAGACCGCGGACGATTCTAAATATACGAGGTTTTAAGAACGTTCAGTGAAGTGTGAAGGTCAATAAAAAACAATGAGGGGTGGAGAAAAGAAAATTATTTCAGTCGCGGCTGTGAATTGTTTTGATTATGAAGAGTATTTGGCCATAGTATAGATAATATTGTGTTTCAAGTCCGCGAAAGAATCCTTTTATGAGAAATGTGAGCAGGTTCTTCTATCCATAAAAGCTCAAAATGTCATCTCAAATCAATCTAGATCCCCATAGCGATTCTTGAAGACCAATTATTCTAAATGCTCTCCAAATAAATGTATATTGAGGAACTTGATTGACAAAATAAAGAAATATTGTCCTTACTCGATTAGAAAACCTTTCCTTAAATTTAATTACCTATTCAAAAACCATAATGGAAAAAGAACTCATTGTTTACCTGTTATGTTTTCTCTGACCGAATACAGGGTAGTGAGGGTACCTTTCAGAAAATTTAAGAAAATTATCGGGATGTACAACAAACTATTTTTCCACTATGGCCTGATAATCGATACCGTCCACCCAATAATTTGCATGGTCAGTTTCATTTTGAAAACCAGGGGTGTATTAAATATGTGGATTTTAATTTTTCTGAAAATTTAAGAAAATCTGCGGTTTGTAAGTCGGATAAAGACCTCGTTGAAGTCTGTATGAAGGTTAGATGCCCTCGGAGAGAACAGGGTGGTGTTTAAAGACCTCGGCCTTCGGCCTCGGTCTTTAAACACCACCCTGTTCTCTCCTTGGGCATCTAACCTTCATACAGACCTCAACTCGGTCTTTATCCTATACATAAATACTAAAACTGCCCTATTATAATCCTTTATTCGATCCTCATCATCCTAGTACAAAAGTTTGCGCAACTTCAAGAGATAGAAAAATATTAGATGATTCATACACATACTTCTAATTTAAATATTTTGGACATGGTTATGTTCATGATACATCTAAAACCCTTTTTGTAAAATGCTCTTTTCTCTACATGGATTCCTTGATGTTCCTTTTCACAATATTTTAGGGTGTTTTTTTCCAGGAGTATGCAGAGGAGGAGTCTGTTTGAAAAGCTTTCATTGCGCATTGATTATGCTTTGTCAATTTGTCAAACACAAACCTCTCGAAAAGCAAAAACCAGGGTAATATACAAAAGCTTTAAAGATACAAAACTGAAAGCAATCTAAACATTTTGCAGAGTGGCAAGAGTGGAATTCCTATGCCCGGAGAGGGGAAGCATTTACTGCTTGCTATGTTCATAAATATTCAAAGACTGAAATAAAGCACTAAATTATAGATGTTTCTCTTTCTATTCAGCGAAGATCATGTGTGGTATACGAAAACCGTTACGTCTTCAAGATTTGGCCTAGGTAACGGCACGGTATGGTTGGACGAATTATCCTGTAATGGTACGGAACTCACAGTGGACGAGTGTTCGCATAGACCATGGGGACAAAATGACTGTGGACACGACGAAGACCTGGCTGTATACTGCAATGGTTATTACCCCTTAATCATTCAAATCTTAATGGACATTTTTCATGCTCGCGGACTTCGGACTTCGGACATCGCATTTCGAAGGGACTTTGTTATAAATTATATTCCAATGAACTTAGAGTATTCTGCGTGAAGAATTTATTTGTTTTCATTTGTATAAATGCATATAAAAAGTTGTCCATTGTCATTTTGTCCATTAGTTTTCAGATTAAACGTTTCTTATAGAGCCTGATTTCAATTATATGACCCCTGAAGTGCGAAGTCCGAAGTACGTTAACTTGAAAAATGTCTATTAACAAATAATTGCACATATAAATTTAACTCAGTTCAAACATATGTTGAAGTTCAGAAGAAGGAATACCTAAAATAAGGATCTTTTTAGAAGGTGTATTGTCGACAACACATGGATTTCTTTACGATAAAAGATTCAGTCCATCAACTTTAAATTATTGTGGACTGTTAGTCTACATTTCACAGCATTGTTAAAGACTTAAAATATTGAATAATTTGGTATCAAACTTTGTTAAATATTTCAAAATTAAGAGCTGTCCACAATTAGCTAAACTTCATTTATACATACAGTCAAATCTGTCTTATGTGACTTTGCAAGGGCCGACAGAAAAAAAGGTCACATAAGACAGGTGGTCACTGAATACAGGTTCAAGCTGATCTGACTTTAACTCATTTGATTAACAAATTTTCGTTTTATTACGAGTTTTAAATGAATCACTGCATATATCAATTCGTGTACTAATTGATACATCGTTTTGCAGATATAAAATCACATTAAATTTTATTCATCACAGAAGATTTCATTATGAAAGACACTGATGAAGAGATTTAATGCAAAATATTATGTAGTTTAGGTCTTTTGCAACACTAAAAGACGTAATATACAGGTTCGGAATTCGGTACGGGACTGAAAAATCACGGTCGTTTTCGCGTTAGACAGGTTGTCGCTATGTACAGTTTAATTTGATAAGAAAATTACTCGGGGGGAATTAAAAAGGTCACATAAAGCAGGAAGTCGTTAAAAAGAGGGTCACTTTGAGACAGGTTTGACTGTATTTGGCGTACCGTCTATGTATTTTGTCTCTCAAAGAACTCCACTCCACAAATAATCATTATTTCGATGCCCTTTTCAAGAATATGTTCTTGATTTTCTTCCTCGGAATTCATTTATTTTAATCGTAAGCATGGTTTTATATCAGAAGATATGTTAAATTCAGAGAATATAAACAATTTTGAGATACTTACTTATAGGCTTTATATTTCTGGAACCGCATTATGTATAATTATAAATTCCATATTGTATTTTGATAGTTCCAAAAACGCCACTACGTCTGGTGAATGGGACCAATTACAATGCTACAGCTGGTCGACTCGAGGTCAAAATAGATGGAACATGGGGAACAGTATGTGATGACGAATTTGGTCAAACAGACGCAGTCTTAGTCTGTTCATTAATGAAACTACCAAGGTACCTGAATGAGAGTCTCAACGTACAGTAAGAGTGATTTTGCTAGTTGACTTGTAGATTTTCTAAATAACTATAAGTGACGCATTGACGTCATGAACGGCGATTTATCGCGCTTCCGTGTTGCTTGATATATTATGGATTATTTGAATAACAAATAGTACATCAACTAACCGAGAAGCGCGATAAATCCATGTGATATGGCCTACTATTGCTTGGACACGGAACAATATCACGCGGTTGGAAGTAACATTAGATTTCCCGGTACATGAAGATATTTTTATAAGAAGATTGAAAACAGTTGAAATGATGAGTTCATGTAAATATAATTACTTCAGTGGGTGAGCCTTCGGAGAGAATGATGGATGAAAAATGTCTAAAACAGCAAAATATTTCTTCAAAACAGGTTGCTCTGGATTGAGTAAAAAAGACCGATACTCTATGTATATATTTTTTTCATATAAAATGACTCATATTACAAATATCTCATTCCAAAATTGAAATTTTCAAATAATAGTCCAATATAACGTACCCAAATTGATTCATTTGTTTTTTGTTTTTGTTTTTCTTTGATTCTTAATAGAGATGATTCAAGATTCTTAATAGAGACCTCAAAAAATTCCAATCTTCTTTAGTCCAAAAGTGCCTTAACACGTCAACCATCTTTTATTTGAGGTTATACATGTATACATATACATTGAGTACATCTGTTTGTCTGCATTTCAGCTCCAATGCAGGTGTCGCTTACGGATTTTATTTTGGCCCTGGCCCTGGTCCGATACACCTTGATGATCTCAAGTGTAAGGGAGACGAAACGGACATCCTTCAGTGCTCTCATTTTAGACATACCGACTGTACCCACAATGAGGATGTCGGAGTTATATGTGGTAGTATACATTTTAATGTACAAAGATTGTAAGAATAATGAGGGTCAATAATGGTGAATGATTAACATGTATTCACGCATTAGTAATAATCATATTTTTCTATAAATATCCTTCACAGGAGATAGGTAAAATAGTTCTGAATGGATATAATTGCTTTTGTGAAAGGATACAAAACTAGAAAGGTTTCTTGTTGCGGTTGCAACAAGAGTGTCTTCCTCCTATACAATTTTTGGTTTGGAAATATGAAGGACGTCACATTACATGTATTTATATTATATATTTAAGTTTTCAAATAGCAGTAACATTAAATTTTCAAACCGATAATTGTTGGTGAGCAACCATTTGATTTTTGGGGGGGGGGGGGGGCAGGAATTCTATTGCCAGCCGGTAAAATTTTTTCAGCAATTTTCTGAGCAGGCTATTTTTTTTCAGCCATTACCAGAGTCGGAGAAAAATTTTCGCCGGTTCTTCGGGCCGGATTTAAACAAATTGTCAAATGTTGTGAATGTCTCTGTAAGTTAAACTCCCCGCTGTTACAGAGTATGAGTTAATAACCGTTCCTTCAGATGTCTCTTTGCAATTAGCGAATTTCAGACAGATTGTATGATGTTTAAATAGAACCTTTTCTAGATTTTTGTGCCTATGCGTATTAGGTCTCTGGTAGATACAGCTATGTGAACAGTTTGTACTTATATTAATTAATTTTTTGACTTTAAATTGTCTGGCACAAAGGGCCAGCAAAAATTTCCATATCATGCAATGTATCCTTACTTTTGCATGGTCCGGGAAAAAAAATTGCCGGCCCTTTGGGCCGGAATATTTTTTTCAGCATTTTTTCAGAGCCGGGATTTTTTTTTTGCAAATTCTTCCTGCCCCCTTCCCCCATAAAAAAGGCGAGCTCGTAGCTGTAGAACCAATTTTCTTGAGAAGAGAAATGGTAATAACAAGTTACGTTCAATATATATATATATATATAAATACCATGAGGTTCTCGCTATACAGGTTCAAATTTGGACCCCCCCCCCTTCCCTTTTTTCAAAGTTTATTTTGAATTTCCATCATGGCGACATCGTTCAATATAAACAGAACTGTTTTCGAAAAACGAGGGGAGGGAAGAATGTTGGAGAAATTGTTCATCAATTTGTAAATAAACCAACCGAAAATTATGTTCGAACGTTTGCTAGAATTAGAAATTAAACTTGATGTTCAAAATATAGTTATTGAAGTTTAGAAACAGGTTTGTAGGTTAGAAATCGGAATCAAACTACCACTTTTTGTGTGTAAATTCTGGCTTGTAGCTGATCTCTTCTAAATTAATCAACTGTTTTAAAATCAAATTGTGTATATCGAAATGTATTTATGAAATGCATATTCATCATTGCCGTGAAATCGGAATTTGAAAATCTCAACACTGCTTTTCTCGAGTCGGACTCGGACTACCAATTTTAGTGTGCGCCCGATCTGTTGGCGTGAAGGTGTATCGAAATACCCAACTCAAAATTTCGATGCTCATATCTTTTCAACAGTAAGAGATAGGAAAAATCAGAAAGACTAAATAAGACAGATATATGGATAAAAAATAATAATATTGAAATTTTTAGGAAACTTCATAAGCTTAATTTTTGTTTACTATTATAAGCAAAAAAGTGTCTTCCTCCTATGAACTTCTGAATTTGGAAATATGAAGGACGGTGAAGGACGTCATCGTAATAAATCGTTACAGTGTGCATCTAGCATTTCATATCTTGCATGGCTGTCGACTTTCAAAAAGAATGGAAATTGTAGATAGCAAAATACGAGATATTTAAGCTTACAAATAGCAAAACATGAAATTTTCGGTCCTTTTGAGTAATTCGACGCTCCCGTCAAATATTTGAATCTACTAAAAAACATGATAAAAAAAATAACAGAGACCAAAAATAAAAAAGACCAATCTAGCTTTTACTCCAAACGTAACGTTGGAGAACTTTCATTGTCCTAGCTTACAGGGTTCTTGAGAAATCGCTGATCCAATTTTCCACGGTTACGAAAACAATAGGTCTTCCGACGGAAGTCGGAAGACCTAATAAACCCTTTTTCGTATTGAACTTCTAATTTCCATCTTTCCAAATATTTAGTGAGTCCGTTGAAATATTTGTTCCAGAGGGAAGGGATGATAACAAATATTTATTTATTTTCTGGAAGAAATACTTCAACCTACTGCAATTTTGCTGACACTCCTGAAACGACGTGGTATGTATTTGAGTGTTTGTGTTTTTATTTTTTAGTGAGTCCTTCAATACGCTTAAATTGTTAAAGACATATACGACTGCAATATTCTATATTGAATCTTTTTATATTTCAATATGTAGCCTTTTCCCATTACAGAAGAATCTAATTCGCAAACTACAGTAGGAAGGCAAAGCAGAAACACGTATTCAACTGAAACGAAAACAAAAGAAGTGGAAAGTGTTTCATTTACAACCAGATCCGTTGAACCACTTTCAAATATGTTTCAGTCTAAATATACAAATGATAATGCCTTGTTTACGTCACCTCAACATAATGAGCTATCAACAACGTCTAGCGCACTTAATTCTTCTTCTACAAATGCGAGTTTTGATCAGGAAACAACGAAAGAGGCTACTACTTCGTCTCCAACAATGTCAAGGACCCTTCAGACACAGACTCTTAAATCACAAAATACAACCCGTCGACCAGGTGAATCATCTACCCTACAACCATCAAACGGAAAGACGAATACTGATAGATATAAACCAACAACCAGTATGAAACCATCAAACCCTAGCGCGACCCATGGTAGAACTTCAAAGGAAGTCAGTGTACCGTTAGGTTAGTGCAATCTCCTTTATCAAATTTTCATTTTCACAAAAAGAAAAAAACTTTTTTCAGTAGCAGTTGATTGGAAAATGAAGCCTATATGAATTTCCAAAATTCGTTGTCTTGTTTTATGTGGTAAATTCCTATTTTCAAGATTCTAAGGAATGTGACACTTTGTTTATAACATCGTGAATACATGTAACGTCTAAAATCCTTTGATAAGCTGTCAGCTGTAAATATTTTAGCTTTATACACAAGTTCTAACAGGGTTCTTAGTTGCTTTTTCAGTAAGATACAATGAGACTAGTTTTCAGTAAATTTACATTTGTTCTTCTCTTTGATATACGTAGAAAAAAGCTCTACGGAATGATAATATAGTAATCTAATTAAATTACTAATATGATTTGATTCTGAAACACGTATGTACTATGCAATAAATAAAAACCCAGATCAGATAAAGCCAACATAACGTATTTGCTCCTTTAGAAATGGAGATAAAATCCTATAACCATATCCCTATTAAGAAACACAAAATATTTAATCGACATGACAAATATGGACAATGACCATTTCCCTGTATACAGCACAAAATCGATAATTCAGAAAATCAGAAACCGAAGGCATATAAAACCAGGACAAAACAGGAAACAAATCAAACAAACAAAATTCTCCACCATATGAAAAGAAGCGAACTCCCGATATGGGAGTGAGACCAGGTGCCCAGGAAGAGTAAGCATCTCCTGCTTGCATGTAACACCCGCCGCTTCAAATAATCTAACCAAGGGCATACAAAACATGGATAGATAATAACACGCTATTGTTTATGGTAGGTACCTTAGCTGGAATAGGATCTGCCGTCGGGATACTTATACTTGCTCTTCTTATTGCAGTCATCGTAATGGCTAGAAGGTAATTTGCTTTTGATAAAGTATATTATTATTAGCAATTTCGGACGTCTCGATCGACTTGAGTGTTCCGAATTCCTAAAATTTCACTTATTTAAGATGGAAAATAACATTTTGTACTTTTCTACAAATACAACTATCAGAATTGAAATAAAATAAACACTAATTACGAAAATTAGTTCTCATTTCAAAATAACATTCAGTTTTGTGCGTCCCGGAACTCCTCAAACAGGCGAGACGGAACTCTCAAATTGTCTGTATATATCGATTTATATTGTTATCACGTTCTTTGTTTTATATCGTACATGTTTACACGTTGCTGGTATTGAATAACACGGGTCTCTTTTCTGAAAACATTTTTTCTTTTATGGTGATAAAAACATTTTTGCTGACAACATAATGAAAATTGTATTTGAAAATCTTAATTTCAGACGAACGTTCAAGCGACGACGAACCGTTCGAAAAGGAACACAGTTTTTGTCAAGCGCACCTAATCCTTACGAATTAGATGAGTTTAGATCACACGAGAAAAATAGCCAATCAAATGACGGTGATGAATATGACCAAATACCTGCAGACAGAAGTACAGCTGTGAGAACCAAGACAAAAGTTAAGCAAACTGAAAATAAGAAACAACATATCTATGAAGGTAACTCCCAAAATATTGACGATAAACATAACTACGACAAATTAAAAGAGGAAGACTGGAGGAAGTGTTCGAAGCATTTCTGACACGGAGAGCAGAAGTCAAGATCATGATCATGATTATATAGACTTAGTGAGTTCACTGGAGCGTGGAATAACAAACGCAGCATACTCTGATATAAAAGATGACGACTATTTCATACTGGAAAAGAATGAGGATAACAATTCAAAATATGAATCACCAAAATCAACTCTTCAGAGAGTATGTTTTCACCAAGAATCATTTGAGAACACATATGAGTCATATTCAGAGGCATGTTTGGAGCTTCGAAAAACAGAAAACAGTGAAATAGAACCCTTTGACAACAGCAAATATGTACACGATTCTAACGCTGAAAACAGCAGTGAGATTGAAATTTAAATCAGTTTGATAGTCCTCAGTATATGGAATTTGTAGGTTAAAGCACCTGTCCATATTAAGGGGGGGGGGATGGGATTACCATAACGCTCGATGAAAATGTATTATGATATCTACGTTATATATTTGGAATCTATTTGTTTTGTTTGTGAAATGTGTAACCTAAAGGGCCTCTACCCTACAATAATTATGCTGATTAATTACTCTTATCAATTAACATGTATATAAAAATTACAACACCGCGAAATTAAAGCAGTCTAAGATGGATAACTCTAAGTAAATCGACTTTAACAACTTTTCTTTGATCTTGTTGAAACATATAGTTTCAACTTGTTTTTTTATCTTTAATTGAATCTTGATTCTCAGGATGCTGGGGACGGCGGAAACTTTGTTCAGCCACTTGCAATCAATTAATACATCAGAAAGTGTTATGTACCAATCTTTTTAAGGCCAAGCTAATAAAAAGCTACTTCGTCGCAGCCATAACTTGGAAAATCTAATATTCTAACCTTCAATTTCAATTATCATGCAGAAGATGATGCTTCAAATTCAATTATCGGTATTGTTTGTCGATGTTAGCAATTTCTACAATGTGACCACGGTCAATGTAAAAGCTGAGCCAAACACTTTTCATGCCAGAATTCGTTCCCATGTCTCTACTGAAAAGTTCTCTTTACTAAAATAAAGTTTTCAAAAAATGCGAAATTTTTCATACGATTACAACGCTCGTAAGGGTAACCATTGGCCGTGTTGAGCTCGTAAAAAGATCCCCGCGAGGGGTTGGACATTAAGTATTTTGAATATTTTCCCTGCCATGGTCGCCATAACACTTTCTATATAGACATAAACTCAGACAGTGCATGCATTTTCATATATTGTTTTCATTTTCGTTCATGAACATCGATGGGGGGTCCGGCTAGCTAACAGGGGATGCTTACTCCTCCTGGGCACCTGGTCCCACCTCTAGTTTGCTGGGTGTCCGTCGATGCTCAATTTTGTGCTCTCTTGTGAGTGCTATTGAGATTATCGTTAGGATCTTCTTTAACTTAGTTGTATTCTCGGTTGAGTTGGACGTACAAGCTTTTAAGTGTTTTAAAGTCTGCCGAAAGGTTATGACCTATCAATAATCAATTTATTCTTGTGTTATGTTTGGAGGTTGATTTTTATCCTGATAAACAATATATGACGTTGTTGGGTTTTTTATGCCCCCGGAATCAAACATTCGGGGGCATATAGTTTTTGGCCTGTCCGTCTGTTTGTCTGTTAGTCTGTTTGTCTGTTAGTCTGTTTGTCTGTCTGTCTGTTTGTCCGAAAAACTTTAACATTGGACATAACTTTTGAATGGGAAGTGATAGGGCTTTCACATTTCAAATGTGTATTCCTTGTGACAAGACCTTTCCATTGATACCAAAGATTTTGTCCTTGTGACCTTGACCTTGACCTTTGACATACTTTTCACATACTTTAACATTGGGCATAACTTTTGAATGGTAAATGTTAGAGCTTTCATATTTCACACGCGTATTCCTTGTGACAAGATCTTTCTATTGATACCAAAATCTTAGACCTCGTGACCTTGACCTTTGACATACTTTTTAAAAACTTTAACATTGGGCATAACTTTTGAATGGTTAGTGATAGGGCTTTCGTATTTTACATGTGTATTCCTTGTGGCAAGACCTTTCAATTGATTCCAAAAATTTTGACTTTGTTACCATAACCTTTACCTTTGACCTACTTTTTAAAAACTTTAACATTGGGCATAACTTTTGAATGGTAAGTTATAGTGCTTTGATATTTCACATGTTTATTCGTTATGTTAAGACCTTTCTATTGATACAAAAAAGTTTTACTTTGACTTTGACCCTTGACATGCTTTACGAAAACTTATCATTTGGAATATTTTTTGAATGGTAAGTGATAGGGCTTTGATATTTCACATTTTCACATATTCGTTATGTTAAGACGGACAAATCCAAGTTGAGTGAAACAGAATAGTGCTTCATAACGCCATAACAGTGTCAGCTTAAATCAGGATAAAACATACAAATGTTTTGCTACCAGCAGTACATACGTTGAAGGCTACATTTACCATAATCCTTGGAATCATTATTTCCAATAACATTCTTAAGTTAATTCTAGAACTGTGTCCTTGCGTATACGCTTTGCTTTGCATCGGAAATCGTATTTTTACACCTCCCCTTTTCTCAAAGCGCAAAATCGTAATAGCACGTTAACCTGTCTGTAAACAAAATCCGTCACATATGACGAAATTGGCAAAATAATAATATTTATAGAATAAGGGTCCTAGTTTTTGTTTTGCCACCGTTATCAGAAGTGATTTTTGTACATTTCATGTTAATGCTATGTTTCCAAATTTATTGCATCGATCATTTAAGAACAGATAGATTTGCAGCATGGACCAAACGTGTACCTTTCAGGCTCGTAACCTTCGTGAGTGATCCTCCATCAGAAAATGAAGTAAGGCAAAAGACTGTGAAAATAATGTCCAAGGAATACCAAATTACGTACCAGCATGGTTGGGATATCATGCTACAAGACCCACGTTTAAGAAATGTCGAGAAAATAGACAAATATGTTCGAATGTCTTTGAAGTTAAACGGGCTTGTCTACATGTGCCCTCATTCGGGGACTCCTGGTCTATTAGCAGTTACACTCACTAAGTGATACAAATGTTACGTCCTCAAATCCATGTTATCATTTAAGAACAAAAAGATTTGCAACATTGACCAGACATGAAAATTGTCCGTGCTCTGTCGACTGGAGCGAGCCTATAAATACAATCAACCGACTAGTACTATCAGTTTTAAGCCTAAGAGAGGATGGATAATCAATAGCGTTTTAAAAATGACCCGTTATGGAGTCTCGTAATGATCCGAGTGCTATTCTGAGTGTCGCCCAATATGTCGGAGAAACAGATCAGCCTTAAGATCTTCGTTTTATGAGTCCATTCGTATCACATAAGAAACTCGCGTCACAAAAATAAACAAACATCCTTTACAATCGTTATATGTTAATACAACTTGGCTATATGGGTGACTCCTAGTCCACCAGCAGTGTCACTCACCAAGTGGTACAAATGTTAAACGTCTTCAAATTCAATAGCATCATTTAAGAACAGATAAATTTGCATCATGGACCAGACATGCACGTTTCGGGTACTAAACCCTCGTCAGTGATCCTCGATGTAAACAATGTTATATTGCCACACAGTGTGAAAGTAATTCTGAAGCTGAACTTGCCTGGATCAAGAAACTTCAAAATGCGTACCCCCTTGGTTTAAATGATCAAATATATGGACAAGAAAACATTTCCCCGGCGTCCACTTATATTAATGTTTTTTTTTTCAATCCGCCTCACGGTAGAAGACAAAACCAAAAACTCAAAAAAAGAGCTAGGGTACACTGTACCCTCAATGATTTTCTGTTCATAGCACGAAATGGCGACAGACAAGAACTGCTAAATGCTCTCTCATCAGTCCCAGCAGTTCATTTGAAATCTATCTTAGATGAAGCGCAGGTTGCATTCTTTAGAGACACTGATTGATTCTGTCGCATTCGCAGAGAATAAACTTTACCCTGTTATTAAAACACCTCCCCATATAAACGATTCATAACAAATCCATTTATTAACAAAGGATTTGACCTTCTAAAAATCTAAAAAACAATATCGGATCATCAGCGTAGAAAGTACTATTCCTCAATATTTGATTATATAGGCCCTCCTCTTATTTGTTAGAGGTATAAGACCCTATTCGAAATTTCGTTTTAACTACTGTAACAACTAAGTAACATCAAATCCTTAAATACTTTAATCATGTCCTGTTTCATAATGATGTGCAACGTCTGAATATCCATATGAACCAGCTGGTCATATTAATACAGGCGACTTTTCAACAATCCAGGACAGGCAGCTCCGCAGTATTCTAAAAAGTGGCAGATGGCCGTCCTTAGTCGGCATCGATTGCCCATTGGTCCCGTTGTGTCTCTTTCTGTGTGTCTGCTTTGTGTTTCTGCATGTTTTGGGGTTTTGCTGTTGGTACTGCAACTGGGTGTTGTTGGAGATCGCATCCTTTCTCTTTTTCTGTTGATCGTTTCATCAACGTATTCGAAAATTTAGATCTGTTATCAAAATTTCTTGAAATTTCTATAATTTGGATCTTGTAGCATAATATTCTACCCATCCTGCTACGTCTTTCTGTACATTTTTTAACATGAGAACGTTCATCCTTTGACCATCTTACAAAATTTAGATTTAGGAACACCGGGGCATCACGAGGGTTATGTCCATGCGGCTGATATATCTGTTTCTGAAATTATTCTAATGAATTTGAAGACGTTTAATATTTGTACCACTTGGTGATCGTCACAGATGGTGGACCAGGAGTCCCCGAGATCACATGTAGCCCAGTTCGATCAACTTTGGTTTTATCGTTTCTTCAACGCATTCGAAAATGTCTGTTATCAAATTTCTAAAATCCTGAAAATTTCTGTTATCAAAATTTCTTGAAATTTTTAAAATTTGGGTCTTGTGGCATGGTACTCCACCCATCCTGCAACGATTTTCGGTACATTTTTGAACATGGTAACTTTCCCAACCTTTGTCCATATTACAATATTTAGATTGACGATAAGTACCCGACCTGTATGGTCCATGCTACAAATTTATCTGTTTCTGAAATGATGCGATTGAATTTGAAGAAGTTTATCATTTGTATGCCCTTTGGTTAATGATTTTCGAATTTTCAATTTATTTCTAAATAGTGTGATATGGTTCTGGGACCTTGCGTTGTTTGCATGGTCATATTAAAGTGAGGAGGTTATTTTAGATAACAATTGTGCGTTCTTCGTGACATTTGGGTAACCGGAAAAGTGGAAGGGTTGTGCGCAGGTAATCCAGGATAACCACACCATCTGTTACTAAGGCGGCTGATGGTCGTCCTTACTCGGCACCGGTTGCCGAATGGTCTTGTTGGTTTATGTGTTGTCTTTTATGTTTGATGTGTGATGTCTAGTTTATGTTCCTTCTCTCTTGCTGTGTGTGTCTTCTCTGTGTTTTCACCTAGGATGTTTTGTGTGTTGCTGTTGGTGCTGCAACCGAGTCTTGTTGGAGGTCCCCTTCTTTCTTGTGCATATATGTCATATACACGAAAAAAAAATTTCCTTTGATAGCTCAATTTGATTAAATTAGAACTCCCTTGTTTAAGTTTAGATATGCACAGTATTTTCATTTAAGGCATGTCATTTCAGAATGAAGGAATTTGAACGATTTTATGATAACCATACGAAAATATAGTATTCATGTCACTTAATCATATTATGAAGGAAAATTAATAGGTCCGTGATGAAAATCCAAGATTTATGCTTATTTGAAAACTGGGTAAAAAATGCCGGAAATTTGTTGCTAAAAATAGCACATTTGTATAGAAAATGCAAGAAGTGTTGAAATGCACTCATTTGATTTTTATTTTACTTTTCTTTGTTATTATACTATAAAACAGGTTAGAAACTTTGTATAAAAGTAGAATTTGATGAAGTGCTACCTTAGGTAACAACTTCACCGATAATTAAAAAATTTCTAGATTTTACACAAAAATAACGAAAATCATCCAAGTTAAGGTCAAAATTTCAGACATACCGAATTTCAACGATTTTTCAAAACACACAGTAACACGTGCTCCTAGGAAAGATCTTTTCAAAATATTGAAGAAAAAGTATATGTCCGTGTTCAAATAAGAGAGAAAAGACGCTCACATATAGTGTCATTTTGTGGTTTTCTTGAAAAAAGTGTCAGAGCTGAAAATTTATCTTATTTTGGGTAGAATTTAAACAATTATATATTTTCAGTATTCATCAGACGTGCCTTATAAAAAGTGTAAATCAATTATATTCCATACGTAAAATAAAATTCATGGATAATTACTAACTGTAAAAGAAATCCGAACAGTTAAAAAGTGTACCTCCACGTCAATTTTTACAGAAATTACCGCAAAGCATTTTCTTACGCATACTCCATTCATTTTAGATCAAATTTTCAAACTTGGCCGCTTTAATGTGTCTAATGAATTAAAGTCTTAAAAAGAGTAAGAAATGATACATTGGCCATAATAAATTGAAATATCTATAAAAGTCAAGCTCAATGAGTGCTAAAACAGGAGATGCGCAAGAATAGTCCAAAATCGTGACCAATGACTGCACCTTAAGTTAAGTTTTTATGTTTCATTCACTAAGAAACTTATTACCTTAATTTTTGAATTTTTATGGCAATCTCCTATTGCCAATGAGTTTACGAAGATCCTGACGATAATCTCAACAAGCACTCACAACAGAGCACAAAATTGAGCATCGACGGAACGGACCCCTAGCAAGCTAGAGGTGGGACCAGGTGCACGGGAGAAGTAAGCATCCCTTGTTTGGCTAGCCGCATCCGCCGTCGATGTTCACGCAGGAAACTGAAAATAATATCCACAAAACATGCACTGGCTGAGGCAGTGTCTATATAGAAACATAGTATTATAACTTTACCGTATACTGATGGAGGCTTACACATGATTGGTATTCCAAAATACATTAATTCTCTTAACTGTCATGAACCCATCGTATGTTATCAGAAAATAATCCAAAATGGAAAATGTTGATATATGAACAATTAAATGACAAATATGGATAATGACCATATCCCTGTATACAGCACAAAATCGATTAATTCAGAAAATCAGAAACCGAAGGCATACAAAATCAGGATAAAACAGGAACCAAAGCAAACAAACAAAAATCTCCACCATATGAAAAGAAGCGAACTCCCGATATGGGAGTGAGACCAGGTGCCCAGGAAGAGTAGGCATCTCCTGCTTGCATGCAAGACCCGCCGCTTCTATTCGGTAGAACTGTCACATCCGGTTACTTCCATTTCGGAAGACATAGGCGGATAATCAATTATGATAATCAAAAATATCAGACGGATAATCAATTATGGACCTTCCTTATTATGGTAATTATGGTAATTATGGTAATCCAGGATAACCACACCGTCTGCTATTTACTTGGCAGATGGCCGTCCTAAGTCGGCACCGGTTGCCCATTGGTCTCGTTGGTTTATGTGTAGTCTTTTATGTTTCTATGTTGTGAGTTGGTGTTCCTTGTCCATTTTGCGTCTCTTTCTGTGGGTATCTGTTCTGTGTTTTTTTGCATGGGTGTTTTGGGATTTTGCTGTGGGTGCTGCAACCTAGTGTTGTTGGAGATCCCCTCCTTTCTTCCTTTGTCAGTCAGGAAATAGATAATACACAAAACGACTTGTGGAAAGGTATCCTTTTTGGCTCGGAAATTATTTGGAGACTGCAACATCCCAAAAACACAGGATGATATCCTGAAAACCTCAATTTGGTACAATAACGATGTTAAAATAAATTCAAAGTCCGTACTTTATAAGCCATGGATACAAAAAGGACTTCTCTACGTAAATGACTTCATATCAGATTCAAGAACATCTTTCTAGATATATAGAATTTACAGAAATGTTTTATATAACAACATACTTTATTACTTTCAATGGTATGGTTTCATCTATAAAACTTACTTACGAAAACATAAAATCAAGGTCAAACATAAGTGTACATGTCCTTCCATACCTAATAACTAAAATTTTTTTAAATGTAAACAATGTTGTAAAAAGTTTTATGATATCATGTTAAATGCATTAAAAGATTTTTTTTTCCTAAAGGGATAATAAAATGGAATCTTATGATTACACTCAATAATGATAAATGGAAAAATGTTTAGGTATCTCCTTTTCATGTTCTCCATAATGCAAAATTGAAATAGATTAAATTCTGAATAAATCATAATATTCTCACAACAAATGAATTTCTTTTCAAGAAAAAAATATCAACAAATTGCACATTTTGTGATGATGCACCGGAAACAATATTTCATGCACTTTGGGAATGTCCGAAAGTCCAAAAACTTATAAATGAATTCAAGAATTATTGTGATTCAAAGAACATGAATATTATATTTGATCCAAAATCTTATATTCTAGGTTCTAACATTAATAATGATGCTGTCGCCTATAGTGTATTGATGACAATCAAATATTACGTTTACATATCTTAATGCCTCAACTTACAATTACACATGCAATCTTTACGATTCGATAAAATCTAATGTATCATATATGTTTGATTGATAATATTTTTGAAGATAGGTATAAGCGTTTCAAAGATAATATCAATCAAACATAAGAAATATGTTAACTTTCTATCTATCTAGTCCCCTTGGGCTTTTCTGTCAGACTGCATTTCCCTATATACCTTTTAATAATACAATGCAAAAGAAACTTCAACTTCTTTATCATTCAAGTATACCATGAGTGTTATTTCTTTAGCAATCATTATTTCCATCTCTATTTAACCTTCTCCATAAAATTCGAACTATCTCTGTTTTATATAACATAGTCTTCATCCTGTATGCACTCCATTCCTCCCATTACCCATCCACTATTTGCACTTTTATATTGCATTTCCTACCCATCATATTCCTTCTCTACAAACCCTCCCCTCCTTTTCTCCACCCCTCCCTAAACGTTCATGTAAGCATCAATATATATAAATATATGTTTACCGATATTGATAATTACGAATATGAAATACATGTACTCCATACTATACAACAAAGCAGGGGATGCTACATGATCAATTGTTTTAAAATTAGGTTTGCATTCTTAACGAAAAATCTCTATTCAGAATTTTCTGTGCTTACATGAGGATCCTGTGTGAAGCTCTGTGTACAATCCACCTTGCGTGTTTCTTTTTGGCCATGCGTCTTAGAAGGGCATAGAACGTTCTTTCAACGTACCGTCTTTGTACTATTTCCACATCGTCGTTCAGATTTCGGATTTTTGAAAATAATGCAAATCATCTTTGCACGTTCAGTTTTACGGTACTGATGTGAACAACATGTAAATTTCAATCATGTGTAAGTTGTTAATATTAATGAATTATTATCTGTATGTTGCATGGTGAATTAAGAAAATAGTTGAAAAAAGTAATGGAAGTTAAATAGATATTCCGAATAAATGTTAAGTAACTACGTTGCTTTAATGACGTACCATGGCGTGCAAAAAATAAAGTAGTTGAACAAAAATATATAGAAACAATCATATTTACAAATCAAAAATGTAACATTTTAAAGCAAAAAAATTAATCATATTAGAACTTTTTTATTCAGCTGTCTCATTCTTAGAGACTGTCACTATGGTCCTTGTAAAAATCCTCTCCATCCCTCTCCTAGCGACTTCCATGATCGGGCTACTGTCCTCTAGTAGGTCGCTATCGGGGTTGCTCTCCTCTGGGTGGATTTCCCCCTCTAGGTGGATTTCCCCCTCTGGGTGGATTCCCTCCTCTTGGTGGGTTTCCCCCTCTGGGTGGATTTCCCCCTCTGGGTGGATTCCCTCCTTCTGGACGATATAAGGCCCCTCCAGGTGGTCGAAAGATTTGACCATCTCTACGATCTCCTCCTCTTCGAGGTCCATCTGCCATCTTGAATAAAGAAACAATTATGCAACAAATGACAAATGATTTGGATAAACAAAGAAATAGTTTTTGATTACTTCACTTTCTATATAGACATAACCTCAGACAGTGCATTTATTTTATATATTGTGATCATTTTCGTGCATGAACATCGACGGCGGGTGCGGCTAGCCAACAGGGGATGCTTACTCCTCCCGGGCACCTGGTCCCACCTCTAGCTTGCTGGGGGTCCGTCGATGCTCAGTTTGGTGCTCTATTGTGAGTGCTATTGAGATTTTTGTCAGGATCTTCTTTAACTCATTCAAATTAGATAACACCTTTTGAAGTGCAATGCTGCTTCATGACAACAGAGGAAGTTGTCAAATTTCACGTCATCAAAGTTTTTACATTGCAAATAGTTTCATAAATGTGCAAACTAATTTTAACTGTCAGAAACTGTAATGCCAAAGACAATTTATGATCTTGCATCGAATACATTGAGAAAACGAAAAAAGACATCTTTATCTGATATGTACATCAATATGTACATCGCGACAATAACCGAATTTGACAAGGTTTCATGGAACTGCTTCGACATATGTTGCATGCAAACAGGAGACGCTGAATCCCCCGGGCACCTGGCCTTAAGTCGGAACATTGTTCATTCCTTGGTTTGCAACTGTTCCAATGGACGTTCTAATAAGTTTGCCTAACCTTATAGATTATTATTGAGACTGAGTAACTGATAGGTACTACTTCGGCTCCCTTTGCCGTGTGGAGCTCGTAAAAAAGTTCCCCGCGAGGGGTTTGACAGTAAGTGTTTTGAATATACTTCCCTGACATTGTCGCCATGACACTTTCTATGTAGACATAACGTCAGACAGTGCATGCATTTTATATATTTTCATTTCCATGCTTCATTAACATCGACGGCGGGTGCGGCTAGCCAACAGGGGATGCTTGCTCCTCCCGGGCACCTGATCCCACCTCTAAGTTGCTAGGGGTCCGTCGATGTTTAATTTTGTGCTCTATTGTGAGTGCTGTTGAGATTATCGTCAGGATCTTCTTTAACTCATTTATGTCACACTTATGCCCTTTGCCGTGTGGAGCTCGTAAAAAAGTTCCCAGCGAGGGGTTTGACAATAAGTGTTTTGAATATACTTCCCTGACATTGTCGCCATGGCACTTTCTATGTAGACATAACGTCAGACAGTGCATGCATTTTATATATTTTCATTTCCATGCTTCATTAACATCGACGGCGGGTGCGGCTAGCCAACAGGGGATGCTTGCTCCTCCCGGGCACCTGATCCCACCTCTGGCTTGCTAGGGGTCCGTCGATGTTTAATTTTGTGCTCTATTGTGAGTGCTGTTGAGATTATCGTCAGGATCTTCTTTAACTCATTAATGTTCCAAAAGAATTCAATCAACGAAATAAAATCAATAAAGTAATCGATAGTTTGATTATTGTTCCGATAGAGACAAGATGCGACCTTCCAACATAGAGAAATCAGTCCGGTATTCTAATTAGAATTTTCCAATATATAGTATTCATCTTGTATTTCGAAATAAATAAACGCTCGAACGAATGAAAGGCAATATAGTTACAACTGTAAAAGGTTTTAGAAGCGCGGATTGGGTACATGCAGATCCTTATCAATAGAATTTGTTTCACCGTGACGGACTTAGCACTTCGAACTTCGTACTTCGCACTTTTAACATTGAATCAGTGACGTAGCTGTCTAACAGTATAAACTCATAAGCGGAGCCATCTACATTTTGATAAGTATACTCAATGAAATTTGTATATCGGACTTCCTGTACTACTGGCAACCCACTTATAAAACTTTCTATCATAATCAAAGTGCGAAATTCGTCACGGTGAAAAATGTCTATTTAGCACTATACTTGTACTGAAGAACGCAAGGCGCTCTTTTACTTTGAAATCTGTGTCAAAACAAAATTGAAGGCTATGTACATGAGGGTAAACATTTTATTTCAATTTATAAATACCTCTGGTGGAAACGCCAAAGTCACTTGGTTTTCCTCATCATTATGAGAAAAGCTTTCACAATTCTCTATATTCTTTCCTATTATTTCATATATATCAATCTCGATGTATCAAAGCATAGTTACAAACTGATTATTTTGATACAAAACCCTTTTATCGTATTTGTTATAAAGGAAGACATGTTTTGTAGGATAGGGAGTATATATAATAATGACATTTCTTCTATGTGCAGCTCAAATTTATCTCTATCATGAAATGAACATAATGTTATTCATAAATATCACGAAAAGGAGCCTTTAACGGAAGAATAACTTCGATAAAGAAAAAATGGGGTATAGAAATAAAATGTTTAGAAACTTTCTTCTCATTCGCAACACTCTTATATTATCATAAAATATAGATCACTTCACAAGTTTATAGAAAGATAAGGAGGATATGCCCAACGCGTTCACAGCGGATCACACACGCCAAAAAAGGAGGGAAAAATAGGGAAGGAAAAAGAATAATAACATGATCAACATAAAATGAAAGACAATTAAGGAATTATTCTAATATTTATTTGTTGTTGATCGAGGTATCAAAACCCAACATTGAGGGAAAACTGCATCGTGTGCGTTGCGCAAAATATCTAGATCAATCAAAGAATATTACAGTGATTACTTATCATTTTAAACGTTTATTTGCAGCTTGAGAATCGTATTGCTAACGACTTTGTTTTTTATGTATCTAAGCGCATACATCAGGTGTCTCTTGATACAGGTATCAACAACATTTTTCGGCCAATCAGAATAGTCGTTATTTAAAATAACAATGGAAATGAAATAATTACGATATGTGATACGATACGTGAATGATTAAATGCGACGCCGCTCAGACGACGTAATGCGACGCCGTCAGATGACGTAATGCGACGCCGCTCAGATGACGTAATACAACGCCGCTCAGACGACGTAATGCGACGCCGCTCAGACGACGTAATGCGACGCCGCTCAGATGACGTAATGCGACGCCGCTCAGACGATCTAATGCGGCGCCGCACACTTTTCAGTAAGGTGGCTAAAAGCAAGAAAACTGTGTAACACTTAAAGAAAGAAGGGGATCTCAAACAACATTCGATTGCATCACCAACAGCAATACGCCAAAACACCCACAACAAAAACACAAAGCAGACACGGACAGAATGAGAGGCAAATGGTCATAGAAACACCAAACATAAATGACTTCACATAAACCAACGAGAACAATTGGCAATCGGTGCCGAATTAGGACGGCCATCTGTCACGTCAGTAGCAGACTGTGTGGTTATCCTGGATTACGTGCGCACAACCCTCCCACCTTTCCGATTACCTAGAGGTCTCGAAGAATGTACAATTGTGGTGTAAATAACCTTCTCATTGTAAGATGAACAATCTCCTCCCTGTAAGACGACCACACAAAAACAAGACCGCAAAACGCAAGGGCTCAATCAACAAAACGGCTGTAGCGAGCTCGTGTATGTTATCACCCGAGGAGTCCGAATAAGACAAAACTTGGGATGGGAACTTGGCTTCATTTTTTGTCCTTCCTGCTTGGATACTATACTTGCATCGGATTTGATAAAGGATTCGGTGGGGCGTGTGTCTTCGTCTCCGTCTGTCCTATTTTCTTTTCGCGTGGGGAAGTTCTATTTTATATTTTATTTCCAAAGTTCGTAAGCCTATCGATTGTTCTTTTTTTGCATCACAAAAAATACAATAAAATTGTTACATGTACAATAAACAATATATTTCAATAATGACAATTAGGTATGTTTGAAAATTGGCTGGTACAAACAGTAGATAGATAAATAACCTACTCTCCGCGCGGAAACTGAATAAACGTGATTGTGACTACTTTATGATGCAAAAATTTTAATGAAGTTGATACCATTCAATAGATCTCGCTTAGTTGTAAATTTTGGTATATGTTATATGATAGCGAATACACCCAATCAAACTTTATAGATATAACAAGTTTTAGATGGGCCATTTCCCATGCTAATTTTTCCCGTGACGTCGTGGCGCTCTCCATAGGCTCAATGTTAAACTCGGCGACGTCATGCTGAAATTTAACATTGAAAACGCCCGATCTAAAACTTATTTTATCTGTACAATATGATTGCATAAACCCTCGACCATGTAACATATACCAAAATTTACGACTAAGCGAGACCTATTCAATGATAAAGATTTTATTTTAATTGTTGCATAAAAAAAGTTATCAAAATCTCGTTTATCCAGTTTCTAAAGTGAGTCGCGCGGACAGTAATATCCTTCAAATTGGTTTCCAAGTATAGGGAATGAAATTGAAAAACGACAAACCCTGCGGTATATCTTATATTTTAAAGGCTTGCACGGTTATTTCTTTGAAACTTCTAGTACGATTTTTCATATTTACGCTAACAAAAATCTCAGTTTATATACTTCTTGTGTAATATATTTATTTTTTCACATTGAAAGGCCAAAATATCTTTAGCGTATGATATAATCCGAGAAATATCAATTCAATATGCAAGGAACGGAAGGCAATTTCGATCGTTTCTTCAAGTAGGTTGTTTTACACCACAATTGTACGTTCTTCGATACCTCTGGGTAAACGGATAAGTGGGAGATTTGTGCGCACGTAATCCAGGATAACAACACATTCTGCTATTTCTGTGGCAGATGGCTGTCCTAAGTCGGCACCGGTTGCCCATTGGTCTCGTTGGTTTATGTGTAGTCCTTTGTGTTTGATGTTTCTGTGTTGTGCGTTGAAGTTCCTTTTTGTGCTTGTCTGCTTTGTGTTTTTATGCATTGGGTGTTTTGGGGATTTGCTGTGGGTGCTGCAACCTGGTGTTGTTGGAAATTCCCTCCTTTGTTTCAACACATTCCAAAATTTATGTTATCAAAATTTCTTCAAATGTCTAAAACATGGGTTTTGTTGCATTATATCCCACCCATCCTGCTATCTCTTTTGACAAACTCCGTATGCAAGAAACATTAAAACTCTTCATAATTCATAGAAATTGACATAGATTTCGTTTATTTCAGATTTCAAACTAGATAGTTTAAAAATAAAATTGTCCTCAAGTATATGTGGACCTAGTTGATGAATTTTAATGTTTTCATTTTCGTGAGTTTATATTTTGCATCAATCGGTATTTCCTCAAACTGCTCGATTCTATGCTTCTTACGCAGAACTGTACTTAATTTTTCATTTGTCCCTTTTTACTGTGATATCTGTAAAATAATCATGACAAATATGGATAATGACCATATCCCTGTCTACAGTACAAAATCGATAATTCAGAAAATCAGAAACCGAAGGCATACAAAATCAGGATAAAACAGGAACCAAAGCAAACAAAAACAAAAACCTCCACCATATGAAAAGAAGCGAACTCCCGATATGAGAGTGAGACCAGGTGCCCAGGAAGAGTAAGCATCTCCTGCTTGCATGCAACACCCGTCGCTTCAATTCGGTAGAACTGTCACATCCGGTTACTTCCATTTTGGAAGATATAGAGTACAATCTTTGGTTGGATGGTTCAAATGGTTTATGACAGAATATCATCCACCATTCTGGATAGTGGGACATCATAGTGTATGACGAGTTCCCCATATCGACCGTAGAACTTCCTCAGTGACGATGTTAGTCGGTCACCAACATATCTTCAGATCTTATTTTATGATTCGCCTATTTCCAAGTGATTCGCAAATGCAAAGTCAGCAGCCTGTTTTACAATTATACTTACGTGAAATTTTTGGAATTTTCGTACATGTAACTAATGATCCCAAAGTACATCTTATAATGTTTAAGGTTTTCAAATTCGTTAGCATCATTTTAGAGCAGATAATTTACAGCATGAACCAGACATGCAAGTTTCATGTGTTTAACCCTCGTCAGTGATCCTCAATCTAAACAATGTTATATGACCAATGTCTGTGAAAATTATGTCCTAAATATACCGAAAGACGTAGCAAGATGACAGGGATATGATGTTAAAGGACCCAGGTTTTAGAAATTTTAGAAAATTTTGTAAAAAGAAATTTGAAATGCGTTTAGAGAAACGACCAACCGAAATTGATCGAATTTGGCTACATGTGCCCTCGGGGACTCTTGGTCTACCAGCAGTGACACTCACCAAGTGGTACAAATGTTTAACGTCTTCAAATTCATTAGCATAATTTTAGAGCAGATAAATTTACAGCATGGACCAGACATGCAAGTTTCGGGTATATAACCCTCGTCAGTGATCCTCCATCTAAACAATGTAATATGACCAAAATCTGTGAAAATGATGTCCTATATATACCGAAAGACGTAGGAAGATGGCTCGGATATGATGCTACAGGTCCGAAGTTTTAGAAATTTGAGAAAAGTTTCTAAACAGCTATTTGAAATGCGTTTGAAGAAATGACCAACCGAAAGAATTACGAGTTTTGTCTCTTAATTTGTGTCAAGTATGAAGAAACGATAAAAGAAAGCAGAATATAATCTAGATTGAAACACATTTCAAGCTTTTATTGAATGATGAAAGTTACGAAAATTCCTGAAATTTTTCGTAATAATTTTTGTGAAACTAGGCACTGACTTTTAAAATACATCTATCATATCTTCAAGGGTTGTGTTATCATCATGATTCATGCTGTTGTATAATCATTGGACGTACACAATACCGACTTCATTTACATAATTAGTGATTATACTTACCTTCGATGAAGCTTTTCAAAGGAAACTTAACAAATGGACGAACAGCCTTTGACAGCTTTGCATGTACGGACACAGCAACCTGAAAATGATCACAGGAATTGTCTGATTTATACATTTCGTCTTTTCCGGCTTGTCATCTGATTTATCCCGTTAAAATCATCTAAAACAAACTGGTAGGAAACGGAAAACCTTGCTTTTTCCTTCAAATGAAGTCATGAGCACTCGTCAGCATGGCTTTTCCTGTGACTATCAAGATTGAGGAAATATGCCATATTGGAAATAATTGGAGTAACTTTCAACATATGTTTATATCTAAACATCAATATCAAATCTTATCATTAACTTTGTTGATTAATCACCTTCTTAATAATCATGATTATGAGTACAAAATATCTAGATATTTCTTTCTTCTTTTTTTTTGGGGGGGGGGCAACAAAAAGAACATTTTTTTGCGTTTTATGGCTTTATTCCTTAAAAAGAACAACATACTTTTTTGTAAAACCTCCTTTTCAAATGCTAGAGAAGAAATGGATATGAAATACGTATAAAAGCAAAAAATCCCCCTTGTTTAGTATGAGCTGATCTATTCTATGCTGTTAATATGTTTGCTTGGTTGTTTTGATATGGAACTTTTTTATTTGGGATCATTACAATCTTTTTTTATTGGGATCATTATCATACTTACCTGTTGGTTTTGACCATTTGAATGTAGGCGTTTGGGATATATTTGTCTCCGTTCAGATACATGTACCATTGCGTATATAGGAAAGATCACTTATCCGGATCCAGGAATTTACATGTATTTGCTTTACTGTTGCACGTGTGCCTTCCGTAGTCATAAACATCAATTGAGTACCTATCAGTTATTCAGTCACAAAGTCTTGAAGGTAAGGCAAAATAATAAGAAATTCTGTAGAATTAGCTGCGAAAATCGGAAAGAAGAACATTTCGAGGTAAGACCTGGTACCCGGGAAGAGTCAGCGTCTCCTGCTTGCATGCAACACCCGTCGCAACCGCTCATGAAGTCAAGAAGAAAATGCTTGTTTTCTGCATATTTTAGGATATAGTTTAAACGAAGAGGATTTGTTTGACCGTATAGCAGAATATAGCTTGATGATGGAACAAACTATGTGTCCTTCTTTTCACATTGACATTTTATATGCGAGGAATGAAAAAGTGAAAAGCATTTTTAATTGACTTTAAATTTAACAAAATTCCATCCTGGGGAATGTCTCATGCTTTTCTTGCTTAAACTTTAAACCAAATTAGCAAAAACAAAAACTTATTACATATTTAACAGCATATTTCCGGTCAATAAGTTTCTTTTTTGACAAAAGAAAGCCTTAAAGATGACTAAATAATTACCCTCTCGCAATTCATTTAGGCTTACTTATCCTAAAAATACTTCTGGAAATAAAACATTAAAAATACGTTGAAAGAAAAATAATTTATTATGTTTCAAGAAAAGTCCAAGGAATGTAGATTTATTATTGAATCGAGCGTACCTTTTTTAGTCAATCTCAAAATCACGCAGTTTAAGTTATCCTTATATTTTGGGCATTATGTCTCTTTCGTGGATAATGAAATTCACGCTTCTACTACAGATTTTACATTTTAACTTTCCAGTAATTAGTGGTCTAAGACATTTATGCGTAGAGAATGGAAAGCTCTTGATGCACTTTTTCCTCAAAGCCTGAATAATAATAGAGTCAAGAGGAAGACTCATGAATAAAAATGACTCGCGGCATTGTTTTGCCCAAATCTACTTAATAGGGTATTCAACCCCTAATGTATTGTCCATAATAAATACCAGGGATAAGACGTTAAATCGGGATCGAAGAGTCTTCAAAGAGTATTTTCTAGCTAAAATTAGAGATAACACTTCATATACAATGAATTACGCTGTCACCCCGAAGATTCGCGATCATGAAATCATAGGTTTTTGTCGGGACATTATGAAAATGTGCATAAATTTTAACCTGAAGTACTCCATTAGGGTGCGTGAGAATTGGAAACTGCATAAATCTGAATATAAACCATGCTCTTGTCTTCTCCAATGCATTACTTTTCTCAACAAATATACACACAGACAAAAGTTAAGCATTAGTGTTATTGTTTAAATGCAAAATGCCGGTTTGATGAGAATATTCTGAATATTATGTATCATGATATAGATCTGACTTTTGACGGATACCTTATTAGCTTATTTATCAAAATAGTATTATACAACTTACAAGAAAATAGTAATACACTATGATGTCCCACTCTCCAGAATGGTGGATGATATTCTGTCATAGACCATTTGAACAATCTTACCAAAGATTGTACTCTATGTCTTCCAAAATCGAATTGAAGCGGCGGGTGTTGCATGCAAGCAGGAGATGCTTACTCTTCCTGGGCACCTGGTCTCACTCCCATATCGGGAGTTCGCTTCCTCTCATATGGTGGAGGTTTTTGTTTGTTTGCTTTGGTTCCTGTTTTATCCTGATTTTCGGTTTCTGATTTTCTGAATTATCGATTTTGTGCTGTATACAAGGATATGGTCATTATCCATATTTGTCATTATGCAAGAACACATAACTAGAAATTGTGAAACGGTTCTTAACAGGAACGATGTAAATTTATTTTGGTCTATTAAGAATTCAGGGGATGTGATTGACAAAATGAAATCTGGAAATTTCAAAGTCAATACGAATTCTTCATACGATTTCTCTTATATGTACACCACACTTCCTCATGACAAAATTAATGATTGATTATCTAATCACATTAAATGGTGTTTTGATCGAGAGCGGAAAACTTACATTTGTACATCTGAATCGAAGGGTTTCTTTTCCTCGACAGACTACAAATCATACAAATCATGGACATGTAGTGACCTGTGTAATGCCTTGTCCTTCCTCTTGGACAATATTTATGTTAGATTTGGTGAGGATCTATACAAGCAGGTTGTAGGAATTCATATGGGTACTAACTGTGCGCCTCTTGTTGCAGATTTATTTTTATACACTTATGAAAAAGAATTTATCCAAAATCTTCAAAGTAAAGAAAATTTGATGATCTGAAATGTTTCAATAATACTTCAAGGTATCTGGATGATATTCTAACCAATGACAATCCTGCTTTTGAATTATATAAGAATGAAATTTATCCACAAGAAACAAAGGAGGGAAACAAAGAATTAACACTTAACAAGGCAAATGTTACAAATACAGAAACACCTTTTTTGGACCTAAATATCAAAATTGTAAACGGAAAGATTCATTCAAGTGTATATGACAAAAGGGATGATTTTGCATTCAACATAGTAAATTTCCCCTGGCTTGACGGTGATGTTCCAAGATTACCATCATACGGCATTTACATATCACAGCTCATCCGGTACACTATAGCATGTACTTGTATTTTGGATTTTCTCAGTAGAAATTTACAAATTACCAAAAAACTTTTAGGACAAGGTTTCCGCTTTCATAAACTAGATAAGACTTTCTGGAAATTTTACAAAAATTACAGTCAACTTCTTTTAAAATTCGGATATATACACGCAACAGAGTACATTACTTTGGGTATTACACAACCTGTCTTTTATGGTGATATGATAAACAAAATTAGAAGGATCAAAGGTCGGCAGCATAACCATCGAAAATGCGTCAGAATCATCAAACGCCTTTTATACCGTGGATATGATCCTTGGTACTTGACCAATCTACAATCTTGTAAAAGCGCATCCTTGAGACTTGCACTCTTGTTTGTGTGAGGTCATCTTACAGTGAGGAGGTTGTTTTACACCACAATTGTACGTTCTTCGAGACCTCTGGGTAATTTAAGAAGTGAGAAGGTTGTGCGCACGTAATCCAGGATAACCACACCATTTGCTACTTACGTGACAAATGGCCATCCAAAGTCGACACCGGTTGCCCATTGGTCTCGTCGGTTTATGTGTAGTCTTTTGTGTTTGATGTTTACATGTCGTGTGTCTCTTTTCCGTCTCGTGCTGTACTCGTCTTTTGTGTTTTTGCATCGGGAATTTGGTGTTGATGCTGCAACAGGGTCTTGTTGGAGATCTCCTCCCTTCTTTTACGTTAAATCGGGATCGAATAGGGGATGGGTATGATGTTATGCAATTTAAGTTAGACATTATTCTTTGCTGTTAATTGTTTGCCCGATTGTTTTGATATGGACCTTTTTTTAAATGTGATCATGTTTGCCTGTTGGTTTTGACCATTTGAATTTAGGCGTTTGGGATATATTTGTCTCCCTTTAGATACCTTTGTGTAATTAGGGAAGATTACTTTTGAGACTCACTTGCTGATTCAGGAATGTACCTGAATGTGCTTTACTGTTGGATCTGTGCCTTGTGTAGTCATAAACATCAATGAAGAACATATCAGTTATTCAGTCTCAGAGTAGAGAAGGCGTAAGACAAAATCATAAGAATAGCTGAAAAAACAGCTACGAACCTCGGAATGAGAAACATTACGAAGTGAAACCAGGTGCCCAGGAAGAGTCAGCGTCTCTTGTTTGCATGCAACACCCGTCGCACCCGCGCATGAAGTCATGAAGAAGATGTTTGTTTTCTGCATATTGTAGGATATAGCTTCAAACGAAGAGGACGCGTTTGACCGTATGGCAGAATATCGCTTGATAATGGAACAATCTATGTGTCCTACTTTCGGCATTTGATATGCAAGGAATGAAAAAGTGAAAAGCATTCGTAATTGACTTCAAATTTAACAATATTCCATCCTGGGGAATGTTTCATGCTTTTCTCGCTTAAGCTTTAAACTAAATCAGCGAAGACAGAAACTTACTACATCTTAAAGAGCAAAGTCCCGGTCAAAAAGTTTCCTTTTTGCCAAAGAAATACTTAGAGATGACTAAATAATTACCGTCTCCCAATTTATTTAGGTTTACTTATCTTTAAAATACTTCTGGATATAACACATTAAAAATACGTTGAAGGAAAAATTATGTTTCAAGATAAGTCTACGGAATGTAAATTTATTATAGAATCGATTGTACTTTCTTTATATTCATGGAGTTCAATGGCGTAGCTCTGCTTGAAAAAGTGGAGGGGCACAACATCCCAAAATTTCTAACAAGCAAAAAAAAAAAAAGGGGGGGGGGAGGGGGGAGGGGGGGGGGGGGAAGATAAAATAAATATCTTCATGTTCTGTATGCACAAATTTTAACATTTCTGGAGCAATTCTAAATTTTAAGTACATGAATAAATGACTGGCGAGCGGTAGCGAGTCAGGAATTTTTTTAAGCAAAATATTGACTAATCAGAAAATACTGTCTGTGTCCTCTATCATTAACATATACATGTAATGATATTCTATATAGTTTGAGTTTAAGGTATTTTGCAGTTTTTTTTATATCTGTATGACCAAAAATTACGTCAAAAAGTGGGGGGGGGGCACAAACATACTTATGCCCCCCACTTTCAAAAGTTCGACCAAAAAGCGGCAAAATTCGTCTGAAAGTATGCATTAACAAAGGGGAACATGGAATATAGCGCAACAATTAAAAGATTTTTTTCAGAAAAAAATAATGTCTCCCCTCAACCCCGCAATTTAATTCGACCTTGGTCACACGATCTTGGTGCAAGATATCGTAAAGTCTTTGAGTAATGTGGAACATCATACTAAATCATGAAAGTGATTCATTATATTGTTGTAAGAGAACATTCAGCTTGAACATGATAAGCATATACAATTTTAGCCTGGACATGATAAGCATATACAATTTCAGCCTGTATTACTAAAGTAAGAAGTGGCCTTGGTCATGTGACCATGACTTGGTCTTGGGACAATGTGATAATAATACGGAAGTGCTGCAACTCTACCTTCATGAAGAAAAAATCAATCCAAGTTTTTCTGCACCAGACACGTGATTCGAATAGTAATTTCTCATCTGTGATGCTTACAGCGGAGCCGCCAAAATTCATTTAAAAACATTTAGTCTTGAGAAACAACATACTAAAATATGAAAATAATTGCAAAAACGGATCAAGAGATATAGCCTAGCCAGGATAACAATGTATAGTTTCATTTGTAAATGTACTAAAAGACCTTGACTTTGGTCATATGACCTTGGATCAAGGTGGTTTGAAACCTGTGGGTCATCAGCATCATTATACTTAAATATAGTATAATATATATCAGATCCCTCTTTCCAGAATGATCAGTGACATTCTGGATTGCGATTGAATTGTTTTAATCATCACCAAACAAGAGATTTTTAATGGAGCTGTGCATGTTACGGTTTCCAGGCTTTATCTGTTGAACCTTTTACCGGATCACTTTCATATCTAATTAACATCAAAGAAGTACCCATTCATTATTCAGTCTCAAAGTCGAGAAGGCAAGGCAAAACCATCAGAATTTCCACAGGAACGGCTGCGAACCTCGGA
The DNA here is from genome assembly GCA_033119305.1 of Pinctada imbricata. NCBI lineage: Eukaryota > Metazoa > Mollusca > Bivalvia > Pterioida > Pteriidae > Pinctada > Pinctada imbricata. The sequence continues at coordinate 50,331,364 of VSWD01000003.1, read as the reverse complement.
ATGAATGACATTCCGAAGTGAGACCAGGTGCCGGGAAGAGTCAGCGTCTCCTGATTTCATGCAACACCCGTCGCAACAGCTCCATGAAAAACAAGTCAAAGTCGGTGATTGTCTTGATGTACATATTGATGTACATATCAGGTAACGATGTGTGACAGACGTACAGACGAACTGACGTGAAGACAAAAAATCAATAGGTCTCCCCGTTGGGGGAGACATAATGAGCAACAAATGAGAATAATCTGCCATATAACAATATGCGCGATTGAAAGAGGATCTTTGAAATAAACCTCAACGGGAAGTTTACTGAAAGTATAAATACTTCATTTTTGAAAGAAAACCGTATTAGATTTGTGAATCTTGCGCTTTATGTAGTTTGTCTCTTTTTCAATAACCTTACCATAATGTTTCGGTACTTCTCTTCAAACTTTATTCCTCATTATGTTTCCTCAAAAATATCTTATTTTCATTTGTGGTTCTATCCAAGCGAAAAGTTTCATTTTGTGATCATTTTAGTGTTATATGTAAACAAGAGAGATGAAGTCTTCTACAAAAGAATTGATATATGACAAATTTGACGACCGACTCGCTGTGATATCGTTTAAAGGATACGGTAGTCGGCTGTTGCTTAACTTTTCTCTGTTTGTATAATTTATGTATACTGAAAGTTAAATCAAATAAGCTTGTAGAGCATGCAACATACTTTTGTTAATATATTCACAGTAATTCAGTAATTTAAAACAGATTATTAATTACATTATTATCAAATTCAGTAACTCAGATATATTTCTCCTACATAAAAGTTGATTTAATTGTACTTTTTTTCTTGCCTCTGTAAAACGATCACCCAAATTATGACACTACTTGCAATGTTAAGTATATCTTTATATCAATTCTGATTATTTTCCTAGTGGTAACACATTGTTTCAATAAAATGATATTACTTATTTTATCTTTGTTCAATACATGAATTCTTCTCTTGTTGGCATTAATTTGCATCATTGCTACAATAATGTGGGGTTTTGGTTTCGTGTTACTTGAGCTCGCTTCAGCCGGCATAGCACGGACTATTTTCATATGCCTTCTGTTTTTATATCCATTTACATATCCATCTGTGGGTTTCTTGGGCTTCTGCGTCATGCTGTCTGTTCGTATGTTCATCTTACGGTGATGAGGTTATTTTACACCACAATTGTGCGTTCTTCGGGTGAAATAATGTTTCTGGCTAATTATGACAAAATGAACAAAGATTTGAGTCACTTGCAACCTTATCTGATGTAATAGTGAATTAGTTCCTCAGATCCCAAGTACTTATTTGCATTGGAACCACTTCAGTATGGAATAATTTGTTCCAATATGTACTGATAGGTTAATTCTTTTCCAAAAAGCACTATCTCGAGATATATGATATGCAAACTACCATGTGACTTTACTTTTGGGTCTACTATACATTTCTTAAATTAATTAATCATAAAAATATCTGCATCCTTTCAAATTATCTTTCTAAGAATTTTAACATGATCTGGGTAATATGGTTTATTTTCTTGCAGAGATGTAATATCCAAATTCCAATTTTGTTTTCTCATACAAGAAATCAAGCCGAAGTATTGCATAAATGGTGGAAAAAAGTTGTATCTGACACAAAATAATTCATAACTTAAAAAAGTACAATTTTCATCTAATAAATCACAGACATATAAGATACCTTTATTTATCCACTTACGTCTCTTGGGGGGGGGGGGTTGACTTCGTCCAATTTAGGACAATTTTAGTTTTATTGTAGCTCATAATGTAGGAAAGTCTGGGACAAAAATTGCATTTATCTCATCCTGCTTATTCAAATTTTTACGCGAGTTATCCTTCTTTGGATACAAGTATCTACACATGACCGTAGAACGAAAAGGAAAATTATACGGTACATCGAGTTGCCGGAAGAATCAAGTACATAACAATTAAAATTCATAAGTAGCCTCGTCATTTGGCACTTGAAAAAATTATTGATAATTTTGTCCCTCTCTATACTAGTATATAGCGTTCATGGTATGAAACTCAATTGGGTAAATATAAGCTGAAACAGATTGATGTTTGAATTACATTTTACATGTTTATATATATTTCATAGCGGATACTTGCTTAAAAACAACACGGTTTATTTGTTGACTTAATTATAAGAATTGGCTTCAACCATTAATAAAGTTAATAAAGGCTTATTTCATTACCAATGGTCTTATTTTGTCGGATAAATTTCATATCCGCAAGAGTCATGCCTCTTAGTCTTGTGACATTTACGCAAGTTTAAAAAAAAGGCTTCTCATATGGTATACCGAAATTTTTACAATAGAACATATTATTTTTATTATTAATAATTATACTTCATTAAGGTTTGTAAGTGTTATTATTTTTTGCATGACATGGTCGCAATAGCACCTTCTATATAGATATGACCTCGGACAGTGCACGTTCTGTAGATATTGTTTTCATTGTGAACATCGACGGCGGGTGCGACTAGCCAAACAGGGGATGCTTACTCCTCCCTGGACCTGGTCCCACTTCTGGCTTGCTGGGTGTCTGTTGATACTCAATTTGGTGCTCTATCGTGAGTACTGTTGATATTGTGTCAGGATCTTCCTTATTTCAATATTGATGATTTCAGCTACTAAGTTCGTATCTCTTGCCGGTGAACTGTACGTAAGTCCCCGAGTTTACGATTTTCTAATTTCATATTGTTTCGGCACCTGACTTGAAGTATAAATATTTAGAAATTCTCCGTCACAAAGTTTGAATATTCTGAATCTAAGGGCTACCTCCCTGAAAACATAGACTATCATTTTCTGTTCTGTTATATGATGTTTTGTCATGATCAGAATTTCGGCCTTGATATATTCATTATTTGAATTCCCTCGATGTCGGCCTCGGATATCACTGATGAAACATAGCTTGCTGAAATGGGCATATATTACATTAAAAATGAGTTCAGTCCAATATAGATATATCTCAATATATATATTCCTAAGTGACTCTGCAGTTCAAGTCACATATGCAGATGAGTCATATTGTACAACGAGGTCCACTTAACAATACGCATTTCCTACTTTCATTGTTCATTGTTAGAGAACAAATTAGATGCAAAGCACATGGTTTTTAAATTTCTATGAAGACAAAAGGTACATTTTACAATACATAATGGAGCCAGAGACATATTACAAAATATATAGAAAGACAAACTTTGATTGGATAGAATATGTAAATAGGTGCCACAAATGGACGCAAACAAATTCAAACTGTTCACGTGTAACATCTAAAGCATCGGGACACTATTCAGATCTACTACTTCAGGTACATTTCTATATTGATCATTTTCTTTGTTATCTTCAGTTCTTGCTTTTTGATTTTTTCTTTTAATCATGATACCTGTATTGGAGCGTAGTGCATTTAATTGATGGACTAAAATAGATCATCTTTATATCATTTTTAAGTTAAATAATACTAATATTATCAAAATTCACAGTATCTTATTCTAGAGCACTAAACCTGCGTTTTCTTCCAGAAAATAATTTCATTTCCATCATTTCATTTAAATTTCATTTCGTTTCATTTCTATTGTTTTAGTTTTTCTATTGTTTTGTTGTTGTTGGGGTTCTTTTTTATTTTCTTTATTATTATTTTTGATTTTCTTTATTATTATTTTCGTTTGTTTGTTTTTTGTTGTTGTTGGTTTTTTGAGTAGTTTTTTTTTTTTTTTGGTTTTGTTTTATTGTTTGTTTGTTTTTGGGGGGGGGGATTAAGTTTGATTTTTGTTTTGTTTTGTTTTGCTTTTTATTTTGGTCGGATTTTTGAATCATGCTTACCCTTATCTGCGATTAATTGTTTTTGTCATTTTTTTTCAACTTAAGCTTTTCATACTCCTTTTCTTTCATCGTCGGGAGACACGCTCAGGTGTACTGTGTTTACTTCCCGTGGGTCACATTGTATGAATTTTCTCTCGAACGATCAAGAAGGATCGTATGCAAGTACTTGCCAATGATAGAGTGCAAATTTCCATGATCTGTCCTTCTATCTTTTCACCAACAGAATCTTTAGATAATGCATACCTTAAGGTCATGCGTAGTTAAATAGGACAAAGGATGAAATTCTTCCAAATTTTGCATAAAAGCGACATTTCAAATATAAAGTAGTCTTAGATATGAATATGTAGTAAAGAATGTTTTCTTCAAACGCATAATAAAAATGGAAAAATCCTCATTTTAAGAGGTAATAGAAATTTTACTTCGGATAGGAGTTCAGATTTAGTGTCTCTCAACATCATGTAAAATCACTCTTTGTTTTGCAATAGCTCAACGGTGAAAGCGTAGAGTGCCTTTAGACACTAAATCCGAGCCCGTATCCTAGCCGTAGTAAAATTTCTAAATGGGCTTCTTACTTTTATTTACCTCCATTAAGACTTTTTAATTTGGAGGCGATAGCAAAGTATCACCTAGGTATGTATTTAAGATCACAAGAAAACTCATTCTCGTGGTCATCGATCACTTATATTCTTAAAGGTAATCGCATGAGATTTTTTAAAATACATTCCATCGATGACGAAATGACCCACAGAAAGAAAACTCAGTGCAACTGAGCGTAGGTTTAAGCCGATGTTTTTCTTCATCCCGCGGGTAAATTAGGGAAAATAGAAGGCTGAAAATGTAGCATGATTGTGTTGTATGTAGCAAAAATCTAATTAAAATATTAATTTATAAGCTTTAAGAGACAGATTTTATCAAAGTTTTAAAATAATGATGTCGTTTGATTTCCCCTTTTAGCAATTTTGATGCTGCATAATGTATTCATTCCTTAGAGAACTGAACTGATTCTTCGCAAGACATGATTACCAGTATTAAGGTCAGGGTTGCGACTTTTAATAGACTAGAGGTAGAAGAAAGATTGAAATGCCTTTATGTAGACGAAAATCTCCTCGAACTATTCAGACCAAAAAATCAAAATTTCCCGTCTCGTTTTTTTTTTTTTGGCTAAAAATGTCCATTTTCAGCATTTTCGCCTTTTTTTTTGGAGAATTCCATATGATAACTTTAATGCATGAAATTTCACAAAAAATTATATATATATATCCCCATTTTTCAAGATTCCCATGGCCTGTATATGAATTAAAGGCTATTTTGAGAAATTCTGAACAGATAAACCGCTCCAAGGGTAATATTTTCCTATAAATACGATTTTGCTGGTTGCCATGGCAACAACTTGTAATTTTCATTTATCGCTAAAAGTCTACAGTTGTATATTTTTTTCCTCCGTATAGAGCAATGGTATTGCTATATCCTAAAGCAGTCAAACTAATATGTACACTAATTCGTTTTTGAGCAAAATGACTTTTTCTATCATTAGCATAACTTAACATAGTGTTTGACTCGATATTCGAATTAAGAATTATTCCTTTGTAAAATAAATAGTATACATTCTGATGTTTTCATGTTTGATAGAAGAGTTTGCATGAAAATGATTTTTCCCGTATTTTCCATGATTTTTCAATTAAAACATGTATTTTTCCAAAAAGATATCCTTTTTGAAATGGAAATATCAAGAAGTATTTTTTTCTTAAATAATGGTATAAACCGAAGTCAGACGAGGGTTAAATACCCGAAACGTGCATGTCTGGTCCATGCTGTAAATTTATCTGGTCTGAAATGATGCAATTGAATTTAAAGACTTTTAACATCCCTTATACTATAAGGGACATTTTTTCTGTTATTTGTGTTGAGATCTGCCATAAATGTGTTTTAAAACCAAGCCTTATTGGAATTTCCCTCCTTTCTTTACTATCCCTTAACATCGAGGTTTTCACATTGTGTAAGATTAGTCTCATAGGTTTATATGTAGTTTTTTTTTTGTTCAGCACTTTGATGTCGTCTTTGGTGCATTGTCTTCCTTGTCTATGTGATGTCTTTTAATGCGCTTTTCTATCCTGTCCAGTCTTCTTTTTTTTTTTTTTTGCATTTTGATGTTTCGGTCGTTTGCTGTGGGTTCTGCAACTCCTGTTGGAGACCACAAAAATGTGGCAGTTCAATTAAACATCACATCTTGAAATATAATTTCTCCTCTTATATACTTGTGCCATTTAATTTCTTAACAACAATAATGCCGAAGGGTTCCAACTCTTTACCTTCTGAAAAAATTCCAAACCAATTTCCACGCACCAGACACATGTTTCGAATATTAAATTCTCATCAACATTGGTTATATTCAAAAGTAAAATTTCAAGGGGATAGGTTTTAACATAAGGATTCTCCATTTTCCATCGGATGATTTAAGTTCCAGAAGTTGAATTTGATTGAGATTTTTCTTTGAATTTACTTCCCAATTTGAAAGCAATTTGATATATCATAATGAAGATTTGATTACCCTTCAGATCCGTACAGTAATTAAACTTCACTGTTTAGTACATTGAGAGAAATAAACTTAATTTTGGAAAATGGAACTTCCAATGCCATTTGAATTTTCCAATTGTTCAAAGAAATTGCGGTGGGAAAATTAATTTTCTTTTGGATTGTTCCCCTTTAAAGGTGATTATCTCAGAAACAAAATTAATAGTATTACCTGAAATTTGGACAATAAACGTATTGGTGCCATATGTATCAAACCTTAACTATTTTGGCTTAAAAGAATGGAGATTATCTCCAACAACGCTTGGTTGCAGCACCCACAGCAAAACACCAAAACATCCCATGCAAAACAAAGAGCAGACACGCACAACAAGCGACTCAAAAGGGACAAGGAACACGAAAACAAAACTTAGAAACACCAAAAATAAAAGACTGCACATAAACGAACCAGACGAATGGGCAACCGATGCCGACTCGGGACTTAAAGTACCACTGACGAGAATTCATCATCCGAAAAATCTGATGAACCGAATTAAGACTGGATGCTTAAGGGCTGCAGATTCGGACACTTTCTTTTTTTCATTTTGCGTTTTCATTTTCAACTTTAAGTTTTTCTTCTTTAAAAGGCGGAGGTGAACCGAGTAGTAGATTTGTATAATTTGACGGGATCACGTGATTATAATACGAAAAAGGCTATAGCTGATGTAATCGATCACCAATGTTACTTTGAAGACAATGTGAAGATACGCAAGCTACTTCGAAGGAAAATTGGAAGAAAATGTACTCAGAAGAAATATCAAAACAAAAAAAGTAAGATTCCATATGTATATGTTTCCTTTAAATGATACGCTACATGAGTGTTTATGAGAAATTTTAGACTTAAGGAATCAAAATGGATTAAATTGGTAAAATGTTTTTATTGCCTTATTTTCAGAGAATATGATACATACAAAGCTAAAAGACGGCATTGCTGATACAAAAGGTATTAAAATTTATTGTTATGAAAATAAACTCATGCATATGCTTAGTCCCTATGCTCTTTCGAAATTATGTAATTCTTATTTCAAATGCTAGCTTACTTTTTTCTTAGGGGGGGGGGGGGGGTAGTCTTGATTAAACTACTTTCTTCCTATTCTATGCTCTTAACACGATCTATTAGCTTCAGTTTTAATGTTCGTTGAGCTTACCAAGACCTTTTCATGATAATCTGTATATGATCAAGTTACGATCAAGCGACGCTTTAAATATGATCTTTGCATATTTCATCCATTTTCTCGCATTCATCAATTCATCAATTCATCATTCGGCAATGACAACGCAAATGAATGCAAATGTGCCGCTCTTGGCTATGCCTTTTAACTACAATATCGCGACGCTTTGGGTATGGCTAGGTGTAAACGAGAGACACAGGTACAGGCTTCTTTTTAGCCGATACGATCATTTGGTGACAAACGAGATAAGATAAAGTTGGAAAGTGAGTTTTGAGTTGGAATACGTAGGGTAAAGTCGTATATTTATCGGGATTGTATTGGGATATATCGGGTTTAGGTAGGGAATAGATCGGAGTTTAATAAGATAGATCGGGACTTGGTCGGAAATATGATCGTGAGTTTATCAAAGTGTGAGAAAGTCGGCATTTATACATGAATCGATCATTAATTAATCGGGAATCGATCGGGAATAGATCATGATGTTCAAAACATCGTAAATAAGTGGGGAAACTTTTACGAAGTTTTCCCGACTCTTGTGAAAATTTAGGTCGGGTTTCGTGTTTCTATGAAGCTGTGATATTGTTTCCGTCTGTTTGCCCTAATATCTTTTCTCGTAAGGAAGTTCTGTTTTATATTTTGTAAGTCCTTTGATTGTGATTTTTGGAATCTGATTTCGGGTTTTGTGTTTGACTTTCATTCACTGATTTTAGATCAAAGTGTATTTGTGCGATTAAAAGTACTTATATTTGATTTGATTTGAATTTGCCTGCTGATGCGCATTCGCTGTAATGAAAACAATAAATCAGTATTCATACAGTTTTTCTGTCATCACTTCTCCTTCAAGCAGCTCAACATAATAGGTTTTTATGTTATATACTTACTCCCAAAAGAAACGTTACATATAAATAAATTTAAAGAAAAACAAACACACTCTTATAATTATTTGGGTGATTTAAATTCAGATCATGAACAGGACATGTCATGAAACAAATGTTCATCTCATCACATGACCATTACGCAATACCTTTGATAAGAGCAAAGAATGCATTCAGAAATTCATTAATTTATCTATTTTTGGTAATTCGATTCCTTTGTAGGAACACCGAGTCTTGATTCCATTTTCTGCAAGTCTACTACCGGTACCGCTCACATTTTGTCTATTGTTGGTGCGTTTACGCTTCTGTTGAGTGAGCATCAGAGAGATTACGTAGATGTGATGTCACATTAGGAAGTGGTGCTTTCACATGGTCTTACAGGCCGAGGATAAATCCAATAATCATGTGACGGCTAGCTAAACGTGAAATAATGATTTCCGTCATTCTAAACGTCAAAATGACATCGACCTGCTTCTACGATTATACGAAGGACCTCGCATATACCGATACACGTTCCCCAGAATACAGACTACAAGGAGTCATCTTGGACATTTCTACTTTTCGTTTATTTCAAGCAGTTAGATCAGATAAATCAGAGGAGAAAACAAACCGCCCTTTCATTAAAGTAAGATTTGCAAACAAAGGTATTGATAACTTGAATCTTGGTCAAATTTTGAATCACAAAACTGTCATAGAAAAAATCCCACCATATTTCAAAAGAAAAGAAACTCCTTGTATTTCCTATAGCTACACACCAACAGTTGCATCTAAAATTTACAATTACAAACGATGCCTGCACTGTATTGATTTAAGTAATCCCTCACTACATCCACTTCCCTGCGAATGTTCTTCATCGGATTTCAACTACTCTCCTTGTGGACACGTTATTACTGGTGACCTTAGTATAGTCAAGAACGACAAGTTGAGAGAATTGTTAAAAAAGGGTCCCAAATACAGAGAAAGTATGTCCTTTACATGGAACCAAAATGTCAAAATTATCATGGACTCTTGTGAGGAATATGCAAGACGTTGGGCAAAGAAAGAGGATGTACAGCTCGACACCCTTTCCGAATGGATAAAATCAATCAGAGGGTTACTTTTATCTAGAATTAACCGATTAAAATCAACTGTGAACACCAGATTCGTGTCTATATTTAAAGACCCTGATGTTATCACAGAACTTACCTACCTCCAAGAACATTATGTCATCACACCAGCGGACAAGCCTCAAATAATTACACATTTACTTGCAAAAAGTACTATTTCGACAGTCTAGTTAAAGAGTTGGGTTTAAATTCGACACCTGGAAATCCCACTTACACCCCAACAAACCTTTCTGCCTCTGAAATAATAGATAACCACAAATCAGCTCTTGCTTCCTTTGGCTTCGACACTACCAATTTAGATTTAGATTTACCATACTTATATTGCATACCTAAAATGCATAAGAATCCGTACAAACAACGTTTCATCGCTGGTTCCTCAAAATGTTCTACCAAATCTGTATCGATCTTACTCACCAAAGTTTTATCTGAAATCAAATCTGGGCTACAAAAATATTGTTCGACAGTATATTCTCGCAGTGGTATCAACCAGATGTGGATTTTAAAGAATTCGAAGGAACTTTTAGAACATCTGAAATCCTCTCATTTTAGTAGAGTCCATTCGATCAAAGCCTTTGATTTTTCGACACTTTACACTACAATTCCACATTCTAAATTGAAAGAAAGACTCGCAAAAATTATAAGTAATGCGTTTACAAGTAAGAACGGTAATCGCAAATACAAATTTATTGTTGTTAACTATGACAAAACCTACTTTGTAAAAGAAAAGTCAGATTCTGAAAATAAGTACACTGAAACAGACATTATTCAGATGTTAAATTTTCTGATCGACAACATTTTTGTGGTGTTTGGAGGAAAGGTCTTCCAGCAAATTGTGGGAATTCCAATGGGGACCAATTGTGCCCCACTCCTTGCCGACATTTTCCTTTACTCGTACGAAGCTGAATTCATTCAATCGTTGGTCTCTGAAGGGAAAAGATACTTAGCTTCCGACTTCAACTTCACTTACAGATACATAGACGATGTGTTGTCCATCAATAATCCAAAATTCGCGGATTACCTGAGCAGTATCTATCCTTGGGAGCTTGAAGTCAAAGAAACTACAGAGACAAATAATTCAGCATCCTATTTGGACATAATGTTGTCCTACGACACTGATGGTCACATGAACACCTCACTCTATGACAAACGTGACGACTTCAATTTCAGCATTACGAACTTTCCTTTTCTGAGTAGCAACATCCCTTCATCGCCTGCTTATGGCGTGTTCATATCTCAGTTGATACGCTATGCCAGAGCAAGTACCAAATATACGGATTTTGTTCTGAGAGCTAGGCGTCTTTCAGATAAGCTTCTCATTCAGGGATATGTTTGTGACCGACTAACATCGTCACTGAGGAAGTTCTACGGTCGATATGGGGAACTCGTCATACACTATGATGTCCCACTATCCAGAATGGTGGATGATATTCTGTCATAGACCATATGAACCATCCAACCAAAGATTGTACTCTATATCTTCCAAAATGGAAGTAACCGGATGTGACAGTTCTACCGAATTGAAGCGACGGGTGTTGCATGCAAGCAGGAGATGCTTACTCTTCCTTGGCACCTGGTCTCACTCTCATATCGGGAGTTCGCTTCTTTTCATATGGTGGAGGTTTTTGTTTTTGTTTGCTTTGGTTCCTGTTTTATCCTGATTTTGTATGCCTTCGGTTTCTGATTTTCTGAATTATCGATTTTGTACTGTAGACAGGGATATGGTCATTATCCATATTTGTCATTCCAACTGCTTGACGTCGCTATTCTTTCATTAATTTTGACAATTTATCGAGCGAGATATTTTGAAAAAAAAAATTTTGTTTCGTGTTATCATAATATCGAACACGTTGTTTCATTCACCTGGATTAAACCGATATATCTTAGTACAGCGTAGCTCATGCAAATTATGAAAATGTAAATATTGGCGTTCGGGATGTGTGAACAGCGCAAAAGGTTGCGTACAGTAAAGAAACTGGACTTACAAAACAATTTTATCATAAAAATCCACATATTTCAAATATTAATTGATTTTTTTTTCGAATGCAACCTTGTATCGTTTCTTTTGGGAGTCAGTAAAGTATTAATCTAATATAAGGCCACACCAATTTAATCTTTAGTTCCTCGTTACCTCCAGATTTTTCAAAATTCAAATCTAAATATCTTTACTTAAATCTCGCATCTGAGACGGCAGCGAACACTCTATGAAAATTCCGGGAGGTAAATGTCCGTTTTTGGCTTTGCATTTTAACCGCTGAATTGCTGAAAACTAACGTGCACCGATGAAATCCCATCATCGAAAAAATGGTATAATAGTATTATAATACCCTAGATGGCTTTATGCCTTCAAGGTGTGACAGCTGTATAAGATTTTATGCAGTTTTCAACCAAATTATAAGTGACATTTCTTTCTTATAAAAAAAATTGTGGACACTTTCACCTATCTAGTCTTGAAGTCTGATCTTAACTCTTTACTTTAAGTACAAAAAAAGTATACCTTGTGTTTATAAATCGAAAAATAATTACACATAAAGTACACAACCCTCTGTTTACGTACATGCGTGCATGATTACCTCTTAGGACCCCCATGGTCAGAATCGCATCAAATTTGATATAAAGAATGATTTCACATATGTATTATTTTCTGAAATGTCTTCGTCTATTCTCAAAGATTATACTTATATCAAATTCAAGTTTATAATGCTTGTCATTGTCAACATTTCATAGTAAACACGTGGTAGCTCTGACGTCAATTTTCGTGACCTGGGGTGTGTTACAAATTTGATTGGCTTATACAGCCATGTGACCTTAAGATGCTCACCTTTTCACATCTGAATCAAATTCACAATGTTATTATATACATCAATACCTACCTTTGTCATGTTCCAAGTTTCAACAAAATATGTTCATCCGTCTCCATGAAATACGGTGCTATCAGAGGTAACCCTATTGTGAAAAAGCTGGCGAAATACACAATTTTCCTTGCTTTTAATTTTCCTCATTTATTCGTTTTTAGAAACACAAATTTGCATCAACTATGTCACATGATCTTCATTCAACTTTCTAATTACTAGATTTATCATTATCAATGCTTTTTGTTTATATTTGAAAATTATATGAGCATAATTCAGGTGTCCGTAAGTAAAAGTTAGAAAACATAGAAAAATGCAATTAAAAATTGAGAAAAAAAAGTGTTTAATTTTTTTTCATAAATTTTGGTTTGTTTTATCTTTAAAACATATATACAAGACTCACAGCTCATAAGATAATGCATCTAATCAAATAGCAGCTCGTAATTCACAAAACATAACCCCTACCCCCTTAACTGCACGAGTCCATTATCTTAAAGATATGCCCAATATATTCGTTTAACGGAGTTTACAGCCTTATTTTGTAATTGATTTTCAACAAAATTCGATGTTTGAATAGTTACCAAGAAAAATAGAATCATTACGGCGATAAAATACATTACTTTCCATATTAATTAGAGGAATGAAAATGGCGGGAAGGGGGTTGAAGAACACCCCTCCCCCCTTTTCTTTTAATTCCACGTAGTCTTTGTTGTGTGTCACACATGAATTATGATTGAAATTGACCAGACAATATCAAACATTTATAATTGAGTCGAAATTTTGATATATTGACACCACAAGCGTTCGTTCTGCACAAATTTTACACATACATTCCAATGCGCTCTTAAGGTGTGACAGCTGTATAAGATTTTATGCAGTTTTCAACCAAATTATAAGTGACATTTCTTTCTTATAAAAAAATTGTGGACACTTTCACCTATCTAGTCTTGAAGTCTGATCTTAACTCTTTACTTTAAGTACAAAAAAAGTATACCTTGTGTTTATAAATCGAAAAATAATTACACATAAAGTACACAACCCTCTGTTTACGTACATGCGTGCATGATTACCTCTTAGGACCCCCATGGTCAGAATCGCATCAAATTTGATATAAAGAATGATTTCACATATGTATTATTTTCTGAAATGTCTTCGTCTATTCTCAAAGATTATACTTATATCAAATTCAAGTTTATAATGCTTGTCATTGTCAACATTTCATAGTAAACACGTGGTAGCTCTGACGTCAATTTTCGTGACCTGGGGTGTGTTACAAATTTGATTGGCTTATACAGCCATGTGACCTTAAGATGCTCACCTTTTCACATCTGAATCAAATTCACAATGTTATTATATACATCAATACCTACCTTTGTCATGTTCCAAGTTTCAACAAAATATGTTCATCCGTCTCCATGAAATACGGTGCTATCAGAGGTAACCCTATTGTGAAAAAGCTGGCGAAATACACAATTTTCCTTGCTTTTAATTTTCCTCATTTATTCGTTTTTAGAAACACAAATTTGCATCAACTATGTCACATGATCTTCATTTAACTTTCTAATTACTAGATTTATCATTATCAATGCTTTTTGTTTATATTTGAAAATTATATGAGCATAATTCAGGTGTCCGTAAGTAAAAGTTAGAAAACATAGAAAAATGCAATTAAAAATTGAGAAAAAAAAGTGTTTAATTTTTTTTCATAAATTTTGGTTTGTTTTATCTTTAAAACATATATACAAGACTCACAGCTCATAAGATAATGCATCTAATCAAATAGCAGCTCGTAATTCACAAAACATAACCCCTACCCCCTTAACTGCACGAGTCCATTATCTTAAAGATATGCCCAATATATTCGTTTAACGGAGTTTACAGCCTTATTTTGTAATTGATTTTCAACAAAATTCGATGTTTGAATAGTTACCAAGAAAAATAGAATCATTACGGCGATAAAATACATTACTTTCCATATTAATTAGAGGAATGAAAATGGCGGGAAGGGGGTTGAAGAACACCCCTCCCCCCTTTTCTTTTAATTCCACGTAGTCTTTGTTGTGTGTCACACATGAATTATGATTGAAATTGACCAGACAATATCAAACATTTATAATTGAGTCGAAATTTTGATATATTGACACCACAAGCGTTCGTTCTGCACAAATTTTACACATACATTCCAATGCGCTCTTAAGGTGTGACAGCTGTATAAGATTTTATGCAGTTTTCAACCAAATTATAAGTGACATTTCTTTCTTATAAAAAAATTGTGGACACTTTCACCTATCTAGTCTTGAAGTCTGATCTTAACTCTTTACTTTAAGTACAAAAAAAGTATACCTTGTGTTTATAAATCGAAAAATAATTACACATAAAGTACACAACCCTCTGTTTACGTACATGCGTGCATGATTACCTCTTAGGACCCCCATGGTCAGAATCGCATCAAATTTGATATAAAGAATGATTTCACATATGTATTATTTTCTGAAATGTCTTCGTCTATTCTCAAAGATTATACTTATATCAAATTCAAGTTTATAATGCTTGTCATTGTCAACATTTCATAGTAAACACGTGGTAGCTCTGACGTCAATTTTCGTGACCTGGGGTGTGTTACAAATTTGATTGGCTTATACAGCCATGTGACCTTAAGATGCTCACCTTTTCACATCTGAATCAAATTCACAATGTTATTATATACATCAATACCTACCTTTGTCATGTTCCAAGTTTCAACAAAATATGTTCATCCGTCTCCATGAAATACGGTGCTATCAGAGGTAACCCTATTGTGAAAAAGCTGGCGAAATACACAATTTTCCTTGCTTTTAATTTTCCTCATTTATTCGTTTTTAGAAACACAAATTTGCATCAACTATGTCACATGATCTTCATTTAACTTTCTAATTACTAGATTTATCATTATCAATGCTTTTTGTTTATATTTGAAAATTATATGAGCATAATTCAGGTGTCCGTAAGTAAAAGTTAGAAAACATAGAAAAATGCAATTAAAATTGAGAAAAAAAAGTGTTTAATTTTTTTTCATAAATTTTGGTTTGTTTTATCTTTAAAACATATATACAAGACTCACAGCTCATAAGATAATGCATCTAATCAAATAGCAGCTCGTAATTCACAAAACATAACCCCTACCCCCTTAACTGCACGAGTCCATTATCTTAAAGATATGCCCAATATATTCGTTTAACGGAGTTTACAGCCTTATTTTGTAATTGATTTTCAACAAAATTCGATGTTTGAATAGTTACCAAGAAAAATAGAATCATTACGGCGATAAAATACATTACTTTCCATATTAATTAGAGGAATGAAAATGGCGGGAAGGGGGTTGAAGAACACCCCTCCCCCCTTTTCTTTTAATTCACGTAGTCTTTGTTGTGTGTCACACATGAATTATGATTGAAATTGACCAGACTATATCAAACATTTATAATTGAGTCGAAATTTTGATATATTGACACCACAAGCGTTCGTTCTGCACAAATTTTACACATACATTCCAATGCGCTCTTAAGGTGTGACAGCTGTATAAGATTTTATGCAGTTTTCAACCAAATTATAAGTGACATTTCTTTCTTATAAAAAAATTGTGGACACTTTCACCTATCTAGTCTTGAAGTCTGATCTTAACTCTTTACTTTAAGTACAAAAAAAGTATACCTTGTGTTTATAAATCGAAAAATAATTACACATAAAGTACACAACCCTCTGTTTACGTACATGCGTGCATGATTACCTCTTAGGACCCCCATGGTCAGAATCGCATCAAATTTGATATAAAGAATGATTTCACATATGTATTATTTTCTGAAATGTCTTCGTCTATTCTCAAAGATTATACTTATATCAAATTCAAGTTTATAATGCTTGTCATTGTCAACATTTCATAGTAAACACGTGGTAGCTCTGACGTCAATTTTCGTGACCTGGGGTGTGTTACAAATTTGATTGGCTTATACAGCCATGTGACCTTAAGATGCTCACCTTTTCACATCTGAATCAAATTCACAATGTTATTATATACATCAATACCTACCTTTGTCATGTTCCAAGTTTCAACAAAATATGTTCATCCGTCTCCATGAAATACGGTGCTATCAGAGGTAACCCTATTGTGAAAAAGCTGGCGAAATACACAATTTTCCTTGCTTTTAATTTTCCTCATTTATTCGTTTTTAGAAACACAAATTTGCATCAACTATGTCACATGATCTTCATTCAACTTTCTAATTACTAGATTTATCATTATCAATGCTTTTTGTTTATATTTGAAAATTATATGAGCATAATTCAGGTGTCCGTAAGTAAAAGTTAGAAAACATAGAAAAATGCAATTCAATTTGAGAAAAAAAAGTGTTTAATTTTTTTTCATAAATTTTGGTTTGTTTTATCTTTAAAACATATATACAAGACTCACAGCTCATAAGATAATGCATCTAATCAAATAGCAGCTCGTAATTCACAAAACATAACCCCTACCCCCTTAACTGCACGAGTCCATTATCTTAAAGATATGCCCAATATATTCGTTTAACGGAGTTTACAGCCTTATTTTGTAATTGATTTTCAACAAAATTCGATGTTTGAATAGTTACCAAGAAAAATAGAATCATTACGGCGATAAAATACATTACTTTCCATATTAATTAGAGGAATGAAAATGGCGGGAAGGGGGTTGAAGAACACCCCTCCCCCCTTTTCTTTTAATTCCACGTAGTCTTTGTTGTGTGTCACACATGAATTATGATTGAAATTGACCAGACTATATCAAACATTTATAATTGAGTCGAAATTTTGATATATTGACACCACAAGCGTTCGTTCTGCACAAATTTTACACATACATTCCAATGCGCTCTTAAGGTGTGACAGCTGTATAAGATTTTATGCAGTTTTCAACCAAATTATAAGTGACATTTCTTTCTTATAAAAAAATTGTGGACACTTTCACCTATCTAGTCTTGAAGTCTGATCTTAACTCTTTACTTTAAGTACAAAAAAAGTATACCTTGTGTTTATAAATCGAAAAATAATTACACATAAAGTACACAACCCTCTGTTTACGTACATGCGTGCATGATTACCTCTTAGGACCCCCATGGTCAGAATCGCATCAAATTTGATATAAAGAATGATTTCACATATGTATTATTTTCTGAAATGTCTTCGTCTATTCTCAAAGATTATACTTATATCAAATTCAAGTTTATAATGCTTGTCATTGTCAACATTTCATAGTAAACACGTGGTAGCTCTGACGTCAATTTTCGTGACCTGGGGTGTGTTACAAATTTGATTGGCTTATACAGCCATGTGACCTTAAGATGCTCACCTTTTCACATCTGAATCAAATTCACAATGTTATTATATACATCAATACCTACCTTTGTCATGTTCCAAGTTTCAACAAAATATGTTCATCCGTCTCCATGAAATACGGTGCTATCAGAGGTAACCCTATTGTGAAAAAGCTGGCGAAATACACAATTTTCCTTGCTTTTAATTTTCCTCATTTATTCGTTTTTAGAAACACAAATTTGCATCAACTATGTCACATGATCTTCATTTCAACTTTCTAATTACTAGATTTATCATTATCAATGCTTTTTGTTTATATTTGAAAATTATATGAGCATAATTCAGGTGTCCGTAAGTAAAAGTTAGAAAACATAGAAAAATGCAATTAAAATTGAGAAAAAAAAGTGTTTAATTTTTTTTCATAAATTTTGGTTTGTTTTATCTTTAAAACATATATACAAGACTCACAGCTCATAAGATAATGCATCTAATCAAATAGCAGCTCGTAATTCACAAAACATAACCCCTACCCCCTTAACTGCACGAGTCCATTATCTTAAAGATATGCCCAATATATTCGTTTAACGGAGTTTACAGCCTTATTTTGTAATTGATTTTCAACAAAATTCGATGTTTGAATAGTTACCAAGAAAAATAGAATCATTACGGCGATAAAATACATTACTTTCCATATTAATTAGAGGAATGAAAATGGCGGGAAGGGGGTTGAAGAACACCCCTCCCCCCTTTTCTTTTAATTCCACGTAGTCTTTGTTGTGTGTCACACATGAATTATGATTGAAATTGACCAGACTATATCAAACATTTATAATTGAGTCGAAATTTTGATATATTGACACCACAAGCGTTCGTTCTGCACAAATTTTACACATACATTCCAATGCGCTCTTAAGGTGTGACAGCTGTATAAGATTTTATGCAGTTTTCAACCAAATTATAAGTGACATTTCTTTCTTATAAAAAAATTGTGGACACTTTCACCTATCTAGTCTTGAAGTCTGATCTTAACTCTTTACTTTAAGTACAAAAAAAGTATACCTTGTGTTTATAAATCGAAAAATAATTACACATAAAGTACACAACCCTCTGTTTACGTACATGCGTGCATGATTACCTCTTAGGACCCCCATGGTCAGAATCGCATCAAATTTGATATAAAGAATGATTTCACATATGTATTATTTTCTGAAATGTCTTCGTCTATTCTCAAAGATTATACTTATATCAAATTCAAGTTTATAATGCTTGTCATTGTCAACATTTCATAGTAAACACGTGGTAGCTCTGACGTCAATTTTCGTGACCTGGGGTGTGTTACAAATTTGATTGGCTTATACAGCCATGTGACCTTCAGTGTGATTTTTTGGGAAAATTCCGTTCAAAAAGGCTTTAGACAGGTGATAAGAGAATGTTTCTGAAATACAATACAAATTTCGATACGATCTTGATCATTCATTGTTAGATTGTGAAAGTGAAAAGGAATATTTATCATGACTTATCAACCATGAAACAATTAGAATTAAGGTCAAACAAAGAAAAGTAATGTAGATAACACGCAAAACATGTTCTGGGATAACGCATATCTCATTTGGATTTCTTGAATCTGACACCCTTTGATTTGTTTACATGTCTGACCATATGTGGGGTGTAGGTCTCTAGATATATCAATGCCATCTACCATGAAACAAAGTTGCATGATTTTAAAAGACGTAGTTGCTACGATATGTCATTCTCCAACAGATCCTTCAAATTGCGTAAGTTTTTCTCATTTAGTATGCATTCTGCTCCATGATTGACACCTCGATGTTTTTCTTCACCGAAGAAAAGTTACTTCTACATGTAGTCTCATGTAGATATGCTATCACACTGACTGAGAATCTTTACTACCCAGAGTCTTGTTCTGAATTAGTTATATTTCTCTTATTTGAAATATTTCATTTTACTGTCATTAGGTTTCTTTTCATAGCTCACAAACACACAGAAATCTTCTTTTCATAATAAATGATCAGTAATTAAAAAAGATAATTTGGTTTTGAAGAACTGAAATGACAAAATGGAAACTAGAAATAAATCGGATTTAAATCATCGCTCGCTCGCTCCTAAAATTATTTTCAGATTACGAAAAACTAAACTTAATTTGGTGTGGCCTTATCCTCAATGAGATAAAGAAGATCCTGACGACAATCTCAACAGCATTCACAATAGAGCACCAAATGGAGCATCGACGGACCCCTAGCAAGCTAGAGTTGGGACCAGGTGCCCGGGAAGAGTAAGCATCCCCTTTTGGCTAGCCGCACCCGCCGTCGATGTTCATGCACAAAAAAATGAAAACAATATCTAAAAACATGCACTGTCTGAGGTAATGTCTATGTAGAAAGTGCTATGGTGACCATGTCAGGGAAAATATTTAAAACACTTACTGTCAAACAAGTACAATTATATATTGAAATCCAAATAGCTACATGTATACATTTTACAATGCTTTACTCAATTATGTTGAGGATAAACACACATCTGTACTTGTAAAGTCATTGTATTTTAATAATTTTTAAATTGTCCAAAACTGATTCATTGCTACAAAATAGTCAACCTGTTTTTTCATTTTCAGATAATGGTGAAAATATTACGACCGCTGGAGACTTTTCCACAAAAAGAGCATTGTGAATTTTATATCATATTTCCTATCCAACGTCATCAAAATGATCTCGTCAGAATGAGCATGGTTGTGATGTCACTTAGATTTTCAAACATTTAGAACTGCCATAATGCTGAATTGAATTCAGCAAAAATTAATTAAGAAATCACGTTGAACAAGTATTTTTTTTTTTGCTAAAATAAATCTCTTAACAACTAGACGTTAAGTTGTAAAGCCGATATGTTAAAATGGCAGGCCATCATCTTTTCAACTTTGCCATCTGTTTAAATATCTGAAGATTGGTGTACTTCTGTCCCCCTCCCCCCCCCCCCCCCCGACCCAATATACGAAAGCAAGACACTTTCTCCGATGAAATAATACAAAACGCTTTGTCAATGAAAGTTGATTTTAAGGTCAAAATGAAATGACGACCTTCAAAGACTAAAACTTAAGTGTCACATGTTAAATCATTCAGAAGACTGTTTCATGTCTTCCAGTTTTTCTTCCTTATAGTACACAAATGAAGGTAAGACATGTTATGGAGATTATGTAATATGAAAATATTTCGAAAAAAAAGAGATAGAAATGTTTCATTTGAGTAGAAAAGAGATAGAAATGTTTCATAGAAATGTGCAAGAGGCTTACATTGCATTTTTTAAAAGAAATAAACAAATTAAACATGATAAATAATTAGAAGGAATGAATTTGACACACTATTTTCTGATAACAACAGAGGCTAAAATGTGAGACATCTGATTGTTGAAAGATGTTGATTTGCTAGTTGCAATGTTGATATCATACATCAAATTGTTGGAGAATGCATGTATAAGGCTCGATATAAAAATGCCTAAATAAACTAATTTAAAACAATACTAACCTTATCCACTTAAAGGTCAAATGGGTTTTTATTGTTTTTTGCTGTAAAAGGTTCATTTTTTAATGGCAACGATGTTTGAGTGGCTTCAAACACAACGTCAACGTCATCTGAGACAAGAGTGTGTGGATAGTGTGTTTAATCACGGTATCTAAATGTTTTTGTGTATGTATATACAGTAGGCCTTCCAAATCAATTTTCAAATCAAAAAAGAATTATTTAACAGTCCTTTGATCATATTTTTTAAATGTGCGTTTAAACGCTATAATCTATGGTGGCATACTTCTGCCTCCTACATGCAAGATATTTTTATAGATATTATATCAACATATAAGTTAAATATGTTGACATGCAACTTAATTATGTTGATATGCAACATATTTTGTCAACATGCAAGATAATTATATCAACATGCAAGATAGTTATGCCAACATGTAAGAAAAATATGTATACATGCAAGTTTATTAAGTTGCATGCTGACATAAATAAGTTGCATGTTGACATAAATAAGTTGCATGTTGACATAAATAAGTTGCATGTTGACATAAATAAGTTGCATGTTGACATAAATGAGCCGCATGTTGACATAATCTATAGAAAATATCTCGCATGTAGGAGGCAGAAGTATGACACCATAATAATCAAATCACCGAAAAAGAAGTGTAAGGAGATGCATGCACACACGAGCTCCGGATTCGAAGTTATGGTGGCATACTCCTGCCTCCTACATGCAAGATATCCTTCTTCAGATTATGTCGACATGCAAGTTAAATATGTCAGCATGCAAATTAAATATGTCAACATGCAAGTTAGATATGTAAATATGCAAGTTAATTATGTTACCATAGAAATAAATATGTCGACATGCAAGTTAAATATGTGAACAGGCAAATTAATTATGTTAACATGCAAGTTAAATATGTAAATATGCAAGTTAATTATGTTACCATGGAAATAAATATGTCAACATGCAAGTTAAATTTGTCAACATGCAAGCTAAATATGTCAACATGCAAGTTATATATACCATTATGCAAATTAATGATGTTGACATACGACTTATTTATGTCGACATGCAACTTATTTATGTAAACATGTAAATAAATTATGTTTACATACAATCTATTTATGTAAACATGTAACCTAATTGCAGTTTGACATAATTATCTTGAATGTTGACATGCATTAATCGCCAGCTAACATAATTAATCATAATCAGCAGGTAATTATCTTGCATAAAGGAGGCAGAAGTATGCCACCATTCCAACTACACATTAAGCATAACGCACTCATTTCAATGATCATCGAATACTTAATTAAAACTACTCAAAAGGTAGGTACTTCAAACGATGCCTTTTTACAAAGAGGGATAATAATGACAATGACAATTTGTTTATTCTCATTTGATCAGATAGTACAGTTAATTTAGAATAAACTCAGATAATTGACAAGCTTCGTTTTCAAGGAGAAACAATTTAATTTTCATTACAGGGGAATTAATGAATTTAGAAAAAGGAGAACAACAAGATCGAAATTATTAGTCCGGTCTGTACTCCCCCCCCCCCCCCTCCTAACAACCCGACCGAAAATGACTCTAACAAGTATTGAAACGAAAAAGATTGCAGAAGTCTTTCTGTTCCATTAAAATCAAATGGTTGCTTACTCAAGCTGTTTTAAAAAGTTGCGTTCAGACAAAAGTCTACATATGACAGGTGTGCAAATTTGTTTTATCTTTCTGTGTTCTGTAATTGTATTTAGAACTGGAAAAGATAGAAAAGTAATATTTTGACAGCTGCAAAATCGTCCAAACAACCAACTAGAAGTAACTGAATAAGAATATTCTCGGTCAAATGAATCGAAATCATATATTAATATGAAGACGTGCAAATTATGCTAATCGTAAGATACTTAACAATTTGCATTTCATTAAAAATGAGAAGATTGCTATTTATTTTGAAATAATGTATCACTTAAATCTATAATAAAACTTCTTAAGTTATATATTTCCTTCAAATATGACTATTCATCTTATCTTTTATCATTTTCAACACTACATGTATATGATCGAAATAGAATTTGCAACATCTAAATATAGACGTTTGAAAACGTTCGGCAACTATTATTAACAAAGTATACGTGCACCTCAGTAAGAGTTAAAAGGTTGTGCATTTCCGTTTGACCCTGGTTTAATGAGGGACATATTTTTTTCTTTTCCTCCGCTCACCCTAGATGACTCTTAAGTGTGTTGTTAATCGAGAGTCGTTGTAATTTATATAAACATGTGCAGATCAAGATTGACTCTGACTCTGAACGTGTACAAAGGCAGCGCAGTCTTTGTCAGTGTTGTGTATTTTATTGTTTTTAGTTTTCAGAGTTCTCAGGAGAGTGTTTGATTCTTATGCATTTTATTGGTTATGTGTATTTCGATTGCGCAGAGTTATTTCGTGTAATCGTGTTAAGATTTTAGGTGAAGCCGATATTGCTGCAATTCATCTTTGTTACACAAATTCATTTTTTTTTGGTTATGTACAATGAAGAAGCAACCTAGGTGCAAGAATTACCTTGTTTCACTGTGCTTGTTGTGCCATATTTGAAATGTATTTGTAAATTTTCCATACTAATTTGATTAATTATTCGGATGCTAAGGATTTCTTCCCTTTTTGGATAACGTTCTCTTTAGCTGGGCCTTTTGCATTCACTTTTGTTCATGTTTAGATTTTCACTCTCTATATATTCACTATTTGGATTTCCTCTTTTTCGGCCTCGAGCATTACTGATGATACATTATTTGTTGAAATGCACATATGGTGCATCAAATAATTACGATAGTTCATATACATATTATGATATAATAGTCTATCTAATACAATGAAATTTTGTGAGTCATTTTTACTATATCTTTAACCAAACTATGTATAATTTGACTATGTCAAAAATATGTATTTCTGTATCCAACCATCACGGAAAAACGAAACTCAGCTGTTAAAAAGCAATTGCCAGACATGAATGATCTGGGTACGTCAGTCTACCTAGATAAATGCAAATACATTAATGGAGCAAAAGCAAGGGCTTTAGAAATTTAACTTCTCATGTGGTGATTATCTTCATGATTGGAAACGAACCCTCAATGATATACTTTCCCCAATTTTTTCAAAAGGATAAATTCTGAGTTTACACATACAGAAAAAAATAACCTTGCTATAAAACAAAGTGATACAAAATCGGCGGGAAAACTATTTTTCCGTACAAACGTTGCTGACACAGGAAACCGGCAACGGAAAATATTCGTTCTCCTGTCTGCAGTCAGCTTGTACTGACATGAAAAGGAAATGAAGAGGAGTATTTCCTTTTGACGCACGCTTAACAAACGGTTTTCCTCGTTTACTCTCTCTCTCTCTCTCTCTCTCTCTGACTCTCTCTCATTTCATTTTTTACTTTTATAAATTTTGAAAAAAAATTCTTTTCATTACAATCTCTGCTCTTTTATCAGTTGTCCACTTAAGACATTATAGAGTAGTTTAATTTCAAACACTAATTTTTAAGTCATTTATGAAGACTGAATTATAAACTTTATTGTTTACAATGGTTTTAGCAATGATAAACGGAAGATAAATTGTTTGAATTTTGTTTCCATAGTTCTATCTTCTGGACAGAACTAGCAAAATATAAGCGACATGCCATTCAATTCATTGTCATTCTATACGGCTGATATATATTTAGACACTAACTTTATCTCAGAGTTTGATCTTCTTACGTCACTTTTCCTTTTTTTTTTTTTTTTTTTAGGTTTCAATTTCCCTTATTTTGGCCTCGAGTACCACTGATGAGACATTACTTTTGGAATGTGCATTTGGTGCACTAGAGATTCTACAAAATAACATATAATATAATATTATCAGTCTCGGCTGGTGGAATGTTAGTACATCGTTCGCGTATTTTGACAGTGTTTCGACAATAAACTTGAAAAATATATGTTAATTCTCTGTTACCAAATTTTTTATTATTATTCCAAAACCAAGGGGTATCCTCGCTGAAGAAAATACTCTGTCCTTAACTGGTTCTATGACATAAATGTGAAGTCACATTTAGAATTTATTTTTTTCTCCATATACGTTCCCCGTGTTTAACTGTCTTGTTTCTGTGATTTTCTTAGATTGAACAGTTTATTATACACAAAAGGTGTATGTTCTTCAAGACCTTTTGGTAACCGGACACGTGAGAGGGGCTGAGTATGTGTTACACCAATAACCATATCGCTTGCTAATAACCTTGCAAATTACCGTCCTAAACCGGCACCGATTGTCAATTGGTCTCGTCAGTTTATGTGAAGTATTTTATATTTTCGGTGTTTTTACGTCCTATTAGGTGTTCATTTCCCTTCACTTCGGGTGTTTCGTTGTTTTGATGTCCTATTTGGTGTTCATTTTCCTTCACTTTGTGTGTTTCGGTGTTTTTACGTCCTATTTGGTGTTCATTTTCCTTCGCCTCGGGTGATTCGGTGTTTTGACGTCTTATTTGGTGTTCATTTTCTTTCACTTTGTGTGTTTCGGTGTTTTTACGTCCTATTTGGTGTTCATTTTCTTTCACTTTGTGTGTTTCTGTGTTTTTACGTCCTATTTGGTGTTCATTTTCCTTCGCCTCGGGTGTTTCGGTGTTTTGACGTCTTATTTGGTGTTCATTTTCCTTCACCTCGGATGTTTCGGTGTTTTTACGTCCTATTTGGTGTTCATTTTCCTTCGCCTCGGGAGTTTCTGTATTTTGACGTCTTATTTGGTGTTTATTTCCCTTCACTTCGGGTGTGTCGATTTTTTGCCGTCTTATTTGGTGTTTATTTCCTTTCACTTCGGGTGTTTTGGTGTTTTGACTTCTTATCTGGTGTTTATATCCTTTCACTTGCGGTGTTTCGGTGTTTTGCTCTGGCACTGCAGTTGATTCTTTTCACTGATTTCATCATGGATGAGGCATTGCTATTAACGAAAAGTCCATAATTCTAATTCTGATTTTAATTGCCATACAGTGTTACCAGAGATTACAGAATGTACATTGTTTAATCATTTATTTTTTTCTATTCTTTTGCTATGGACTATGTTTGCATTGCTCACATAATAGCTAGATTTTTATCTGAATAATCTATATATTGAAAACCTACAATTTCATTAAAAAATAGAATCCAAATAATCATCTTCACGAGTAATTATAAGTCTTTACCATGACAGATAATGGGGTGGGAGGCGAGCACTGTACATTTCCTAGAGAAGAGAAAGCTTTTACGGTGAAAATGTTTCGCTCGGAGGAAAAGTCTATCCAGGGCGGCATCGAAGGCAGACGAGATTTCAACTACCCTATAATGGAAGATTGCTATAAGAGGATAAGTTCCGTAAACATGCGTGTTACTTCCACTTCACATAAAAAGAGCAAAAGTGTGTATGTTTCCCAATTCCTCCTTTCATCACCATGTACACTTTTGTTTCCGGTGCAGATGAACTGACGGCTAGAGTATAGTGAAGTTAAGGGTCATAGTTTGAGTTTGACGAACATGCAGGATTTCCTAGGATGTTTGTTTTTTTTCTCTCTAAACAGCACACTTGACCCCCTTCTCCAGGCCATCGCATACTAATAGATTCGTAACTCAATTGGTCATTTATTACAATACAATATCAAGAGTCCAATATCGGCTTTAAGGTTATTGATCAGTGGACTTGTACTTATTCTAATACATAGTTAGTTATAGGGTTTCTTCATGTCGAACTTTCTCTTCAAAGTAGGTGTGTAAATTTGTGAGGGTAGAGACCGAGGTGCGAACCCCCTTCATATAAACACACCTACTTTGGGAAGGAAGTATGACAAAAACAAACCTAAATTTAATCTATCATGCCTAGAGCCATTTTGTAACGTTCTCATTCTAATTTATGACGTTCTTCTTCTTCTTCTTTAGTGTTTCAGCAAAACTTCATGTGGTCGAAGATTACTCGCTGTGCGTATAAAAATTTAGTTACCTAATTCGACGTTAAAGTAGGACACCACGTGACCGTTATACTGCGACATCATTGATTGAAATTAAAGAAAATGCGCCAGTATAAGTATATGTACTTATATACTTTATTGTAGTAAGTAGGAATCACTTCACGTTGAAAACTTCTAATTCTATTAAACAGCATCTTCCAAAGTTGAAATATATTTTTAGTTATATATTTGTCTGTTCTTGAATGATGCTATTCAATTTGAAGACGTTTAACATACAATATTTGGTAGAGAGCTTACAGAAATATATATTTGGTCGATACAAGAAGTTCTTTTGTGTGAAGCAAATACAACTTTTCTCATCGACCCGATATATTTTTGTATCCCCCTGTAAAACCCTGTATAACGAATTTATTTTTGGTTTGTGTATGTACTGTCTACATATCTTTAAGCATTTCGGCGACGTCAACAGTGTAAAATGCCTTTAAAGGTATCCAATGTACAATGGGGCATTTTTTCCATGCTTGGTAAGGTACTATAAACAATATATTTTCTGAAAAAAGGAGGCGATCTCAAACAACAGCAGCACCCACAGCAAAACCCCAAAACACTTATTCCTCTTGTTGTAGAGCGTTTAGTGACAATAGGATTGTATCTACGGTATAAAAGGCGTTTGACGATTCTGAAGCATTTTCTTTGGTGCCTACCTTTGTTCTTTCCAATTTTGTTTATTATGTCACCATAAAAGGCAGGTTTTGAAGTATCCAAATTACTATACCCTGTTGTTTGTATAGTTCCGAATCTTAATAGAAGCTGATGGTAATTCTTATTAAATTACCAGAAAGACTTAATTAGTGCATGCCTTTATCTTAAGTTCCCGGTAATTTGTACATTACTACTATTGAAATCCAAAATATTCGTACATTCTCTACCGTACCTGATGAGCTGTAATATATGATTGCCATACGACGGAAGTCTAGGAACATCAGCGTCAAGCCTTGGGAAAATTTACTATGGTGAATCCATAATCAACTTGTTGTCATACACACTGGTATAAATAAACATCAAAGAAGTACCTATCAGTAAACGTCTTCAAATTGAATAGCATAATTTAAAAACAGATAAATTGGCAACGTGGACCAGACATGCACGTTTCGGGTACATAACCCTCATCAGTGATCCTAAATCTAAACAATGTAATGTGCCAAAAAAGTATGAAAGTTACTATGTCGAAAAAGTGTACCGAAAGACGTAGCAGGATGGGTGGAATATGATGCTACAGAACCCACTTTTTAGAAATTTCAAGAAATTTTGATAACAGAAATTTAGAATGCGTTGAAGAAACGATCAACCGAAATTGATCGAACTTGGCTACATGTGCCCTCGGGGACTTATTCAGTATCAAAGTCTAAAAGGCAAGGCAAAATCATTAGAATTTCCATTGGAACGGTTTCGAAACTCAGAATGAATAACATTCCGAAATTGAGACCAGTTGCCCGGGGAGAGTCAGCGTCTCCTGATTACATGCAATACCAGTATCAACAGTTCAATGATGTCCAGAATGGTGGACGATAATCTGCCTTAGAACATTTGAACCATCCAACCACAGAATATACTTGTATCTTCCAAAATGAAAGTAAACAGATATGATATTTCTGCCGAATTGAAGCGAGGGTGTTGCATGCAAGCAGGGAATGCTGACTCTTCCTGGGCACCTGGTATCACTCCCTTATTGGGAGATCGCTTCTTTTCTTGTGGTGGAGGTCCTTGTTTGTTTGCTTTGGTTCCTGTTTTATCCTGATTTTGTATGCCTTTGGTTTATGATTTTTTTAATTATCTATTTTGTACTCTGTATTTGACATATGGCCATTGTCCATATTTGTCTTCTTTATGCATAGACTAAGAAAGTCATGTTCAAATATTATAAAAAACTTATCTATTCATGAATCTTACTTTACT
The DNA here is from genome assembly GCA_033119305.1 of Pinctada imbricata. Classification (NCBI taxonomy): domain Eukaryota; kingdom Metazoa; phylum Mollusca; class Bivalvia; order Pterioida; family Pteriidae; genus Pinctada; species Pinctada imbricata. The sequence goes on along the minus strand of VSWD01000003.1, from coordinate 50,302,168 downwards.
CAGATAGTACAGACAAATCTGTTCTATCCAAAACCAATGTAATATAAAGGTTTGTTATACCCTTGTCAGTATCTCTATATAAAATCCCCATAGGAAAAATGCCTATAAATTCGAATATTTGACCAAGCGGTCAATATTTACATCAATGTTGGCCCTAGGGCAATATTTCAAAAAATATTGACCGATAAACGGTACATCGTTTGTGACGTCACGTCATTGATGACGCTATTAGCTCTACCTATTTTTCCGCGCTCTTTCTCTTATAGAAAAAAATGAACGTAGACATGCCGGGTTAATCGCTTCGTTGCTGCAGTATTGATGTAAGGTATAACAAAACAATTATTGACTGGGAATTCGGGCAATATATGATTTGTTGGACCTTCAGACAAAATATAACCCTCGACCTTCGGCCTCGGGCAATATTTTATCTTCAGGTCCAACAAATCATATATTGCCCTCATTCCCAGTCAATAATTGTATAAAGTCGCATTGGGGATTACTTGGGTGTAGAAAAACATTATAACTCTATAGTTTTTTTTCTGAATTAATGAGAACAGATGCACTTGGTGAAGGAAAATCAATATAATTTGGTTGACATCGTATATTAATGTAGAACAAAACAATTTTAGCAAAACATAAACAACAACAACAACAAAATTATATTTATCGTGCAAGTACCTTTTGGGATATGATTAGAGTTCAGTTGACATTATATGTCAAAATGGTCTGGAAAGGGAGATCTGATATGCTTTTATTTTATCCCCGTAGCGACCGAAGATCTTCCTCAATTATGATTTCAGCTGTTGTGTGATATAACCCTGAACAAGTAGTTGTGTGATATAACCAATAACAAAAAAACCCATTTCTCCATGTAGATTATCTTTGCTTATCAAATACCGCACGTTGTACCTAGTCGGTTTTTTTTATGTGTGAGAGTTTTTCAATTAGTTACATGTAATATATTGCAAAGTGTAAATTTAACTTGATGTGTCAAACCTACCTAATAAAAATGTTTCTGATATCTTAACGGTCAATAGGGCATTTCTTATCCCTAGGATGTAGGATGAAGGATAAATTGTAGATTCATTTCAATGTTCTCATCAAATCCTATCCTATCCAGTTCTATCCTATCTTATTATATCCTATCATATCCTATCCACCTTAATCCAATCCTGCACTTTTCGCCGTGAGCGGTTTTCTATAAATAGACGTTCTAATAAATATCTCATCGAGTAATGTAGTGACCATTATCAACATGGTCATCAAGTCTTCTGATATAAATTTAGTACATTTTTTGTAGACATAAATGACTTATTTGATGATTAAGAATAATCAAAAACAGAACATATAATTTTGGTACAGCAAGATGGATTTAAACTTATTGCTTATTTTATACTTGTAAAAACATTTACCGTTCTCGATTATTCAAACAGAAACTTCACATCGGTTATAGTTTTCATTGTTTGTTGTAATTTCTTTTTCATTATTATTTTTAGCACACCTGAGCTAAACATTCAAGTGAGCTTTTGTCATAACCCATCGTTCAATGTCCGTCCGTTAACGTTTTACATTTTGACTTCTCCACAACCAATGAACATAATCCACGAAATCTTACCGAAAGCATGTTCTCAAGGTCCTCTACCAAGTTGCGTGATTGGTCAACAAGTATGGCCGCATGGGGCACTGACAGGCTCACGCATTTTCAACTTCTACTCTGCAACAGATGCAAAGCACCATACAGGAAGCAAGTACTCTTATATTGTTGTGCCGCCGAGGACTCTGATAAGCTAACATATTCTTGACTATACTCTGCCGCAGCCGCTGCATAGACTTTTACAAAAATCTTACGGGAAGCAAGTACTCAAGGTTATCTTCCACGATTTGTTTTTGTGTCGATCGATCGACAAATATTGTGACCGAGGGCTCCGATTAGCTGACACATTTTCAACTTCTCCTGAAACCAATGCACAGAATTTCACGAAACCTTACACAAATTAAGTACTCAAGGTTCCCTACCTTTTTTTGTGCCGATCGGTCAGAAATTATGGCCGTTGAATGATATATTTTCTGCTACTACTACACAGAATTTCACGAAATCGTACAGGAAGCTGTGTTCTTCGTGCCAATCGGCAAACAAATATGTTCGCCGAGTGCTCTGATTTGCTGACTAATTTTCAACTTATCCTCTGTAAACGCTACACAGAATATCACAAAACATTACTGGAGGCAAAACTCAATGTCTTATACCAAGTTTGTATTTTTCGTGCCGATCGTTCAAAAAATACTGTCACCGAGGGACCTGATTGTTGACATATTTTCGACTTTTATTTAACAGAATTTCACGAAACCTTATAAGAAGCAAGTATCCCATTTAAGATCCTCTACAAACTTTGTGTTTTTCGTACCGATCGGTAAACAAATATTTGCAACGATGGCTGAAGATTGGCTGACAGAGCTTAATAACAACACCACTGGACTGCTGCCACTCATTTTTTACAGACGAACAAAATGATCACTTCTGAGATACAGACGATTTATTTTTCATGAACAGTTGTTGATAAGACACTGATATAAAGTTCACAAACCATTAGCACGATTATCAATATGATGAGTATTTATAGATGATAAAAACATGAAAATATCGTCTTCTGTGTGTGGTCTTCATGTCTATTATTTCTCTTGTGTGTTTTCCACTTTGTGTTTTTATCCCCTCTCAACACTGTTACAGAAGGGTCTATACCATCGCTGCTGTGCGTCCGTGGGTTTGTGTCTATGTTTTTATCCCCTCTCAACACTGTTACAGAGGAGAAATACCATCGCTGCCGTGCGGCTGTGGGTTTGTGTCTCTGGTTTTATTCCCTCTCAACACTGTTACAGAGGAGATATACCATCGCTGCCGTGCGTCCGTGGGTTTGTGTCCGTGTTTTTATCCTCGCTCAACACTGTTACAGAGGAGATATACCATCGCTGTCGTGCGTCAGTGGGTTTGCGTCTGTGTTTGTTTGTGTGTGAATGTAAAGTATGAAGTTCCTATTATTCACAAAATATTATAATATCAATTTTCATAACCATCGAAAAAAATCGTGAAATTGTCAAAGATACAGACAGACAGACAGACAGACAGACACTAGACAAATTATATGTATCCCTGGAGACATATCTTTAAGATGTTTCGTAATCTCATCTGATATTTACACTTCAACTTCGTTTCCTTCAGTACAAGTAACTAGAGCTCTTGCTTGCATTTTCCTATGCAAAACATTGACGCACGTGCGTTTTGACACTCAAAGCCGCATCACATTTCAATGGTCTGCGCATAAATACATTTGTACGTGTAACCGTGGATTCCCCTTTGTGCATATATGCAATCAAGTATTTACATCGTTTCTTGACGGTGAAAGAACGTATGAACAAGCAGAAATTGCAATTTGGACTTTTTCAAAGTATTTCGAAGTCTGTTATTGAATAGAAATAAATTATTAGTAGTACTAGAGTAGACATCACTGACGAGGGTTAAGTACCCGAAACGTGCATGTCTGGTCCATGTTGCCATTTTATCTGTTCTTAAATGATGCTATTCAATATGAAGACGTTTACATTGCATAGTTGCGGTTCAAACACTAAAATCAGGTAAACATTCTTCGAGTTATCTTTCTTTGTTTATGTTCGATCAATACAATTTGCAGGCGCCCAGTTTCAAAATTATCACTGAAAACCGATTGCGCTTACGATTGTATGTAATCCGGTAAACTGATCAAAGTCGTGAAATCATTAATGAACAGTTGAGTAAGCCTATCTGTGATAAATCTGAGTTTATAGTTCAAATCTATCAGCCGATAGGTTATTCAGCTCAGCTCAGTAGTAGAAGAAGACTCAAGATCGAGTGCAGATAACAAGGCTGTTCGTCAAAAACAAACAAACAAACAGATTTTCCTGTAAACGGATCGCAGAGTAATAATTTGGCACAAACACTGAATAGCGCTTATCACATGATATCCTCCATAAAGATAGAAAATCCTTCTAAAATACACTTGTCAAATCTGTGTGTTACAGTACCGCCGGTGTAACGACGAATAATGACCCCCGTAGAATAATGACCGGGGGTCATTATTCTACGTAGAAAAATGACCCCCGGTCATTATTCTACGACTGTGGGGGTCATTTTTCGACCGTAGAATAAGTGTCATTTGCACACACCCTCACGAAAAATATTGACCCCCGTAGAATAATGACCCCCCTCTTTTATACTTAAGACTGTCTAAATTGTCCAATAAAATGCTAAATTACTCTTCATTGTTCATGCATATGGGCTGTTTTGAAAGATTGTACATTTGTAGACAAGAAACAAATGGACGCCTATACTTGACAGGAAGCAAGATCTCAACGTCCTCTACCAAGTTTGTATTTTTTGGCCGATCGGAAAACCAAGATGGCCGCCCTGGCCTCTGATTGGCTGAGAAAATCTCCTCTGAAACCACTGAACGCAATTCAACGAAACTTGACAGGACTCAAGGTCCCGACATTCTCTGCCAAGTTTGTTTTTCGAGCCGGTCGGAAAACAAAGATGGCCGTCCCAGCTTCCGATTGGCTGACATTTTTTACCTTTCCTTTGAAACTACTGAACAGAAGTCGACAAAATTTGACAGAAATCAAGATCGCAACGTCCGCTACCAGGTTTGTTGCTGATCGGAAAACAGAAATGGCCACCCTGACCCTGATAAGTGGAAACGCACCAACTGTGACACTGAATTACATAGCAGTCCAACAAAATAAATCTTATCATTGAATTATTAATATATACATTTATCTCAATTAAGAATAATTGCAAAAATTTAATTTGTTTCTTTTGTGTACTGCTCAAATGAAATTAAACTTTTAAAAGGTTGAGCGCTCGTAAACCGGTTTAACCACACCAGTGCATGGGTTGCCGTTGTTACTCCAACTGACCGGTCCGCAATCGTTGTGTAATCGATGCTTTGGTGGCGTTTTTTGTGTTGTCACGTTGCTTTTTGGATTTTTCTCTGGGTGTAGGGGCTTTTGTCATAGGACTGAGTCAGATCTCTTCCTTTTTATCTTCATATACTATTGTTTTTTCTCTTCAGATTTGCTCTACAGATCTTTAACAAATTTTTCTAAATCACCATTTTCAACTAAATGTATTAGGCACTGCTTGATAGATTTGCAGCAATTAACTCTATATTAATTAGTTAATAATTAATTAGTGATAAATTAATATTTTTGATTAATTAGTGATAAATATTTCAAAGATATTAATTTAACACTAATTAATTATTAACTAATTAATATAGAGTTTACTGCCTGTGATTTGCAGAGGAAGAGAGATACCTCTTACATTGAGTTTACTCAGTTTCTAAAACTGACATGTCAGCAAAACCGCTGAGTTGAATTTGCGGAAACTTGATAGGAAGCATGTCCCCTGTCCCCTAGTTTGTGTATTTTTAGCCGATCGAAAAACCAAGCTGGCAATCCTGGACTCTGATAAAAACCAAGCTGGCAATCCTGGACTCTGATTGGCTAAGACATTTTCGACTTCTCTTCTGAAACCACTGAACAGAATTCAATTTTATGTCTACCGAGTTTGTGTATTTCAGGCCGATCGGAAAAAAAGATGGCCGCCTCGGCCTCTGATTGGCTCAGACATTTATGATTTGTGCTTTGAAACCATTCAGGGGAATTCAACGACACTTGGTGGACACCAAGCAAGATCTCAATGTCCTCTGCTAAGTTTGTGTTTTCAGGCCGATCGAAAAACCAAGATAGCCGCCTAGGTGTCTGATTGGCTGAGACATTTACAACTTCTCCCCTTGAGTTGCTGAACAGAATTCAAAGAAACTTGACTAGAAACCAGATCTTAATGTCCTCTTCCGAATTTTTGTTTTTGGGCAAATTCTAAAGCCAAGATGGCCGTCCCGGTCGATCCTTGAACAAAGGTGGCACATTGTACTCAGGTGCACGATATGTGGCCTTTTGGATCCCTTATAAATTGAGTGACTCGGGCATGGAGGACATCGTATTTTCACTTTGCAGAGAGGGCTTATTTTTGACTCTGAGTGACACCAAAGATGATATGTGTAAAACCCGACATGTAAAATTAAATATATTCTCGAATCTGTACAATATGTGACTTGGCAAAGTAAAGATACAAAATATAAGGCTAAAATACATATACTTTAATCAAGTCATTTACATAAATTATGTAAATTGAAACTTGAAATAGTCGAAGTCTTGTGTAAGTATAATGTTAGCAATATACGTTGAGATATCATGACATAAGCATTGACTTAATTTCACCGAAAACAATTAGTACAAAACGTGATGGTCATAAAAATACAAAACTAAGCCGCACCAAAAATTGCCATAGAGGAACTGAATATGGTTTACTATATGTCACTGCTGGTTTGGAAAGTGTTTGAATTCAGGTGAGACTGTTTTTGCCCAAATGTGTTTCGGGGAAATTATATTTAAATGTGTAAATAAAACTCCTTATAAACATATGCAACGTCTCTGATTTTTCCACACTTTTCTCTTATATGCTTTGACATATTGAGCTGAAATTTTGCATATGACTTTGTTTTACTGTACTACAGATCAAGTTCGAGTGTCACTCTTTTGCGTCAATTTTTGTTTGAGTTATGCCCCTTTTGGAACTTAGAATACTGGAAATACTCAGTTTTCCGCACTTTTCTCTTACATGCTTTGACATAATGAGCTGAAATTTTGCATATGACTTTGCTTTACTGTACTTGCGTCAATTTTTGTGGGAGTTATGCCCCATTGGAACCTAGAATACTGGAAATACACAGTTTTCCGCACTTTCTCTTACGTGATCTTCCTACATGCATTTACAAATTTAGCTGAAATTTAAAATTTCATGTTGGTTTCTTTAATGCGTTTCTTTTAGAAAAGTATTATACAAAAATAGCCTTTTGAAATGTTCATGACGGGCGTATTATTCACCGTTTGCGGTGCTCAGGTATATTTATGTTTAGAAATCGTGCATTTTCATGTCAATTCATCTTCCCCAGTCGGTAGGTAACCGCTATCTAAAATGAAGGAAGGCTATACGAACTATTATTCATTCAATATTTTTAAGTGAGCTACAGCTGTACGTATTGATAACATTAACGAATAATGCTGGCGAGCGAAGCGAGCTAAGAACATTTTGAAAAATAGCAGTTAAATTTAACCACCAAATATGAACAAATAGTGAAGTTAGAACATTTAGGATTTAAGGGAGCCGAGACCGTCCCCTCCGCCCCACTCTGAATCCGCCACTTGGGATGTTTGTAAGTATATATATATAATAATAAGGATGGGAAATACAACTCTGAAAAAAATAGATTGAAGAGTATGCGCCCGACTAAATAAGCCAACATGTACTTTGCCTATGAAGTGGCTTCAGAACAATTTTTTTAATTTGGGCATGCGCGGATCCAGAGGGGGGGGGGGCGGCCCCCCCCCCCCTCAGATTTGTCAGAGGTGGGTCTTGTGTGGATATTTGATGGGTATGAGAGGGGGTCCAAAGGTTTTTTTTTATCTTAATTTTTTTTTCTGGCTCGCTCCGCTCGCCAGTATTCCAAACATTGTAAATATTTAAAAAATCCGAATCACTTCAAAGCTCAAAGGGTTATCCCTTCTCCCGTCATACACACATATCCCTGGCTTTCATGAAAGTGCTATTTCCATGTTTATTTTGTCTAACATTATACGATTTTACACCATTTCAACCAAACATTTTCTAGGGAAGGACCCCCATAACCCCCCCCCCCCCCCCCCATTGTGACTTCACTTGCACATTTTACAAAGCTAAAACAATCATCTCGAATGTGTTTTACATGGAGGAAAAAACGCGGGATGTCATATTTATAAAAAGTATTGTCTGTAAAGCTGTTTCAATGGCAAAAATAGATTTCGACCATACTAAAGCAATAGATACTGAAGCCCCCTATCCCCTTTTCGTATGTGAGGGTGTGTGTGTGTGTGTGTGTGTGTGTGTGAGGGTGAGCGTTTGTTTTCCTTACGTGGCGAGGTAGAATATAGGAAAACACACCCACGTACAGAGGTACCCGTAAACAACCGAGGTACTTTTCCTATGACCTCGGTATGTATACCTCGCTAATAACTTCAGAATTTCACGAATATTGTTCTAGAAAAATTATTGGTGTACCTCGGTAAATCGGTAGTATGTTGCAGAGAGTGTGTGAGTTTGTCGTTTCCTACTGATTTTGTCTACTTCTGTTACATCACACTCTTGCACACATTTTATAAACGATGGAAATGATTGGTTCTCAAAGTTGATGTAACGCGAATTGCCATTGGCTAAACCATCCCTCTAAGTAAAATACGAAGACAACATGGCGGATGCTGCTCGGAGCTCGTTTTATTTTTCATGTAAGTAATTCTTATTACAGTGCTTTAAAATGCTCATGGTTTTCAAGGGTCAGATATTTTCTTGCTCCTGAATGTCAGCTAGAACGAGAAAATCGGAAGACGATAGAAAGATCGATTTCAGTCATGAAACTTGTCGATCGAACGTACTGCACTGACCGAGTGCGGTACTGCGCACTGATCGCTTAATCGCAACATAAAATTCCTTTGATAATCCTCAATAATCTATCAAGTAAGAATGATTGATCAATGATTATTATTTTTGATAAAAATGACATGAAAAAGTTATATTGGAGAAATGGTTTCAGACAGAGTCGAATGAACCTTTGTCAGAGGAAATTCCAGACTACCATATTACGCACGGCAAGAAACTGTTCATGTAGTCATGGTTGTCTCTAAAAATCTTAAAGAAAATAAAATTGAAAAGAAAAGTAAAAGGTAATTTAGAAGGACTGGCTATATAAATGTATGTTGAACAGGATTCAGACTATACTTAGAACTTTGACTAGTCAACAAATCTCTTATGGAGCTAACAGGTACCAGGGAGGGGAGGATGGGGGCAAATGCTCCTGGCAAATGGCAATGCCAAATAATGTTGGGCACTTATACCGTTTTTTATGTTAATTTTATAAATCGGTGAAATTAGCAAGACAGTAATATTAACCTGGACACACTCGATCCAGAAACCAACATATATGAAAAAAAAACCCCAATTTTATCGGGGCATAATTAAGATCACAATTATTGTGCATGTACATGATGTAGTTGATCAGAAAAGGATGCAATGTTATTGTTACGTTTGGTATATCTTCATGTGTTAATTTTTTTTATCAATGAAACGTTTGAAAAAAAAAGAAACTTTTAATGGTTACAAACATGTTCTGATAAATCAGGAATTTCTTCAACTTAGGGATGAAACTTTAAATTTTAGTTAAATGAATCTTGATTTAAGTCCTTTACAAGGCTCAATCTGACACATATAATTATGTTTATTTACCAAAACATGTCTTAAAGATAAAATTGAAAGACATTTATACATAAGACAATGGTAAATTCTTCTTGAAATGTCTGATTAAAAACTTAATTTTCTTGCCTAACTTTGGCAAAATGTAAATCCAGTCCATTGGGAATTTGATCGCATTTCGGCTACAATATCAGCGGCAGATTTAACTTTTAAGGGGGGCTTTGTGGGCTCGAGTTCCATCCCCCCTCCCCCGGCCGTGGTGACCACAAAATTTTTTTCACATACTGTTTAGGACACTGATTCTGTGAACTTCACTTCGTTACAGTCTACAAGTTATTACAGAGGCCACTTTCTTGTTTCATTTCTCAAGAATGACTCCATATTTTAAACGCTCACGTACTCTGGGGAGTAGTTTGATCTGGATTTTTACCTTTTTGATTACGATAATTTGCAGATACTGAACATCACTGTGCTAATGTCCCCTTCAGCTCAAATATCTGATTTGCTTTAAAATTTTCAAAACCCCCACCAATGGGAAGGGGACATCCAGCCCCTCCCATACCCTCCCACACTCGGCCCTTCTGGCCTTGTGTCAACAAGAAAATATTTACTGTCAGCCACCCCCCCCCCACCCACCCACCCCCCCGTCCCCAGCATATGAGGGTGTGGATCCGCGCTTGAATATTACTTGATTGATAATCATCCTGGTCTGGTTATAAGTATGTGAATCCCTTAATCAAAAGGGTGGAACCTCTTGAGAATTTCTCGAAAATGCGCATGTTTATTTATCTGGTATTTTTACAACATTATTGATAATAGTGAATGAATGACTGCAATGAAGTACAATTTTTCTATGCGAGCAGATTCAGTGTATTTGGCACGCGCATATATATAAAAAGGTTGGCTTTAAAGTCAAGACCCTCTCTTAGGAAAATGCAGGAATAATGCTAATCTTACAGTTTTTACGTTTTCCATTTTTCTTTAAAATCATTATAGCTGGCACCCATTCTTGAGTGGCTGGACCTCTGGCCGGAAAAAAAATCTTGATCACTAAGGAATTAAAAAAACTTAAGTTTATTTATAAGAATAAGAAAATGTCAAGATTTTTTTTATGTTTTACTCTTTATACCTGAATTTTCATCGTTTGCTGAATCTGCGTTGTTCTCTACAAATTCAATTACCCTTAGATGCAACAAATTTGCTTCATTTACAAAATTGTCATTAATGTTCATAGATGCACTTATTCCCTTCTAAATTTAGTTGAAATACGCTCTGATGCCACCATGCAATTAAATGCTTTGGGAGGCCCCAAATCCCAACAAATGCAATATATTTGCTTCATTTTATCAAAATTTTCACTGTTTGAGGTCACAGAATCATGTGTTTGATCCCTTCTAAATTTCAGTTGCTATAGTACGTGTACGCTCTGCTGCCACCATTTCAAAATTGGGGGTTAGGGGGATCGAGGCCCCCTCCCGTACCCTCCCCCATTTGGCCCTTTGCGCTTCACAGGTCGTCCACATAAAATATTGTGTCCCCCACCCCTCGGCAGAAGAGGTTTTGGATACGCCCCTGATTTTGTTAAATGTCTATGTATACAAAAAATGTATCAATCAGAAAATATACAATCATGTACATTGTACAAAAGAATGAAATAGTTTTAGGTCGAATATGCATATGACAAGTATGAATAAAACGAAAGTAGATCCTCAAGGAAAGTTACAGTTATCGTCATGTAGCAGTCGCTATAAGCGTTTCAATGGTTGGTATCAGGATTTTCCTTGAATTTTATAGTACAGAGGACTCCTGTTGATCTGATAGTCAATTTGTTGGAAGAACATTATCAGATTAACAGGAGTATCACAGTGTACGCGAGAATTATTTGCTGTCCATCTGTCCATAGGACATTCGGTCAGACAAAATTTTACCATACATCTGTACATAGGACCGAGCAAGATTCTGTCTGATCGAATGACAGTATTGGTACAGAAATCATGAGTTAAAAAATGGTTGTCTATAGGCAAAACAAAACATGTCTGGAATATTTTTTATTTGAAAGGACAGTATCCGGTGAAGGTATCCTTTCACTTGGGGGGGGGGTCTAGTCAAAGTACATGTATCCTTTCTCTTTTGTGTGTAAGGGGGATTCTAGCCCTAGAATATCAACAGATGTCAACAATTGTTGAAAACAAAACAGGTCTAATAGTACCCAATGGTACCTTTGACAGTTTGATGTTAGTCTTGTGTAGTCCAACCCGCTTGACATCGTCCGATATACTTAGGTAAGCCGTTCAAATAGAACATGTACAGAACACTGAAAGGTGGTCATGTTTTAGATACATTGTGTCGTGAACAAGCCACGGTTGATTGAGTTGCAACCTTAGATTAGACATTTGGTTTTATTTACGCCGTTGGTTTTCCGACTTTCGTTTTTAAACATGTTTTACTTCAAACGTTCAAGAGATCGAGGTGATTGTAAAAGTCAAAACTATGTCGGACATCTGGACCGGCTTCGGGCAAAAACTTACCGGTCCCAAGTAAATTTTGCCTGTCAGGTCTGACGGTTGATGTATTGGACATTTTTATGTTAACAATGATTCCAGATTAACTTCGTCACGAGTGCATAATCGTGCTTGGATTTCACATAATAAAGTTTAGTATACTTCATAAATTTACTATGGGATGATCATACATTAAAACCAAGGTGTCATATTGACAAGTTTTCTCTTTGATACTTTTAATTGTCGGCATACATGTATTTTACAAAATTCCCAATTTCAGCATTTTTGCCACTGATTTTCCCAATTCAAACGGCATAAGCCAATTTTGAAAACAAAATGTAACGGAAACAATGTTAAGTTTTCTAAAATTCTGATTACAATATACATGATATATAAAGGTTTCAATGACTTGCACACATTTCAAATCCATGAAAGTTGTCCAATATGCCTTCCCTTCTAGGCGTTAGATAGGAATTATGTAGGCTATGTGCATGATGTGTGCTTGCTTCAAGGAAGAGTAAATAAATGTTCTGTTTAACAAAAGTTTATTCTAACAATAAAACAAAAGTTGATAATTATACTTTTATGATGATTTCTTCAAAATTTTTATTTCAGGAATGAAATACCAATGGAAACAGTTTAAACCATGTCTATATTTGGCAAACGAAAGGTAATAATACTACCATATTCCATTATCATGCTCAATTAATAACTTTTGACTTTGTGACCATGGGAACCTGGCGTGTTGTGATTGACTTACTCAAATTCATACCTCTAAGGTCAAGGTCACTGTGGACTAGTCACTTCTTGTAGATCACTTTTGCATGTGGCAAACCTTGTCCGCATTATTAGTACTAAATGCTTCATCGGATTAGGTTCATACTGGTACAATTGTTCCCTATAAGATGACGGTGCGTCAGGATTATGACTCAAGGTCATACCTCCAAGCTCAAGGTCAAAGTGGGCCTAGATCAGTTATGCATTTGACCAAACCTTGTCCAGGCCATAACTTCTTTAGAGGCTTTAATGGTTATGGTAAATACTGAATCCAATGGTTCCTTAAGGCAGCTTGTATGTTATGACTCTGACCTAAGGCCATATCTTCAAATTGAAAGTCAGTGCACTGGGCCACTAGAATCTTGATGGGGGAACTTTTAATGAAATAAAACATGTTATGCTCATGCAACTTGAGATCTTTCAAATAAACTCTCTTTTAAACTTCCAAGGGTGATTTTAAAAAAATCAGCTCCTGATGCTACCTGAGGATCATAAAGTATATGTCAAGTCATATGTACAAGATATAGGTCACACTGACAAGTATTCCAAATTTTTCAGTTAAGATTTTTTCATTGATATGCTCAAGAGATAATTATGTCTCTCACCATGGGGAGGAGACATATTATTTTTGCGTTTGTCTGTCTGTCACATATCTCTGATCTGTTTAACAGATCACTTTCATATTTTAGTATGTTGTTAAGCATGATCCAAAAGTTCACATCAGTATGACCCAAGGTAAAATGATCAAGGTCAAAGGTCAAATTGAACTTTGACAGTGCAAATGCATGTACTACTGTGATAAATCCTGTCCTGGCCATATCTCTTGAACCGTTCAAGGGATCACTTTCATATATTAATATGTTGTTGTTTATGATCCAAAGGTTTCACATCACCTTGAGCCAAGGTAATGTGATCAAGGTCAAGGTCACTTGGTACATTTTTAAATGGGGGGGGGGATGGAGACATTTGTTTTTTTCCAAAAAAAAACCCCAATATTAATATTTTCATATTTTGTATGTAAAAAGTATACACGTCATGTAATATTCATGCAATGATAAAACAACTTGGGTTTTTTTTTTTAAATGATAACAGATATTGAGATAATGTTTTAATTTTGTCTACGCATTTTATTTTTTTTAGAGACGAGTAAATCCAGATGATGATGCAAAATATTGGTGCATGGCAGAGGATGACAAGAAACATTGCTTAGAAAAGAGATACATCAATGATGTTATTGGTCGGTATACTTTTAATGCATACTTTAAATTGTGTTCAAAATTCATAGTTATTTAATAAATGTAGCTTTGGAGTCTGTGGGTTTTTGATTGGTTAAGACCAATAATTTATAGAATGAATATAAGAATAAATATTGCTTCTTCAAAGTTGCATTTATTTTCCTGTTATGTATCAAGTAAATGCAATACATGATTAAGAACAGACAGCTTGTTCAGTCACATTATATTGACCAAAGTGCAACTGCTGCTTTGAAAATATGCAAATTCTAAGTGCAGTGGAGGAAAGAAAATCCAATTTTATGGGAAAAAATGCAAGATGAATCCTGGCCTGTGGTGATCTCTGCATTAATGTTTCTTATCTTTCTTTTTCAGAATGCATCGAAGTTTAAAAAGTTTATAACAAAGAATAAATTACCAGTATATGTAAAAATGTAAACTGAACTGATAAACTTCTTTTGTCATGTTTGTTCGCATATGCTTTATATAGGTTTTGGGGTCTATAGCACAAAAACATTTACAAAAGGTTCTTTCATCTTGGAATATGCTGGAGAGAGAAGAAAGGCCAAGGAATTTGAGATGAAAAAGGAAGAAAAGCAAACTTACGTTTTTCATTACAAATGGAATGGGGAACAATATGTGTAAGAGGTTTCTACTATTCATCAAAAAGAAACTGAAAGTTATGTTTATAAATAATACAGGACACAAATTTACCAATAAACCTGGATTAAAAAAATCTGAATGTCCCTCAAGACACAAGGAGATTCAAAAAGATTGAATGGAATAAAGACATGAAAGATACATAATTCAATACATAAATTGTAACAGCTAGTATATAATTTTTTTTTGGATTACACTCTTTTCAGTTGACCAGAAATGTATATATGTGGCTTTAAATTACCTTTGAGTTTGGCATACACATGATGCATCTAAAAAAAAAAGTGATAACTTAAAGGGTCATATATTTCAGCTTGTATTGTCGGTAGTGACAAAGCTGCCAACAGGTATACATGCTTCACAAACATTTTGGTTTTTTTTTTTAGTATTGATGCAACCCATTCCCTGGATCGCTTAGGACGCTATGTAAATGATGAAGCTTTTGGAAAACCGGCAAATAATTCTGTCGTGAAATTGAAGATGATAAACAAGCAACCAAGGCTCTGCTTATTTGCATCTAGGGACATTTATGAAGGGGAAGAGATAAGATATGATTATGGTGACCAGGAGGCTCCATGGAGACAGGTAGATGTAATTAATGTATTAAAATTTACTGAAAATCTTTTTCTACCATTTCATCAAGTTAGTGAACAATTTTTAGCCAGCCGTGACAAAAGTCAGGTGAAGCTAATGTCATAGTCGGTGTCAGCGTCGTCCGCTTCCTTGAAATTCAATATAAAAAACTTTAATCTGAGCTATATCTCCTGAACTATAAGGGGTAGGGCTTTGATACTTCATATGTAGATACCTTATGACGTGACCTTGACCTTTGACCTAGTGACCTTGACCTTGGACATTGACTTACTAAGCAGGGCTATATCTGCTGAACTATAAAGGGGTGGGCTTTGATATTCTGTATGTAGATATCAAATGACGAGAACTTTCATTTGAAACCCTGACTCTCAAAATAACAAAAACAATATATGGCAGCTGAATCAAAGGTAAAAATACTGTGCCGAACATTTAATTATAGATAACAAAAGCATGTCATAGCCACCAGTCTGTCTGACAAAGTGCTGAACCGTGCCATACAATACAATCTTGAGATTTCGATTTCCATTTTGGTATTGACCAAAATTTGGCCCCCCAAATAAGGGAAAAGCTCAGCCATCCAATTGTTAGCTCACCTCAACGAAGTAGAGGGGGGCTTATTACACTATTGCCCCGCTGTCGGCATCCGACTATAGGTTAAGCAAAATAGAACAGGTCCATTCTCCCCTAATTATAAGTCCTACATCAACCAAACATGAATGATGCATCTAAGGATGCTCACTGCAGTGCATGGTTGAGATGCTGCATCCAAGCTACATTTTACACTCGAGTGAGCAGGTTATAAGTACAATGGGACAGGTCCATTCCCGCCTTACTATAATAAGTCTTGCATCAACCAAACTTGCAAGGATGATGCATCTGAGGATGCTTACTACAATGCACTATACAGGTGCTGTGTCTTACCTATATTTAACGCTTGATTGACCAGGTAAGTTAAAATTAGAATCTTCACTTCCAGCCTTCTTTAAATTCTTTATCAACCAAACTTGTGTGGGTGATGCATCCAGATATACTTTGTGCAATGTAGGTACACATGCTAGGTCATGTGACAATGTTGCGGTGAACATGAGCTCTGTCATCTCTGATGACACTTTGTTTTGTTCTCCAGACGACCAAGATTTTATTCAGGCAGTTTTGGAATTTAATAATTAAAGGCATCATTTGAACATTTAAAATGGCCAATTTGACAACTTATCTGTTTTTCAAATTTAGATAACTGCTTTAGAACAAAACGCATGTCATGTTTTGAGTTTTCTAATACATGTATATATATGTAATTGAAGTTCTAATATTTTTCTCTTTTTTTTTTGGCATGTTGCATGTTCAGGAACAAATAGATGCATCACATGGTACATGGTCTTTGTTTTCTTTGTATTACATTTATGTGTTCTAGAATTTTTTATAGAAATAATGTACTGTAAATCACTTAACACTGACATGCTCCAAATGGAAATTAAGCAATAAAATTTGTTGCTACAAGCAGAGGTCACATTCTAGAGCATATATTGATTATCAGCGCATATACATGTTAAAGCACACTAATTAATTAGAACCAATTAAGCCTTGTTTAAAAAAAAAAGATCATGTGGTTTACAGTACTTACTTTAGTTTGTTTGTTCAGATTTTATAACTTTCGTTTTTACATTTTTCTTATATCATGTTAATATATACATGTATTAAGTCATTATGTTGACAAATCCTTTACTCAAAAGTAACTGTCCTGCTCCTCAAGATTATAAACTTAGTAATAGTGAAAGGACAGCAGGTGTGAACAGAACAGAAAGACAAGCAGTAAAGTAATAGTCCTCTTCTGTTATAATGATTACCAATGGGACTTTATAAACTTAACATGAGTTTATAAACAAGAAATTTTTTTAACTCATTTATTATTTTTTTGTCTGACAGATTTGTTTGTAGGGATTGCATTGCAGGTCTCACAATAAGTTTTATTGCAATTTGATGTGAATCACTGCCTAGAACTATGGTCATTTTCAGTGCTGCCATTCTGGAAGGTGACTTTTATTTTTTTTCTTCAGAAAAGAGTTCTTCAAGTCAACCATTGGTAATGGTAACATCTTGCCTTGACATCAAACAGATTGTAAGTATGCAATTTTAGATTATGATTTTTGCTATTTCCGCTTGTCTACCAGTCTCTTGAATACTTTATATACATACATGTATATGCAACAAATGTTGCTGAAAATTATGAATATAATAATGAGACTGTAATTAAGTGAATAGCATAATCCTTTATACACATGTGCAAACATGTCTCACACAGAACATTTTTTGGGGGGATATATAGGAATCATCCTGCCCATCTGCCATTATCCAATTTTGCAGGATACAAGTGGAAACACCACTAAAAGTGTAGATCTCAAGCAGTGGGGATAGTATGTTCTCAAAACTGGATACACATTGCTTACATACTCACATTCATGTCAAACTAGCATGCTAGGTGTTGCCACCTAGGCCATAACTAATATGCAAGTCATTTGCCTCTAAGGCACATGGACAGATACAAACTACATGTAATGCCCCCAAATTTCTAATCATGGGGGCATATAGTTTTTGGACTGTCCTGTTGTTTGATTGTTTGCATAAACTTGGCCATAACTTTTGAATGGTAAGTGATAGGGCTTTCCTAATTCACATGTATACTATTGTTTTTTTCTTTATGCCCCAGAATCAAAGATAAGGGGGCATATAGTTGTTGGCCTGTCCATCTGTCTGTCTGTTTATCTAAGGCAAAAACTTTAACATTGGATATAACTTTTAAATGTTAAGTGATAGGGCTTTCATATTTCACATGTGTACTCCTTGTGACAACACCCATCCGTTGATACCACAATTTTTGACCACTTGACCTTGAACTTTACCTTTGACCTACTTTTGAAAAAAACGTTAACATTGGGCATAAATCGTGAACTGTAAGTGATAGGGCTTTCATATTTAATATGTGTACTCCTTGTGACAAGACCTTTCCATTCATACCAAAATAATTGACCTCTTGACCTTGACCTTTGACCTACTTTTGAAAAACTTTAACATTGAGCATACCTCTAGAACTGTAAGCGATAGGGCTTTCATATTCCACATGTCTACTCCTTCTGACAAGACCTTTCTGTTGATACATTGTACCAAAACTTTTTACCTCTTGACCTTGACCCTTGACCTACTTTTGGAAAACTCTAACATTTAGCATTACTCTTGAACTGTAAGTGATTCACATGTGCATTCCTTTTGATGAGAACTTTTAGTTGGTACAAACATTTTTAGCTTGACCTTGGAGTTTGACCTATTTTACAAGAATAGAGCTTATTCTGTCAAAGATCCCAACGGGGCATTCGTGTTTCACAAACACATTGGTTTTATACCTTTTGAACTTGACCTTGAAGTTTGACATACATGTACTTTTCAGATAATGTCGTTTATACTGACAAAGATGCTGAAGGGGGCATTCACGTTTTGCAAACTTATTTTTTTCAGAGATCAGTCAGGATGCTAGACAACGTAAAAGTAAAACAGTTGAACAATTTCGACGAATCAGTTACACATGTTATTGTTAACACAGGTAATTGTAATACAGGTAATCTTTGCTTAAATAAACTCCTCCTAACTCTTTCACTGTCTCTGTTACTTAGCTATCTCAGATGTCAGAACATCTACTTGTCTTAGCTTTCTTCTTTGCAAATCTCTATTGATGCTATAGTTACACCATCAGCTAACAAATTGTCTGAAGCCGAGTACAAACAGTGTGAACCATACAGCTCTCACATGTTTCTTATTATAAGCACATGCAGGAAGGGTTGTAAAAACAGTCTACTTTTGAATACTGATGTATACATGGAATGTTCAAAAGTCATCTTTTTTGGTTTAGATTGATCGAGGTCTGTAAACCTGTAAAGGATGTAAACATTCAATGCTATCTACATGTATATCATGATAAAATTAATACAGCAGCATTTTTATTCCCCAAGAATCTTTGATTTGGGGGCATATAGTTTTTGGCCTGTCCGTCTGTCTGTCTGTTTGTCCAAGGCCTAAACTTTAACATTAGGCATAACATTTGAATGGTAAATCATAGGGCTTTCATATTTCCCATGTGTACTCCTTGTGACAAGACCTTTCTGTTGATATCAAAAGTTTGAACCTCTTGACCTTGACCTTTGACCTACATACTTTTGAAAAACTTCAACATTTAGCATAACTCTTGAACCTTAAGTGATAGGGCTTTCATATTTGACATGCGCATTCTTTGTGACAAGACCTTCCCTTTGGTACAAACATTTTTGACCTTGTTACTTTGACCTTGGAGTTCAGCCTACTTTACAAAAATAATGCTTATGCGGCCAAAGATCCAGTTGGGGCATTTTGTATTTTACAAACACACTGATTTTATTTTTTTCTCCTTACAAAGCCACTAGTCATTTAATTTGAATTTTTTTTTTCCAAATTGTGCCAATCTTTCTGCCAAATATAATCTATGTAGTTCTTTAAGGAGAAAGTGGATAAAGGAAAATTCCTCTTACAGACATTTTAAAAGAATGACTTCAGGTTTACATTGATATTGATAATGATGTGATTTCATTTCATTCAATACATATTTTTAAAATTATTATGCCCATTTAAGGTCTTCAAAATAAAAATAGAATTCTTATGCAACGTTGATATAACCTCAAATTTCATTGGTTGTTCGTTCCTTAGTTACAGCCGTAAAATGAGAACATACTAGCCTTTGACGTTGCTAACGTCACACATTTCGCTTTATAGCTGCAAAAGTATACATTGCATTATAATGGGAAATTAATGTTTACAGATTCAGGTGAAAGAATTTGCAATAGATCTATGAAGTTTTTCTACGCTGTGGCGTTCCATTGCTGGATTCTTAGTTATGACTGGATCCTACATAGTTTAGAGGCTGGTCATTACTTACCAGAGGTAAGAAAATGAACCTTTTCTCTTAATAATTGAATAGCTAAAGAGGCTTTACTAAAAGCTAAATGTTATCAGGAGAAAGAGACTAGACGAAAGTGTTATTCAAGGACATGTAGACTTAAGAAAAGTGCAGGAATGTTGAAAGTCTTTACAGGAATTTTTGTGTCGCTTGAAAACCAAAGGAATAACTTTCCCTGGGATCTCTCTGCAATGTGGTAATATTTTTTCATAAACAGCAACAAGTTTCTGAGTACATGAATATAAAACACACTCATGAAACTTGCATGCAGTATTATCATAAAGCAATAAAACATCAACAGAAGGTGATGTAAAAGGACTAGGTCTAATGCTAGTTTATACCTCAGTATGTACTTGTGAAATTGAAAAGATTTATCAGTTGATACATGTACTCAAGTAAGTAATTGTGGGAATGAAGTGATGTGTCAGTTGATACATGTACTCAAGTAACTAATTGTAAGAAAAAAGTGATGTGTCAGTTTATACCTCAGTATGTACTTGTGAAAATGAAGGTATGTGTCAGTTGATACATCTACTCAAGTTAGTAATTGTGAGAATGAAGTGGTGTGTCAGTTTATACCTCAGTGTGTACTTGTGAGAATGAAGGAATGTGTCAATTGATACATGTACTCAAGTAAGTAATTGTGAGAATGAAGTGGTGTGTCAGTTTATACCTCAGTGTGTACTTGTGAGAATGAAGGAATGTGTCAGTTGATACATGTACTCAAGTATGTAGTTGTGAGAATGAAGTGATGTGTCAGTACATTGTATATACCTCAGTATGTACTTGTGAGAATGATTGGATGTGTCAGTTGATACATGTACTCAAGTATATAGTTGTGAGAATGAAGTGATGTGTCAGTCTATACCTCAGTATGTACTTGTGAGAATGAAAGGATGTGTCAGTACTCAAGTATGTAGTTGTGATAATGAAGTGATGTGTCAGTTTATACCTCAGTATGTACTTGTGAGGATGAAAGGATGTGTCAGTTGATATATGTACTCAAGTACATCTAGATATGAGAATAAAGAGATGTGTCATTTGTTTTACCTCAGTAAATAGTTGTGAGAATGAAGGCATGTACCTCAGTCAGTAGTGAGAATAAAGGGATCTTTAAAAGGAACCTTAAAAGTCCACTTTCTTTTGATGACCTGTAGTCAAAGATTCCTGTCCGTTTGTCTGTTTGTCTATAAGAATTTTAGCATTAGCCATAGCCTTTAAATGGTTGTTGATATTGCTTTCAGATTTCACACGTATGTTTTCCCTGTGATAAGACCCTTCAAGTGATACAAACATTTTGACCTTGACCTTGGCATTTTGTTAACTTTTATAAAACACTTAAACCTTGGTCATAACTTTTAAATGGAAGTCGGTATTGCTTTCATATTTCACATATGCTTTCCTTGTGATAAGGCCCTTCTATTGATACAAAAATATTGACCTTTGCATTGTGATTACTCTTATGGAAATTAAACTTTGGTCACTTTTGAGTGGTAAGTGATAGGGCTTTTATATTTCGCATGTAATTACCCTTTCTGTAAGTACCAGCCTTTTGACTTTGACCTTGGGATATGGCCTTAATTAGTCCTCTACCGACAAAACTGAGGGGACTTGAAGTTTCTACCTGTCCGTCTTGTCTGTCCGTCCGTCCGTCTGTCTGTCTGTCACACTTTCCTTGTCAAGAGCATAACTCTTCCCCCTGTTGATGGATTTTAATAATTTTTCACAGAAATGTTCTTTGATACCTAAGGGTGTGTCATGACCTTGAACAAAGGTCATAGGTCAATGGTCAAGGTCACAATAGACACCATGGTAAAGCCTTGTCCGGGGCATACTGTAAATTGGTTTTTATTCGTCATGTACCAATTTTTGTCATTTTCATCAGTGCCTTTCTTGACGAAATACTTACTGACGAATATTTATACTCCTGTTGGAATATGATGAAGTATGGGAAAGAAAATTTGGAGAGATATTGGTTTAATTGCCTATCATTTATACATTATCATTCTTACACATATAAATGTACATAAAGCATCATGCCCTTTGCCGTTTTAATTATACGACCGTAACATACTTATGTTCTGTAAAGCAGATAAATGAAAAATTGTAATCAAAGTTGCAGTAAATTCTCATCTGATTACCTAATAATTTGTGAATTTGAAGGAATCGGCTACATATATGGCGCTTAATCTTTAGTTTTCACTTGGTATCTGAACGGACGAATTGGAATTTAGGTACCCTTGGATGATGAAGTTACGTACTGACGAAATGGCCTTTTTTAACAAATTGATGAAAATTGATACTGACAAAAATAAAGCAATTTACAGTAACTCCTCCATCTGTCGATGCATTTCTATAATATTTCACAGAAATGTTCTTTGGGACATAATGGTGAGTCATGACCTTGACCAAGGTCATAGTCAAAGGTCGAAGTCACAATATTCACCATGGTCAAAACCTTGTCTGGGGCATAAATCCAACCCCTTTTGATGGATTTAAATAATATTTCAGAGAAATGTTCTTTTGGACCTAAGGGTGTGTCATAACCTTGAACCAAGATTATATTTCAAAGGTCAAGGTCATGATAGACATCATGTTCAAAACCTTGTCTGGGGAATAATTCTTTCCTCTTTTTGATGGATTTCAGTAATATTTCACAGAAATGTTCTTTGGGACCTTTGGATTTGTTATGATTTTAAACCAAGGTCATAGGTCAAAGGTAAACGTCGCAATAGACACCATGGTCAAAATCTTGTCTGGGGCAGAACTTTCCCCCTATTGGTGGATTTCACTTAAATTTCACAGAAATGTTGTTTGGAACCTAAGGGCATGTCATGATCTTGAACCAAGGTCATAGGTCAAAGTTCATCCCTTAATAGACTTAATAGACTCCATGGTCAAAACCTTGTCCTAGGCATATCTCCTCCCCCTGTTTATGCATTTCAATATTTCAGAGAAATGTTCTTTGTGACCTAAGGGTGTATCAAGACCTTGAGTCAAGGTCAAAGGTCAAGGTCACAATAGACATTGTAGTCAAAACCTTGATGTGTTATGACCTTTAATCAATTTAGTTATTAGAATTAAAAGCTATGCCGGTAGGAGTCATATATTGCTCGGTGATCAAAAGCTTGTTTTAGGAAAAACTTTAAACTGCCATAACTTTTGAATGCTATTGATTTTCAAATACATATGATACTGACTTTGGTATTCGATCCTCTAAAATAAACGTCAACTTTGGTCATAACTAACATAGTATTTTGGCTTTCATATTTACACCACAAACAAAGAAAGTTTGGGCATATATAGGAATCACTCTGTCCATTAGTTTTTCTGGCCATCTGGTTAAGAAGTCTTAAAAGCAGATATCTTTCAAACTATTTGTGGTAGGCCTTTTATAATGTATTACGTACATTCAACATGAGGAGTATTACATTTCGTCCATGACGTTTGACCCAGTGACCTTGTTTTTGGGCCTATGCTGCATTTTAGATTAAGAGGTTTTGACAGCAGACATCTTTCATACTATCAGTGGTAGTCCTTTTATAATCTATACATACAATCACCATAAGAAGTACTACATTTTGGTACCTTGACTTTTGACCTAGTGACTTTGACCTTGGCTTTGGGCCTATGTTGCATTATTTTTACCTGAGTGATTATGAATGAACCTTTGATTGTTCTATGTATGTTTTTTAAAGGGATAAATCTTTCATATACGCATTGTACATATTTTTTACTACATTTTCATTACCATTCATTTGACATAGTGGCTTTGACCTTGAATTCTGTATGAGAGTATTCAATGCAAACAATTGCATGTCTCTCCATAAATAAATCTGTCAAGAAAATTTTTAGCCGCAGGGGTATATTTCATCCCTTTAGAGCAGTTAAGTTTACATGTGTAATCCTCATGACAAGATCCTTCAATTGTTACCATTTTTAGTTCTACTGGTAAATTAGGGTCAAGGTCTCAATGCATGGCCAAGAACATATATAGGGTCAAACATGTGACAGGCATCATACCTTTTGTTGAACAGTCTAGTTTTTAGAATGATGGGGAGTGCCATTTAATACTCTAGTATATAGTTTTGACAATATTGGAGTGTGTCATGTGATACCTCTGTATGTAGTTGTAAGAATGGTTGAGTGTGTCATGTGATACTTTGGTATTTAGTTATAAGAAAAATGGAGTATGTCAATAGATACCTCGGTATTTAGTCCTAAGAATAGTGGAGTATGTCATGTGATACCTCAGTATTTAGTTGTAAGAATTATGGAGTGTGTAATATGGTACCTCGGTATTTATTTGTAAGAATTATTGAGTATATCATGTGATACCTCGGTGCATTAATTTAGTTGTAAGAATTATGGAGTGTGTCATGTGATACCTCAGTATGTAGTTGTAGGAATTATGGTGTGTCATGTGGTACCTCAGTTTGTAGTTGTAAGAATTATGGTGTGTCATGTGGTACCTCAGTTTGTAGTTGTAGGAATTATGGTGTGTCATGTGGTACCTCAGTTTGTAGCTGTAGGAATTATGGTGTGTCATGTGGTACCTCAGTTTGTAGTTGTAGGAATTATGGTGTGTCATGTGGTACCTCAGTTTGTAGCTGTAGGAATTATGGTGTGTCATATGGTACCTCAGTTTGTAGTTGTAGGAATTATGGAGAGTGTCATGTGATACCTCAGTACATGTATTTAGTTGTAAGAATTATGGAGTATATCATGTGATACCTTGGTACATGTATTTAGTTGTAAGAATTATGGAGTTTGTCATGTGATACCTCAGTACATGTATTTAGTTGTAAGAACTAAGGAGTATATCATGTGATACCTTGGTACATGTATTTAGTTGTAAGAATTATGGAGTTTGTCATGATACCTCAGTTTTTAGCACAGGAGCTCAACACCAAGAATCCACAATGAAACCCACCCTTTTCAAATGGTACATTCCTAATTTTCATCAAGTAAGAGGCAAGTAGAAGACTTAGTGTAGGTTTCATTGTGGATCATTTTGTCAAGCTCCTTTGGTTGGTAATTGTATGAATATTGGAATGTGTTTTGTGATACCTAAGTATGTTGTTGTGAGAAGAATGGAGAGTGTCATGTGATGCTATGCAATGACAATAATTCCTGTATCAAAGACTTTTTAATTTTTCACGTAGGAGGATTATGAGATTATAGGTGACCTAGCATCAGAAAGAAAACATGGTGGACCTAAAAAGTCGCGTCAACTACGAAACAAATTATTGAATGATCTGGAAATATATGTTGATGAAAGAGAGACAAATGCGGTATCCAGAGGTATGTATATCTTAACGAGAGAAAAAAGGGGTGCGAATGTTTTGTCTTGTTTGTCTGTCAGAAAGTTTACAATGGTCAGCTTTGATATAGCGAGTTGGACCATAGAGAAAACTGCTGTTGTGGGTATAGTGTTGATGAGGTTTGTGATAAGATGTTTCAGATATTCAATCCTCATCAATGGTACTTTAAACTGAAAATTTTAATGTTTTCATCTGTAATAAGTTGCGTAGTAAAAAAAAAGATAGGTATTCAATCAGTTTGATAAGAGTGAATGAATAAATGAAGGCTTCATATTTTTGTCATAAATTTTCCACTGTATATATTTTAGCATCATTAGAACTCCTGACAAAGAAATGCGGATGTGTAGTGAAAGCATCACTACAAGAATTAAACAAAAAAAAGTGTAGTAATTACATGTGATGCAGCTGAAAATGTTTCAGCTGAGGATATTAAAAAATTTCAAGGTTAGTCATTCATGAAGAATTTCTATTTCTCAATTATCTAAGAATAGCTAGTCATTACACCTGACTGTCAAAATTTGTACATACATGTATTCGGCTGGATTGCAGAGCTGTATTGATTGAGAATGTTCTTCTGTCTGTCAATTCATTTGTCAACGTATTGGTTAGCCTTTTAGTTTACATTCATTCTTTTTAGTGGTAATAGATCAGGGTTCGACAGTAAGGCACGTCCAAACGACATTGTCGTAAAAAAAATTGGCGTCGGACGGGCAAAAATTTGTGCAGGCCATTAAGAGAGAAAGCGAATACTCTGTCCTTTTTGTTTTCATGGTCAGAGGTGTAAGGTCAAGGCCACAGCAACTTCGATTTTTTAAAACCTTTAGGGAAAGATATGACTAAACTTTTCCATAATCTCTTCAAACTTATCACAAAAAATGACCATGGTGAGAGGAAGAACCCTATTGTTATTACAGCACTACAAGATGTAGGGGAGATGTACTGCATCTACTTCATACGTAGCATGCTGGTAATAAATAAACTGAAGAATTTCTTAGTTCTTGAGTGTAAATGAATTATTATCCTTCTTCAAATTTTTTCAGCAGCCTCCTCATCATCACATGAACCACAGTCATCAAGATCACAGCAGTCGTCACAGGAACCACAGTCATTCAGATCACAGCAGTCGTCACAGGAACAACAGGCATCTAGTGAGAATTTATCATTTCTTGTTTGGGGGTATAAGTATTTCAAAACGCAATTTTTAGCTCGCCGGGACGAATGTCCGGAGAGCTATTGTCATACCCCCGGTGTCGGTGTCTGCGTCGGCGTGCGCGTGCACAAAAACTTTAACCTTGCTTATAACTTTTAAACCAATACAGATTAGGCTTTGATATTTCACATGTGCATTCCTTGTGACAAGACCTTTCCATGGATACCAAAATTTTTGACCTTGTGACCTTGACCTTGGAGATGATTGACCTACTTTTGAAAAACTTTAACCTTGGCCATATTTTTTGAATGGTAAGTGATAGGGCTTTGATATTTCACATGTGTATTCCTTGTGACAAGACCTTTCCATGGATAGCAAAATTTTTGACCTTGTGACCTTGACCTTGGAGATTGACCTACTTTTGAAAAACTTTAACCTTGGCCATACTTTTTGAATGGTAAGTGATAGGGCTTTGATATTTCACATGTGTATTCCTTGTGACAAGACCTTTCCATGGATACCAAAATTTTTGACCTTGTGACCTTGACCTTGGAGATGATTGACCTACTTTTGAAAAACTTTAACCTTGGCCATATTTTTTGAATGGTAAGTGATAGGGCTTTGATATTTCACATGTGTATTCCTTGTGACAAGACCTTTCCATGGATATCAAAATTTTTGACCTTGTGACCTTGACCTTGGAGATGATTGACCTACTTTTGAAAAACTTTAACCTTGGCCATATTTTTTGAATGGTAAGTGATAGGGCTTTGATATTTCACATGTGTATTCCTTGTGACAAGACCTTCCATGGATACCAAAATTTTTGACCTTGTGACCTTGACCTTGGAGATGATTGACCTACTTTTGAAAAACTTTAACCTTGGCCATATTTTTTGATTGGTAAGTGATAGGGCTTTGATATTTCACATGTGCATTCCTTGTGATAAGACCTTTTTTATTGTTGTTGTTGCAATTTACATATGGTTGCCACCGGCGAGCTATGTTGTCATTCTGACAAGTCTGGTGTTTTCTTGCTAATGCTTTATTGTTGTAACATAAACAATGATTAATGTAAAGGTGATTTATTAGAACCTATGTGTGGTTCATCAATTTACTTGTTTTATGGATGTGACATTTTGTTTTAAATTCCTACCCTTTTTATTATACCCCCGCCAACAAAGTTTGGGGGGGGTATACTGGTTTGGTTTTTTTTTTTAAATAAGAAAGTCTGAATACTTTCATCAGAACTATCTACAGGGTCAGTTAAATTATTAATAAGAAACAGAAGGTGTAAATGAAAATAATTATCACTTTTCAAATATTTTCAGCATCAGACTCCTCATCATCACATGAACCACAGTCATCAAGATCACAGCAGTCGTCACAGGAACCACAGTCATCAAGATCACAGCAGTCGTCACAGGAACCACAGGCATCCAGTGAGAATTTCTCATTTCTTGAATAGCTTTACACAACAAAAAATACCTTATATCACCTGCTTTTAACAAATGGGGATATTAAGACTTGTTGTCTGGCAGTCTGTCACAAAAATGTTTTCTTTTATTTTTCTCGATGTGTTTATTCATTAAAGCAAAAGCATATAAACATTCCTATACACAAGTGGAACATGTCAGAGACTCTCTATTTCATCTATTACAGGAAGAGTGATCCTGTCCAAGGAACAAACAACCACTTTGAAAAACATTTTCAGAGAAAATATACTCTTAAGAAAGGAACTAAGGAGGGATCAGTGTGAGCGTGCTGCTGGGCAAAGTCCTTGTCTTCAAAATCTTGGTTGGAAAAAAATTAAGAACACTATTCACAATTGGATAACATGTGAAAAGAGAAAAATGATGGCTTTTTCAAAGAAAAAGAAATAAACTCAACATAAGATTGACTGAAGAATGTACATATGATACATGAATTTCACAGAAGGCTTATAAATAGTTTAAAAGTAATTACATGTACGCTTGAACTGTTAGTACAGAAAGTTCACTCTTTTAGAAATGTGATGGTCTAGTAATGCACCGGATATTTTGTGTGGACGAAAGGATCATAGAAAATGGATGTGGTTATTTTCTCCTATTTAACTCTGTCCAATCTCATGATCCCCATTTCTGAGAAAGTATAAATGATTCTTTTTGGTGAAAATATATGAGTCATACTATGTCAGTTGATACCACAGTATGAGGTGGCGAGAGTATAGGAGTTATGCTATGTCAGTTAATATCACAGTACATTATAAGGCGGTGAGGATATAGCAGTTATATTATGTCAGTAGATACCACGGTATGAAATTACTTAAATATAAAAGTTACATTTTATTTGTTGATACCCTATGTAGTATGAGGTGGTGAGAATATTGAAATTAAATTTTGTCATTTGATACCTAAGCATGAATTGGTAAGATGATATTCTAGTATGATATGAGGTATTGAGAATGTAGGAGTTTGTCAGTTGTAACTTCATTGTCAAGAATTGAGAATATTGATAGAGCAGTATGAAGTAGTGATGATATAGGAATATGTCAGTTGTAACCTCAGTTTGAAGTATTGCAAGTATTGGAGTATGTTTGGTGATAACACAGCATTGATTTTTTATGCACCCAGAATCAAACATTTGAGGGTGTTTATTTTTTGGCATGTCTGTCTGTTTGTACAAAACCCTAAACATTGGGCTTAACATTTGAATGAAAGCTGATAGAGCTTTAAAATTTCTCATTTCATGTGTGTATTCCATGTAACAAGACCTTTCTGTTGATATATAACTTTTGAATGAAAGTTGATAGAGCTTTCTTGTTTAATGTGTGTATTCCTTGTAATAAGACCTTTCTGTTGATACCATATTTTTTTTACCTTGCAACCTTCAGCTTGACCTTTCACCTACTTTTGAAAACCTTCAACATTGGGCATAACTTTTGAGTTGAAGGTGATGAAGCTTTCATTTTTATTATTTTTAATAATAATAAATAATTTTTAACTTGTTCAACTTAATATACATGTACATGTATAACCAAATGTCCGATGTAGTAACACACATGTCTGATGCCTTACAAAAAAGTTTCCCATACACTGCTCTGTAAAAAGTGATGAGGATAAGGGTGAATGCCTTTTTATATCTGTATATTGCAGTATGTTATACAGCTGACACTCGTTATCTCGAAGTGGATGGGCCCACTGAAAATACTTCGACATAAGCGGAGTTCGAGATAAACATCAGCCGAATTTACGGTATATTTTGGAACATATTGTACCACCTATAAGGCTAAAAGAATCGTTTTGCTATTGTATTTTATACAATAATGATATCGGAGTTTAAAAGGCTACTCGATCATGCTGACAATGGTATGTTTACTTCACAACGTAGAAATGATTCTAGAAGTGCCACAAACGTATTCTTAATACTGAAATTTTACAAAGAGGCGCAATGAGAACGTCAGGTATTTTATTCGTTGTGTGACCCCCCCCCCCCCCCCTTCCCCCCCCCCCCTCTTTCCGCGCCGATCGCCTTGGCCCTGATATAATACTAGTTTGGTTGTCTTATCAATCTGTCATAAGCCGTTTACCTTCAAGAGTTTTAGATCATTGTGTCATCAATGTACAATGAAGACATTTGTTCGTACGCTATTTAATTTTTTCGTCTGCTAGATTTCAATGTCGTATACATGTCTTCATTCTTCCATTAAATTTACTCGCATGCAATCAAGTTTAATCATCTTCCTCTTAGTGTATGAAATTTTTTGTATGGATTATTTTGTAGATCATCATTGTTGCTCAAATTGCTTTATTTCAGTTACGATAAATGTTGCGATATTTTTTGGGGGGGGGGGTTGTATTGGTTTGTTTATTTTTTTTTAGCCGTCGCGTCTCATAAGAATTTCAACATAACAAACAATGCAATTTTTATTAATGAAACATGCACAAATCATTGTTTCCGCAATGGTATTATCTAATCATCTGTTATTCCCCTTAATTAATTTTGATGTCACGGTCGATCAAACAACGGC
Organism: Pinctada imbricata; assembly: GCA_033119305.1. Lineage (NCBI taxonomy): Eukaryota > Metazoa > Mollusca > Bivalvia > Pterioida > Pteriidae > Pinctada > Pinctada imbricata. Next base: position 50,271,576 of record VSWD01000003.1, on the reverse strand, counting down.
GAATCAGTAAACCTGCGGTACTGGTACCTATAATTGTTTGTTTACCATGCGATTTCACTATTATTTGGTACGTTAATTGGTTTGTTTATACAAACATTAGGACTTCGACTTAACGAGTATAAAATACACGAAGAAACTGACATGGGACTTCGAAATTACTTCGAGATAAGCGAAATTTCGAGATAACCGATTTCGAGTTATCCGAAGTCAAATTGGTTAGAATTTGAAGGAAAAAAGATGGGACCGCCGCTCGACTTCGAGATAAACGGAATTTCGAGATAACCGAGTTTGAGATAACGAGTGTCAGCTGTATGTAGTATTTAGTTATGAGAGTAAAAGAGAATGTCATTCGATACAACTGATCGTAATTATGAGAATAATAAATACCTCAGTAGACTAGAGAATAATGAGTGTGTCATGTGATACCTCAATATGTAGTTGAGAATTATAGACTGTGTTATTTAATACCTCAGTATGTAGTCTAGAGAATGATTGAGTGTGTCATGTGATACCTCAGTATGTAGTCTAGAGAATAATAAAGTGTTATGTAATACCTCAGTATGTAGAGTTGAGAATTATAGAGTGTGTTATTTAATACCTCAGTATGTAGTCTTGAGAATGATTGAGTATGTCATGTGATACCTCAGTATGTAGTCTAGAGAATAATAAAGTGTTATGTAATACCTCAGTATGTAGAATTTAGAATAATAGAGTGTGTTATTCAATACCTCAGTATGTAGACTTGAGAATAAAAGAGTGTTTCATGCTTAGTTGTTTAATTGTAAGAATAGTTAAGCATGTTTTCTGATACCTCATTATGTACATATTTTCCTTATAAGTGCCCTGCAAAATGGTGGAAGCCCTATAGGAATCACTGTGTCTGTCTGTCCATCCATCTGTCAAAAACTTTAACCCTAGACATAAATACTGAACTATGGCTTTCATAGTTGGCTTGTGTATTCCTTGCGACAAGACCTCTCTGCTTGTACGAAATTTTTATTGCCTTTTGACCAAGGTCAAGGTCAAACTATGGCATGCCTCCAGCGAGGCCTTGACTTACAGTGTCAGTGTTCTAGTTTTAATGGAAAACTGAGTCGGTTTATATGATACATGACAGCACAGCATTTCACTGAACCTTAAAGGGAGCAAGTAAAGAACTTCCTGTCTTTTCACATTTATCAAATATGTCTACGTAATAATTCTAATTGGCTTGATCCACTCTCTTATTTCGTGGCAACAGTTAGTTCGAATTTCAGATTATCAATTTGTCTCTCTATAGAATTACATGTCTTAGGTGAGTTACATGCCTCTAATAGTTCTTCTAATAAGTTGTATATGGTCGTATTTACCACGTTTCTATGTTTGATTCTAATTTCGTTCAACAGATTTCATAGAATTGAATCTTATGCTGCTTATTGTTCATTCTTACTGTTGATTATTTTGATATTAAAATTTGTCACAAACATTCTTAGTTTTTCATATAATGCAACAGTAGAAGAAAGGAACGGAACCTTCCCTATTTACAAGGATAAAAGGAGATCCTATTTACAAGTACCTGAAACATGCATGTCTGATGCTGTAGATTTATCTGTTCTTAAATGATGCTATTGAATTTGAAGACTTCAAAGTCGGATTCTATTTAGTTTTGACACACTTGGTTCTATTCAAAATCATATCTTCAAGGTCGATCCTCAAGGTTAACTTCAGTACCAAAAAGCAGATCCTCTATGTTCTAGCTGTATGGCAAGTTTTAAAGTGATACTTCATAGAGTAATGGCGTATGTCCAGTTTATAAACATAGGTATATACAGATTACATAGCTCATATCCAGAAGCAATTTATCACTTGGGCAGAAAAAAAAGGTCAATGTCATTTTATAAAAGTTTGATCAAAGATTTGCAGTTCTTTTACTCTATATTTGCGCAAAATCACCTGAACATGAAAAGTAGGTCAATGAAAGGGAAGGATTTCCAACAACACTCGGTTGCAGCAACCACGGCAAAACTTAAAACACCCAATAAAAAAACACAGCAGACACTCGGAAGAAAGAGACGCAAAAGGGACAAGGAACACCAATTCACAACAAATGAGTTAAAGAAGATCCTGACGATAATCTCAACAGCACTCACAATAGAGCACAAAATTAAACATCGACGGACCCCTAGCAAGCTAGAGGTGGGACCAGGTGCCCGGGAGGAGTAAGCATCCCCTGTTGGCTAGCCGCACCCGCCGTCGATGTTTATGAAGCATGGAAATGAAAATACATAAAATCCATGCACTGTCTGACGTTATGTCAATATAGAAAGTGCTATGGCGATAATGTCAGGGAGGTATATTCAAAACACTTACTGTCAAACCCCTCGCGGGGAACTTTTTTACGAGCTCCACACGGCAAAGGGCATAAGTGTGACACAAATGAGTTAAAGAAGATCCTGACGATAATCTCAACAAAAGACTATACATAAACCAATGGGCAACCGGTGCCGACTTAGGACGGCCATTTTCCATGCAAGTAGCAGACGATGTGGTTATCCGGATCATATGCGCACAACCCTCCCACTTTTCCGATTACCCAGTGGTATCGAAGAACGCACAATTGTGGTATAAAATAACCTCCCTTTAAGATGAACACACGGAGAGCATGACGCAGAGGCCCCAAGAAACACACAGATTGATTTGTAAATGGATATTAAAAAGCAGAAGGTCAAGGTCATTTTATGAATGTTTGATCAAAGGTACAGACCGATTTGCAAGCATTACATGATATGCAAGTTTGGTACATGTAGCACTCAAAATTTGCTCAATATGGCTTTTAAAAGCAAAATCACTCTATCAGAAAAATTAGATCAAGGTCATTTTATGAAAGTTTGACAATATGCATCCAACATGCTTTGTATATTTTACCATGTATATAAGGTCTTTCCCTCGATGTTTGATTTTCAGAGTATATGTGTCATGCACCTGTGGTCAAAGCCATACCTCCTATACTGGTTATAGCACAGTATCTTGAAACTTTTATACATTGGTTCACTATGGTAAGAGGATTTTGTCATACGTGTAAAGAGCAAAGTCAGTTTATCAAACCTAAATGGTGTTTTGTTTTTGTTTTTGTTTTTTCTTCACTTTTCTTATTTATTAAATAGTAAATTGTGGGACAATAAAAGAAAATTGATATGTAAACCCGTCTGTAAGCCTTGTATGTGCTTTAGAGCTCGCCATGAAATATATGCATGAATCGGCTGTAACGAAAGAGACGGATCTGATATTCACGACGAGATGAAGACCTAAAGGTCAAATAATGTATCAAAGGAAACAACGTAGCTCTGCCTAAAACTTGGAGGTGCACAACATCCCAAAATTTCTTACGAGCAAAAACAAAACAAAACAAAACAAGAGGCCCAAGGGGGCCACATCGCTCACCTGAGGAGACTGTATGTAACTATGTTTTCAATCAAAGTCAGTATAAGAACTGAAGAAAATCACTTTTAGAAGGACAATGTGTACTTACTTCCTGTAAAGTTTGGTGACATTCTGTGCAGTAGTTGAAGAGGATAAGTAAAAAAAAATGTGTCATCCAATTAGAACCTATGGAGGACATCTTGGGTTTCCGATCGGCTCGAAAAACACAAACTTGGTAGACTAAGAGGTTAATGAGTACTTGCTTCCTGTGAAGTTTCATGAAATTCTGTACAGCGGTTTCAGATGAGAAGTCGAAAATGCGTCAGCCAATCAGAGCCCGTGGCAGCCATCTTGGATTTCCGATCGGCTCGAAAAACACAAACTTGGTAGAGAGCATTGAGTACTTGCTTCCTGTGTAGTTTCGTGAAATTCTGTGCAGCGGTTTCAGAAGAGAAGTCGAAAATGTGTCAGCCAACCAGAGCCTGTGGCGAACATCTTGGATTTCAGATCGGCTCAAAAATCACAAACTTTGTAGAGGGCATTGAGTACTTGCTTCCTGTGAAGTTTCCTGAAGTTATGTGAAACGGTTGCAGAGGAGATGTCGAAAATGTTAAAAGTTTATGCCGGACGGACGACAGACGGACGACGGACGGCGCGCTATGACAATAGCTCACTTGAGCTTCGCTCAGGTGAGCTAAAAAGGGGGGGGGTAAAGAATGGAGGTGTCATGTTGTTCTGTACGCACAAATTTAGACATCTCTAGTACAGTTCTAAATTTTGGCTCTATAAGTATATGAATAAATGTCTGGCCGGTAGCGAGCTAGGAATATTTTTGGCAAAATATAGACTTATTTAAAATACTTTCTTACGGAAGCTAATTCATGCCATGTTATATCTTTTCACTATCTCATAGTTACGAGAAAAGTTGCTCGTTGTTACGAGAAAAAATTCTCGTAATCACGAGAAAAGTTTCACGTAGTTACCAAAAAAATCCTCGTAGTAACAAGAAAAGTTTCTCGTTGTTACGAGAAAAAAATTCTCGTAGTTACGAGAAAAATTTCTCGTAGTTACGAGAAAAAAATAATACAATCTGAATGGCATGATATTTGGCAAAAAAGCCTTGAAGTTCATAGATTGAAATTCTTGAATAATCCACATTTTTAATGAAAAAAGATGTAAAAAAAAAAAAGATTTGGCCACAATAAAACCTTCAACAAAATTTGCAAATTTCAAATGTGATGACTTAAAACATTTATTAACTACTTTTGATATGAATTCATGTCCAAAGTATGTAAAGACTTCCAAAAAAATTGAATGAAAGTAAGCATTAACACATCACTCTATGACAAACGTGACGACTTCAATTCAATTCCTAGGCACCTGGTCTCACCCCCATATCGGGAGTTCGCTTCTTTTCATATGATGGAGGTTTTTGTTTGTTTGCTTTGGTTCCTGTTTTATCCTGATTTTGTATGCCTTCTGTTCCTGATTTTCTGAATTATCGATTCTGTGCTGTATACAGGGATATGGTCATTATCCATATTTTGTCATTTCCAGTTTTCAGCAGTTTTTGATGAAATTTGTTATAATTTTTAACCCGAAATTTCCACGAAATACCTGAATTGGCAAAGTTTAAACCTAATTCATTGTAGAGTAGGACCTTAAATTTATGCTTTCAGAAAATACTTTCAAATTTCACAACATCTGGGGTATCTTGGAGAAATCGTATCAGTACAGGGATACCATAAAATACCTATTTTTATTACCCAAAGATAAATGTAAATATCAAACTTTAACATTCAAATTATTGAAAGAGTTGCAAACTGAAACAAAAGAATGATAGTTGAAATTTAGTTGAGGCCCTCGAGTTCTTGCTTTCTTTAAGGTTTCGTGAAATAACGAGCATCAGTTTTGGAGATGCCCTCGGTGGCCATATTTGTTGACAGATCGACACGAAAAACACAAACTTGGTAGAGAAAGAACCTTGATTACTTGCTTCCTGTAAGGTTTCGTGAAATTCTGTTCAGCGGTTGCAGAGGAGAAGTCGAAAATGCGTCAGCTAATTAGAGCCCTCGGTGGCCATATTTGTTGACCGATCGGCACGAAAAACACAAACTTGAATGATAGAGGACCTTGAGTACTTGTTGTGAAATTCTGTGCAGTTGTTGCAGAGGAAAAGTCGGAAATGTTAAAAGTTTATGCCGGACGACGGACGGACAGCGCGCTGTGACAATAGGTCACATGAGCTTTGCTCAGGTGAGCTAAAAAAATGTGTACCAAGTAAGTAGTTCGAACTTCGTTTCTTCTTTATCCTCAAGACATACATCTGTCAACACGTGACTCTACAAAGGGCAAAAAAGCATTGTACATTTCTTTTTTATCTCTCTTACAAATTCTAACTATACAATAAATTGGCATAAGAAAGCGCGGATCTAAAGGATTTAAGGGGACAAGCCCCCACCCCCTGGAATTTGCCGAAATTGCTTAATTTCCGATTATATGTGTGTGGGGTTTTTTTTTTGTCAAAAGCATATACTAGAACACCCTCCTTCCCATACTTAACCATCATTGACTTTTTTTGTGGATCCGTCATGATGAAAGTATATTCAAGGGACTGAATGTTCAAACTTATGCATTTCAAAGCTTTTTATTATTTAAACAAAATCTTTCCCGTCCCTTTTGCTGAGATAAATGAATCTTGAAAATATAACCTGTATGATGATGATGATGATGATGATGATGATGAATGTTTTCGACAGACGGACGGACAAACACCGACGGTGCGTTATGACTTAAGCTTCGCACAGGTGAGCCAATCAAAATAAGTCATTCACATACATGTGCAAAATTTTGTTGTTATTCTATTGGTCAATTATCTCGTGCCCACGACTTTGCAACTCGTGCTCACGAGATAATCAACCAATAGAAAACTATGATCAAATAAAATAGCGATAATTGATAATTATCAATTATCAACATCGTACGTGATATGTTTTATTTGAAGTACATGTATATATAGCAGAATAAACACTAAATTCAATACCGGAAAATTCCACACAAAAAAAAAACACACAAACCAACCCCCCCTCCCCCAAAAACCAAACATATATATATATATATATATATATATATAGGGATCATGGTCTGCAGTCTGTCTGTCCGTCTGTCTGTCTGTCCGTCCGTCCGTCCGTCTGTCTGTCACACTTCACTTTTTCAGGTACTTTCTTATCAAAAATAGGAGAAAAATTCTCTCAAATCGCAGCAACTCACCCTCATTGACAACATACTTTAAAATGATCAGACATTTCATTTGAATCACACACAAAAATGCCGTAAAGATTCAAAGTAAACAACGTTTTCAATTTTTTTTAAAGTCATGTACCTGGTTCTGGTCTAGAATTATTCGAATTTTACTTATCTGAGGACCCATTTCACACAGTCATATTGATGTCTCAAACACTTTAAATTAATAGTAAACACTGACAGGGAAACAAATCAAGAGACACATTATGCGACTTTACACAAATTGTTGAAAAAAACAAATAGAATAATAGGAACTATCATATAAATCTCCGTATTGAATGATAACATCCACCCTTACCTCTTGATCGACGCAACGTTTTTAAAAAAAAACATGAGGGAGGGGATGAGGAGTAGAGCACTGCATCATTATATTCAAGCTATGAACCCATTTATGTTACTTTCAACATAAGGGGGGGGGGGGGGGTCCGTGTACTTCCAAGAGTCAATCGGGGTACCCCTGAAAAATACGTTTTGTGTGGAGCACAATGCAGGTAATTTTGAAATACAGCATAAGATGTTTACTGTACTTTTGATAGACGAGATTATTTCAATATACATGCATGATCATTATCAATTGTTGCCATTTTATTTGGTCCAAGTTTTCTATTGGTTGATTATCTCGTGAGCACGAGTTACAAAGTCGTGGGCACGAGATAATTGACCAATAGAATGACGACAAAAAGTCGTGAGCACGAGTTACTAAGTCGTGTGTACGAGTTACAAAGTCGTGCGCACGAGTTACAAAAGTCGTGATCACGAGTTACTAAGTCGTGAGCACGAGTTACAAAGTCGTGCGCACGAGTTACTAAGTCGTGAGCACGAGTTAGTAAGTCGTGCGCATGACTTACAAAAGTCGTGCGCACGAGTTACAAAGTCATGAGCACGAGTTACAAAGTCGTGCGCACGACTTACTAAGTCGTGCGCACGAGATAATTTTTTTCTCACCATGTCCCTTCTATGCTTCCGTAAAAATCTGCAAATTAAACTGTGAAAGTATTTTATAAATTATATTTTGTAACTGAACAACGCTGCATAAGATATCTATATAAATTAATACTAGATTAAAAGTATACAAAGTTAAACTCTTCAGTATAAAGGACATTCTAGCTAACAAGGAGCAACTCCTCCCCGAATATTAATTTGACCGTTACTATTACTATTACTATATAATTGTATTCAACATGTTCAAGTGTTTCCTTGATGCAATAAAACCGGTTACTTAGCTATGATTATACATGCAACTTATGAGATTATGTTTCAAAATAGGTTTGACATTCAAATATTACTTTTTCTGCGTACTGAAATTCGTCTGCGATGGCATGTCAGTGTTCTGTAACAAGTTGTATATTTTCTATATAGGTATAACACATAATATACATACTAAACATTATATAGGTTGTCTAAGATTGAAAGAAATTAAATAAAGTAAATTGTTATGTGTTCATTTATAAATTAAAACGCGTCTGAACCATTATGTATCAAATTAATTGAGTTATATAGAATGTGTTCGTAAAATCCAATGTTTGACAAGTGCCCGTGTTCGTAAAATCCAATGCCCGGTTTCGTAAAATCCTTTTCATTTCACCCCATCACACATGCTAATTAATTATCTGCATGATCCTGATAAATAGAACAATCCATCAGTTCGAAATATATCTATAAATATTTTTTCTAGATTGTGAACCGTAGAAATCACGAGACATCATTTTGATTATAAAGAAAATAACTTTTTAGTGAGAAACGATGTGCGAAAAAAGGGGAATTCTGGTTAAAAATCGAAGATGTGCGATAATAACAAGCCATGAATACCTCAATTGATAATAGAAATATGGATAGATTATTAATCTCGACAGGCATTGCCTCAATTGCTTACTTTTGCCCCTTAAAACTATCTTCCCGACGGTTTCAACTTCGCATATCTCATCGCTTTTGCTACTTTATCTGCCCGATTCGTAAAATCCTTGCCCGATTCGTAAAATCCTGCCCGGTTCGTAAAATCCGTTTTCCCGGTGTCGTCCATCCCTTTTGAAAACCTTTTATCTACGTACGATTAATATGCATATCTTATATGAATTTTATTAAGGGGAATGCCATATATAGCTTTTATAGCCACAATTTGCTAAATGCGTCGAAGAATTATATTTACAAGTCCTTAAATGTAGCCCGGAACCTTCCCCGGCCCTTTCCAATGTGTAAGAAGGACTAAATGTTCTCCGTTATTACGTATGATTTTGCAAATGTATTGATATTTATCAAATGCATTGTTTTAAACTTTTTTCAAAGCAAAAGACTTACCCCCATCCCAATGGCTTTGACTATCCTTGAAAAAATCTAGATACGCAATAATTTTTGCGTATATATACGTAATACTATTGCTTATTATAATATACGCAATACTATTGCGTTTATATATACGCAATAAATTTATTTTTTCTGTGAAGCTGATGTCAGCTTCCGTATATTGTCGTCTTTAGATGTAACATGTCCTCCGCTTCAGACTTGAATATTTTGAACCAATTCCTTTTATTTGTAATTTAACTTTCTGGCGGATCTATCAAAATTCTATTGATGAACCGAGAAATATCTCGACCCCCTCTCCCCCGCCTTCACTATCCGGTCTTTATCATTTATTTTTATTTAAAAACCAATATTTTTTGTAGAGAAATTTATATATAACACAAATGTTTTCATACATGCAACATATTATGATCATAAACTCTTTTAATATGTAAAAGATGCATGTTTCTAAAAGGTATGGAAATTATAATAAAACTAGATGACTAATGTTGCAAGCAACATACAGATTTCTTCCTTAGAACCTCATTGTTCAAATCCAAATCAAAAGATGGGTAGGGCAAAAATTTGAAGAAATATTAAATAATGATCACGAAGAGCTCATGTCTAACTTAGCATTCTCATTTATCAGCAATTAAGGAAAAAAACAAATAATATCTCTGTAAAGTCTGCTCTTGATATTCTTCTACAATTTCAATTTCGGATATAGCGTACATGTGATACGTTTTGTTTTTTTTTTAAGATGTTGAGGGGAGGGGGGATGATATATAGATGGCTAATGAGAAATCAGAATGTGTTTCGATAGTGTGTCTATGGTGGGGGAAGCGTATTTATACTCTTTTTTTCTAACCTTTACGAGCTTTTACAACATGCATACCTCGTTATGCGTGTACATGTATGTACAAGTGTGTGCATTATCTAATATACCTCTGTATGAATGTACACAGTTGTACATACCTCAGTTGTAATCTGTACTGTTATGTGTTGCTGCTTTGAAACAAAGGGTCCCTGCATAATGTTAAAGTGATTTCTCCTTATAGAAACTTTATGTTTATCACTTAAAACTAACAGAAATGCAGTTTTCCATTTAGAAATGCCATACCTCGGAATGTTACTCAAGAAAAACATACCTCGATTTGTAATGTAAACCAGTAAGGGTGGGTGTGTGTGTGTGTGTGTGTGTTTTTTGTTTTTTTTTTTTGCTTGTCAAAAATTTCGGAAGGTTGGACACCCCCACCCCCACCTGACGAAAATTCCTGAATCCGCACCTGCTCGGGATTTCTCTTTAGCAACTAAAATATGATTCTATCGTTAGTACTCTGTCCATTTCATATCAAAGTTATGTGCAGAGTTGAAAAAAGTTAAAGTTTTTCAAATGTAGGTCAAAGGTCGCGGTCAAGGTCTCGTGCTCAAAATTTATAGTATCATCGAAAAGGTCTTGTCATAAGGAACACATTTGCCCAATATGAAAGCCCTACGTCTAATGGTAATAAAGTTATGTGCAGAGTTAAAGTTTTCCAAATTTAGGTCAAAGGTCGCGGTCAAGGTCACGTGCTCAAAATATATATTACCATCGGAAAGGTCTTGTATATACACACATGCCAAATATGAAAGTCCGGACAGACAGGCAGACAGACAGACAGACGACGGGCTAAGTGATCCCTAAGTGGCGCTCTGCTTCGCTGGCACCACAATAATATACATGTATGGGGGGTCATTTTTCATATGGGGGTCATTTTTCTATATCCCACACGTTGAATAATGACTCCCCGGGTATTTATTCTACAGGTTGGACTCATTATCCTACGACTGGGGGTCATTTTTCTACGTAGAATTATTCGACGGGGGTCATTATTCGTCGTTACACCGGCGGCTGACATTCGGAGCCGCATCACTCAAGATGAAATTTAACGTTCGCAACCATATTCAATTTTTGTAAAATCGACATCAAGATGAAACAAAGACGTATCTCTTTTGATTATTTTTAATTATTTTCGAAAATAAGAGTATATTGCATGTTCTGTGTAGTGTAACATAGACAATACTCGGGTGCAAATTCAGAACTACTTCTCAACTTACGCCCTCGGATAAAAGGAGAACGAAGTATAATACAGAGAAGTCCGGTGGGATTCGTTTCATAAAAATAGTATGCGTATAAATATGAGAATTGTTATTCATATTTTGCGTTTGCATTGGTGTGTGCAAAACATTTGGTCAAGGTAAAGATTCTGTGCAGCACGAAGTGCTATACATTGATTTTTTACCAAGACCAAATGTTTTGCACACATCAATGCAAACGCAAAATATGAAAAACAATTCTTAATTGAATTTTCATACAAATAAAGTTTTGAGAAATACATTTTATCTCTGTTTTGACGAGGAAACATACCATCCTTCAAAATTATAAGTGTAAATTCTCAAACTTTAAGAGGTGATGAATTCACCGCGGACGACTATTTTTCCTGACTTAAGATTCAGTTAAAGGAAACCGGTAACGGAACGGCTTCGTCTTTCCGACATTGATCGGTGGTAAGAGAGTGAAAAGGAAATGCACAGATACATTTCCCCTCTGACGCATAACGCGTAATCATCCGACTGATTTGTTTTATATCTAGCACGTTTGTGCAACACGTTTCGATTTTGATTTAAATGTCACCTGCAATGCATGCAATGCATGGAAGATATATAAAGAGATAATTCTACAGGCAATCAATACATTAATTTTTCTTGTTACATACATGTACTTCTTTAAAATACTGAGACTCCTCAGAAAGTAAGTTGGACTCCTCGGGTTATTACATACTAATACATGAGCTTGTTCTGGAGACAGCCGTCAGAATACGTTTTTTTTTTACGTATATACTTATGCCCTTCTGCTCTCAACATCCATTTACCGGTATTTCATATTCTAATATGACTTGCGATTGCGATAGAGCTCGCCCGTGGTCTATTCTCCAACATATTCATGGTCAGATAAGTGACGCCTGTTCACACGCAAACTCTAACACGCTCATTTTCTGAAAACTACATACACTAATTGTCGTCTGTTTTAATCAGAATATATTAGAATAGAAATAACAACTAGCTAGCCGTGGTTTATTGTCCAGTAATTCTCCTCGTCGCATGAACCAATCAAATAAACACCTCGCCGCTTCGCTGCTCGGTGATAATTTGATTGGTTCATGCGACTCAAGGAATTACTGGACAATAAACCATGGCTGGCTAGCTAGTTGTTATTTCTATTATAATATATATTCGTGACTCGGTGATAATTTGATTGGTTCATGCGACGAGGGAAATTACTGGACAATAAACCACGACTAGCTATTTGTTATTTCTTAAATCGATTCATATGTTTGTTCCTTGAGTCCCTGTGTTAAACTAGTCTTGTTTGTGTTATCATCTCACAGAGAGAAGGCGATTATAGACAACTATTATGAGTACATGTACTTCGAGTCCGCTGGGTAAATGTGGGTATCTGTAAAATGCGAAACGAAAAGAAACGAAACGAAATAGAAACGAAACGAAACGACATTAAACAAAACGAAACGAAAGGAAATGAAAGGAAACGGGAAGAAATTCAAACTAAATAAAAAGAAACGAAATTCACTTGTTTTTTTTTTTTCGGGGAGGGGGGGGGTGAAATATCTGTTTTGAAAGTGAGAATGAGACATCAAGTAAATTTCGTTTCTTTTTATTTCGTTTGAATTTCTTCCCATTTCGTATAATTTTATTTAATTCGTTTTGTTTCGTTTCGTTTCTTTCTCATTTCGTTTTGTTTCTTTTCATTTCATTTCGTTTAAGTTCTATTTCGTTTCATTTTGTTTCGTTTCTTTTCGTTTCACATTTATAACAGGTACCCTCCAATTGTCCGTCTTTTACCTATTTGGACATTACCGAATTTGACACGTGTCTCTTTTGCATTCGCGTCGGGTGTCGCATGCAGTCAGAGGACGCTCACTCCTCTCGGGCACATGGTCATGACTCAGTTCGGGGGATCGCGAGTGCCTTGTTAATGGAGACAAATATTATACAAATATGGACTTGGTCGAGGTCATTATGTCATTATAATAACCGGATGAGATTTGTAATATCGAACGAGACCGAATTATATTATATTCCCCTTTCACTCCTGAACGACGTTGGTACGTATATCTTCTCTGGTATACTTCTTATTGGTTTTCAAAGTTACAGATGGTCTCGGGGAGATTGATAGCAAAATTTTGACATAAGGCCCTATTAGTTGACATAGGTAATCCAGTAATGCAGTTGTTAAGGTAGAGCATCCCTCAGGTCATAGATGCACATATTTCCTAAACAACAACTTTTACAATATTTTCATTTCCATATATTCAAAGCTTATGTTAAACCTGATATACAAACAAAACATTATTCGTGGTTTCATTATTATACCGAGACCTCTAGCCGTTTGAACCTTAACATTGGACCCTGTGGAGAAAGTATGAAAAATCTCTTTTAGGGGTGAAAAATGAAACTATAAAAGTTTCAGTACTTAATTCGTATAAGAGGGATGTCCGTAAAATTCACGAACAGCTTTCATCATTAAAGATTAATAATCAAAAATTCATTTATCACGTGAGATATGTAGTAATAGTCATTTGTTACACAGCTACATGTATATGAATCAATAACAAGAAAGCAGTAGATCTCTAACAACACTGGGTCGCATCACCCATAGCAAAACATCCAATGCAAAGTAGAAAAAAGGTACTTCTATATGCACAACAAGAGACGCAAAAGGACATGGAACACCAAATACAATCTATAGAAACATTAAACACAAAAACCAACGAGACCAATGGGCGATCGGTGATGACCTAGGACGGCCATCTGCAAAGCGAGTAGCAAATGGACAGGTGTCGTTTTCCGACACAATTGTAGTGTAAAATAACCTCCTCACTGTTAGATGACCACACCAACCAGACAGGAAAACGCAGGGGCCAAAGCAACACACAGTTGGATAAATTATGTAAATTGATACAAAAACAGATGGCGTACGAAATGAAGTCAGTGCTCTGCCGGCTGTAGCTAGCCCATGCATGTGATCACCAGAAGAGTCCGACCGACATTCAGAGAGTACATCGAAGTGTCCCTCTTTAGTTGCTAGATCTATGACACCTTCTTGACAAATCTTGACAGAGAATATAAATATAGAGTCATCAAAGTAACATAAAGCATGGTACTTGTAGCATCAATCTATAGTTTGTTTGACCATGATTTCGCTTCAGCCAGCAGGACACGGACTGTTTTTTTTTTTTGTATGCCTATAATTTTTATAATATAAAAAAGATATTATCTATTTAAGTAGCTTCCGTCAATCTCCTGCGTATGCGTCCGATTTCAGTTCCGCATTTCTACACTTTGAAATCTACTTTTATCGTCATCGCATTTTGTCTGAAAGATTCTTGCAAACGGAAACTTCAAACTCCCCGGTCGAGCTCCCTTCTGATATTGTATTTAGGTAACCGGTCGTTTGTAGAAGTTGGGTAGCCCTTTATTAATTTGACATCAAATATTATTACTTTGCTACGGCGACAAAATGTGAAATGGCGACAAAATAAGCAGTAAACCCCCTCCCCGTTTTCTTCATCGACGGAAACCCACGCTCCGTCACGCAAGCTCACCTCAGCTTTAAGTTAGAATTATTTATAATCCGTGAATGTTTTCTGTTTCTTCGCTGTGGCTTGATATTATGAAAGCTTACACGATTTCAAGTACAAGTTGTTTTATGGTACACATATCAGAGTTATGGTCCTTTTTAACCATTTGTACGTTAGGAGGAGACGTCGAAGTGTTGTGACGTCATAGTTTATTACCACGTGACTTTATGATACATCCATCCTAACAACGCTCATATTGGATGTGTTGGAAGCAACGCTTAAAGATGGAGAGGAAAGAACGGATTGCTTTCTTTCTGATGTTGTTTATCACCGCAGTATTTATCTGGAGTCCGTTGGTTGAACACCTTCTTTGGAAATTTTAGTGTTTCTTATTTCATTTTCTTCCTTGTTTCTTTATTGTTCAGTAAGGCAAATAAAAATATGAAAACTTTCCAGCTTAAACTTAAAGCGTTTTTATCTTTTTTTTAGGGGGGGGGGGGATAATTGACATAATCAATAGAAAATATCTCGCATTTTGGAGGCAGAAGTATGCCACCATAGTAATGAAATGTATGCTGTTTTTTTTCATTAATTAATATAGTTTTAATATGCACCAGCATACGATCTATAGATTCTTATTTTCAAAGAACTGATAATTTTCCCTTTTTTTTTCTTAGACCTCAAGAAACTTAATATAAATCATTATATCATAATCAAAATCAGTATCATCATCAAAGTTTGTTTTATCTTTCGAAAGCACGGAGCCAGAGGCAACGTTGTCCATGATGTTGCTACAGAGGATTGGTCTGCTTACCCAACATGATGTATGCCCAACAGTCTGCGGGAGACTACTAGTAGGAACATCTTTGATTAATATTTTGGCTTTGCTCTAAAAATCAGTAATGATCTTTACAAAATATAAATAACTAGAAAGGTTTCTTGCTGCGGTTGCAACAAGAGTGTCTTCCTCCTATACAATTTTTGGTTTGGAAATATGAAGGACGTCACATTACATGTATTTATATTATATATTTAAGTTTTCAAATAGCAGTAACATTAAATTTTCAAACCGATAATTGTTGGTGAGCAACCATTTGATTTGGGGGGGGGGGGGGGGGGGAGGGGGGGCAGGAATTCTATCGCCAGCCGGTAAAATTTTTTCAGCAATTTTCTGAGCAGGCCATTTTTTTCAGCCATTACCAGAGTCGGAGAAAAATTTTCGCCGGTTCTTCGGGCCGGATTTAAACAAATTGTCAAATGTTGTGAATGTCTGTGTAAGTTAAACTCCCCGCTGTACGTTACAGAGTATGAGTTAATAACCGTTCCTTCAGATGTCTCTTTGCAATTAGCAAATTTCAGACAGATTGTATGATGTTTAAATAGAACCTTTTCTAGATTTTTGTGCCTATGCGTATTAGGTCTCTGGTAGATACAGCTATGTGAACAGTTTGTATTTATATTAATTAATTTTTTGACTTTAAATTGTCTGGCACAAAGGGCCAGCAAAAATTTCCATATCATGCAATGTATCCTTACTTTTGCATGGTCCGGGAAAAAAAAATTGCCGGCCCTTGGGGCCGGAATATTTTTTTCAGCATTTTTCAGAGCCGGGATTTTTTTTTTTTTTTGCAAATTCTTCCTGTCCCCTTCCCCCATAAAAAAGGCGAGCTCGTAGCTGTAGAACCAATTTTCTTGAGAAGAGAAATGGTAATAACAAGTTACGTTCAATATATATATATATAAATACCATGAGGTTCTCGCTGTGCAGGTTCAAATTTGGACCCTCCCCCCTTCCCTTTTTTCAAAGTTTATTTTGAATTTCCATCATGGCGACATCGTTCAATATAAACAGAACTGTTTTCGAAAAACGAGGGGAGGGAAGAATGTTGGAGAAATTGTTCATCAATTTGTAAATAAACCAACCGAAAATTATGTTCGAACGTTTGCTAGAATTAGAAATTAAACTTGATGTTCAAAATATAGTTATTGAAGTTTAGAAACAGGTTTGTAGGTTAGAAATCGGAAACAAACTACCACTTTTTGTGTGTAAATTCTGGTTTGTAGCTGATCTCTTCTAAATTAATCAACTGTTTTAAAATCAAATTGTGTATATCGAAATGTATTTATGAAATGCATATTCATCATTGCCGTGAAATCGGAATTTGAAAATCTCAACACTGCTTTTCTCGAGTCGGACTCGGACTACCAATTTTAGTGTGCGCCCGATCTGTTGGCGTGAAGGTGTATCGAAATACCCAACTCAAAATTTCGATGCTCATATCTTTTCAACAGTAAGAGATAGGAAAAATCAGAAAGACTAAATAAGACAGATATATGGATAAAAAATAATAATATTGAAATTTTTAGGAAACTTCATAAGCTTAATTTTTGTTTACTATTATAAGCAAAAAAGTGTCTTCCTCCTATGAACTTCTGAATTTGGAAATATGAAGGAGGGTGAAGGACGTCATCGTAATAAATCGTTACAGTGTGCATCTAGCATTTCATATCTTGCATGGCTGTCGACTTTCAAAAAGAATGGAAATTGCAGATAGCAAAATACGAGATATTTAAGCTTACAAATAGCAAAACATGAAATTTTCGGTCCTTTTGAGTAATTCGACGCTCCCGTCAAATATTTGAATCTACTAAAAAACATGATAAAAAAAATAACAGAGACCAAAAATAAAAAAGACCAATCTAGCTTTTACTCCAAACGTAACGTTGGAGAACTTTCATTGTCCTAGCTTACAGGGTTCTTGAGAAATCGCTGATCCAATTTTTACGGTTACGAAAACAATAGGTCTTCCGACGGAAGTCGGAAGACCTAATGATCATATAATTCTTATCTTTTTTTTTTTTCATTTTCAGTTAGTTCTCCTCTAAATTTTCGTCATTATCAAGACACGTGACATGTTCTGCGGACCTATAATTTTCCAGGAGGGGGTCTAAGCCGTCGGGAAGCCGAAGGGGTGTTCAAACTTACGATTATAAAAATATTCGTAAAAGCTGGAAAATCAGCATTTTGGGCAAGTACCGGGGGATCATGTCTCCCGCTAAACCCCTTCTAGACCCGAACTTACAAGTACATGGATATGACGTATTGATAGTGTTTTGATAGAGGGTACATTTTTTCGATTTTAGGATGTTGCAAAGAATTTGATGCTTGCGATAGCTGGAGGATTGGTGAGCTACATACATAGAAGTGGATACGAGGAGAGCCAGACGGTCACTGTTGTTGTGAGAGAGGAAAAGGAAGATGACGTTTACGCACGCAAACTCCGCCATTTACGCTCCGTGTAAGTATGATATAATAAATTCGGGGATAACGTATTTGTATTTGAATTTAAACATGAACCGCATAATTTTGAATTAACATAAAAATGAGTTAACTTTAATTTCATAGATTTTATGTGTGACCTGTTAATTTCAGAATGGAAGAGGTCCATTTCCCGGAGGATTTTGTACACGAGTCACTTCTTCAGAAGAGGAGCATCTTCTGAAGATTCCCACGATATAATGACGATCAAGTTCTTCACGAGTCTTCACTTTAGAGTTATATATTGCTCTATTTCTTTTGTTTCTAATTCTCATTAAAAAAAATATTTACCATGTTGATATAATTCCTTGTCTGTTACAAATAGAATGAAAGCCTAAATTAGCTAAATAACTTCGATATTTCGCTCGTCTCACACGCTATTTCTGTGTGATGGTTAGGGTTACACACAAAAATAACCGAATAGAAATAACGTGTGAGACAGGCGAAATATTGAAGCTAATAGCTATATTGCTGATGAGTAAGATGTGAAGATCTCATGCGCAGAACCAGATATATTTTCAGGAAATCAAGAAGGGGGGTTTTGGTCCGATCGCGAGGCAATGCCTATGAATTTGAGAAAATTACATGTAAATTGAGAAAATGAGCATTCTTAGCTTATATCAAGGAAAATGGGGTTCCTGGCCACGAATTAAGTCCATTTAGATCTTCGCGTGGTTCTTCAGAATTTAGAATAAATGGAAGTGATATCAGGGAAAGCTGGTCTTTATTTCGATATAAAATCAATGAGTTGCCCTGGCCGCTCCAACGCATTGCCGCTACGAATAAATGCATGATTGGATGACAATGACGATAAAAGAGATGTGGGGTTCTTACCATCAAATATTAGACGACAGAACAAAGATCTACAAAGAGCGTTATAAGCCAAAATCAAACTACAAAACTTTGAACTTTGAGAAATATAGAAAATGAATAACTTAATGACAAATATCACGGAACCACAAAGATAACGTTTAAGCTCGAGATCTACATGATCGTTGTACGGGGCTGATTGATATGTTGTACTGAGCTTCGTATTTTTAAAAGGATTTGAATTTTATCATACATTTAGCAAATTAGCATTATTTTCTACATAACCCCCTTCGGTATCAATACACTTTTTGCTACAGGTGTTTAAGGGCATCAATACCACCTTTCCTTGACTAGTCAGAAAGCCATCCACTGCAATTATGACGTCATCATCGGGCTTAAAGTGGGTGCCAGAAATAGCTGTTTTCAGTTTTGGGAATAGATGAAAGTCTGAAGTAGCAAGATCAGGTGAATAAGGCGGATGCTCAATCAAATTAAAACCACAATCATGAATGGCAGCCATCGTAGTGATAGACTTGTGACCAGGAGCATTGTCCTGATGGAACTGTTAACACACCTTAAGTGAGTTTTTTGCGGCGCTTAAGTTAATTTTTCCCCGTAAATGTGTCAGAAGTGAAGCATAGTATGTGCCATTGCCACTGATTATTTGTCCTTTTTGGAGATAATCTATCAGCAGAATACCTTCTGCAAACCAGAAGTCTCTGATGAGACTGAAGCTCTACTGGCTGTTTTGTTAAATTCACTAAATTGACATCCATTTTCCAACCCTGGGGGACAGGGGCTCATACAAAATATCAAATGCACATCTACACCACAGACACATAATAATGCAAAAAGAATTTACTCTCAATGAATTATACTTTCTGAGATCTGGTGTTTACAAGATTACAAAGACTTATATAGGAGAAAATGACCACACCCATTTCCAAATACAGGTCAGTCTTAAACAGCATCTCAGGCACACAATTAGACTACAGATTCATGAAAATGGAAAAGAAATATCTAATGCAGTATATATTATAGTTTCTGAGAAATGGTGTTCACTAGATTACATTGAGTTCTATAGGATAAAATGACCACATCCATTTCAAAGACTCTGGAGGTCAGAGGCTGAAACAGAATAGCAGGCACACACATAGACAAGGGACTGATTATAATGCAAAAAGAATTATTTCTCTTTTATACTTTTTGAGAATTGGTGTTCACTAGATTACATGGACTTATACAGGAGAAAATGACCACATCCATTTTTGAAGACCCTGGGGTCAGAGGCTCAAACAAAATATCAGGTGCACAACTGGACCAGAGACTGATTATATTGCAAAAACAATTATTTCTCTATAAATTATACTTCCTGAGAATTGGTAATCACTAGATGTCATATAGACTTATATAGGAGAAAATGACCACACCCATTTTCAAAGAACCTGGGGGTCAGAGGCCAAACAAAATATCAGGTGCACAACTGGATAAGAGACTGATTATATTGCAAAAACAATTTCATGTATTACTCTATCAATTATACATACTTCCTGAGAATTGGTGTTCACTAGATTACATAGACTTATATAGGAGAAAATGACCACACTCATTTTCCAAGACCCTGAGGGTCTGAGGCTCAAACAAAATATCAAGTCAACAACTGGATCAGAGACTGATTATACTGCAAAAACAATTATTACTCTATCAATTATACTTCCTGAGAATTGGTGTTCACTAGATTACATAGACTTACTAGTAGATAGGAGAAAATGACCACACCCATTTTCCAAGACCCTGGGGGTCTGAGGCTCAAACAAAATATCAGGGGCACAACTGGACCAAAGACTGATTATTTTGCAAAAAGAATTATTTCGCTATCAATTATACTTTCTGAGAATTGCCGGGAGTAAGTACTTGCTTCTTGTTTAGTTATATGATATTCTGTGTATTTAGTAAACGGAGGGGATCTCAAACGAGACCCAGTTGCAGCACCTATAGCATAACACCTCAAGTGAAAACACAGAGAAGACATACACAGCAAGAGATGCAAAAGGGACAAGAAACACCAAACATATCATCAAAAACAAAAGGACAAGTTAGAGTACTTTCTTTCTGTAATGTTTCGTGAAAGTCAATCAATTGGATCCATTGGCGAACATCTTTTATGACTGAATTGGTCGAAAAGCACAAACCACCAATACTTGCTTCTTGTTAAGTTTTGTGACATTTTGTTATGTGAATACAGAGGCGAGGTTGAAAATAAGTCAGTTAGATCTTAGGGCCACAGTCTTGTTGACCGAACAGATAAAACAACAACTTAGTAGAGGACCTTCAGCACTTTCTGAATTCTTGTCAATGTTTGTATCAAATCTACATTGCAGTTGAAAATGTCTTATCAAATCCTGTTCCAGTTATATTTTAAGCAGATAAGGTAAAACAAGAGGCCCATATGCCACATCGTTCATCAGAGAATAGTGGAAATCTGACAGTAGTTAGGTTCCCTACTCAGCTTCTGATACACTTTCATCATGTTCATTAAGAAATATACCAGCTGCAGCAATACATGTATAAATATTCATTATTTTCAAAACAAATACCATATTACAGAGTTATTTTATAAATAATAAGAAACACCGTCCAATCAGAGCCAAAGATGGCCATATTTGTTGATCAATCAGCACGAAAAACAAAACTTTGGTAGAGGACATTGAGTACTTGCTTTCTGTGAGGTTTTGTGAAATTCAATGCAGTGGTTGTGGAGAAGTTTAAACTTTGGCAGCAAATCAGAGCCCTCATGAAAAAGACTAAAAATACCTAAATAAGTAAATAAAGATAACTTTAATCAAGATATACAGCTGCATGGTTGAGTTTTAAAAAAAACTTTTAATCAAAATTATAGCTCAGCAGACAATTTGAAAGCAAGCACCATGTTACATTATTTGGTGATACTTTTTGATGCAGTCTACATTAAAGCTTAACAAAACATGCAAAAGGCAAACACAAATGCTTAGACAGTCATTTACTATTAGAATATATCAGGCATTTCTTTTTAATTCACATTATTCACTCTCTGTCTCTTTAGATTAACATATTTAAACAAATCCGAATCCCTTCGTTTTGTAGCTGTAAAACCAGGTTCCTCTGTCTCAGTTTCAAAGCTTGAAGTGTTTAGTAGAAGATGCTCATACCACTCTTTGTTCTCTCTAACTTGGTCAAAGAATCCCGCTTTGATTTCACTAGGATTCTCAAATATATCACCTCCTTCACAAAACAGTTTGTTATGGATTACCATCCATAAAACTATAATAGACGCTGGATTCAGAGAAGTTGGAGGTAATTGATCCCATATCAGATATTCACCTGACACAACAAGTATGTCTTTAACAGGTTCATACATTATAATGTAAAATTTGGTATCACAAAATAAGATGCTCGGAACAAACCTCTTCGTATTCGGATATTGTTGTTTTACGGCCAAAGCAAAAACAATTGCCTGAGCCACAGCCTGGTCCTCTAAATGTTTGTTTCGTTTTAATTCAGTGTCGGAACTGCTGTCTCCACTCACGCTATCGAGATTTACAGACTGATCACCTGAAAAATAGCACAAGAGGCCACATGAGCCATTCTTTCTATAAGAAATGTACACAGTGGGTAATCTTGAACGCAGAACATTTGGTTTTTCTATAACTTCATGTGATAAAGATTATTTATCACAAAAAGGGCAATGTGATGCAGTGATGGTGTCCGCCCAGTATTCCGAAAGTCCGATAGTTCGAGGGCCCATAAAGCCAATACTGAGTGGTCACCGTAAGGATGCCATAACTACGAGTTTTATCCAATATAATTTTTATAAACTAAAAAAAAAAACGATTGGCGTAATTCATATGTAGATGAAAGTGAAAGTAGAATGCCGATCATGTTTATGTGTTAGTAAAAGCTATTGTTATAACCTTGTCAGTATCTCTATATAAAATCCCTATAGGAAAAATGCCTACAAATTTGAATATTTGACCAAGCGGTCAATATTTACATCAATATTGGCCCTAGGGCAATATTTCAAAAAATATTGACCGATAAACGGTACATCATTTGTGACGTCACGTCATTGATGACACTATTAGCTCTACCTATTTTTCCGCGCTCTTTCTCTTATAGAAGAAAATGAATGTAAACCACGTAAACGTAAATGAACGTGAACATGCCGGGTTAATCGGTTCGTTGCTGCAGTATTGATGTAAGGTATAACAAAACAATTATTGACTGGGAATTCGGGCAATATATGATTTGTTGGACCTTCAGACAAAATATAGCCCTCGGCCTTCGGCCTCGGGCAATATTTTATCTTCAGGTCCAACAAATCATATATTGCCCTCTTTCCAAGTCAATAATTGTATCATGTTCACCTTATTTGGATACGACTCATAGCTAAGACATTCTTAAATTGCATCACTTTTTGTATAAATGATATCTGTATTGCACAAAAATGTGGTAAAACTGATTGTTCTGCATTGCAAGATTACCCAACATGATGTACGAGAGATAGAAATATTCATTATTTTCAAATAGTTTATATTTTAATTACATGTAAATGACAAGTCAGAAACACTGTCCAATCAGAGCCCTTGGCAGCCATATTTACTGAACGATCTGCATGAAAAACACACTCTTGGTATGGGACCTTGAGTATTAATAGATACTTCCTGTAAGTCTGTGTAGCAGTTGCAGAGAGGATGCCTAAAGTTATCAAAGCCCTCGGCTGAAATATTTGTTGAAAGGTTATATATTTTGAGAACTTGCAACCCGCAAAATTCTGTTTAAAGGTTGCAGAGGAGATGTGCAAGCCAATCAGAGCCCTTGGTGGCCATATTTGTTGATCCTTTGGCTCTAAAAACACAAACTTTGTAGAGGACCTTGAGTGCTTGCTTCCTGTAAGGTTTTGTGAAATTCTGTGCAGCAGTTGCAGAGGAGATGTCGAAAATGTGTCAGCCAATCAGAGCCCTAGGCCGCCATATTTGTTGACCAATTGGCACAAAAACATAAACTTAATCATGTTAAAAGAGCACCTAGAGTTCTTGCTGCCTTAAAGTTTCATGAAATTCTGTGCAGCAGTTGCAGAGGAGATCTTGAAAATTTGTCAGCCAATCAGAACCCCTGACAGCCATATTTGTTGACTGATCAGCATGAAAAACAAAAACTTAGTAGAGGACCTTGGGCGTACGGACAGTGGATGTCGTGCTATGACAATAGCTTACTTAAGCTTCATTCAGGTAAGCTTTAAACACTTAATGTTGGTAAAATACAAAATGTAAGTCATATACATGTAGTTAGTTTTATATTTACCATAATACTTTGTCCTCATTGCCGAGTTTGGTTTATCATCACCTTCAACATCAAGGGTATCTGTTGAATCTGTGTCTTCAATGGTCCCTGTATCATTGGAGATGGTTGGTTTTGTGACAACCTTAGCTGCACATACAGTTTCCATTCCATCTGTCCTTTCTTTCATAACAATATCAACAAACCCATGCCAAACTTTATGGTGACCTAACCAAAAAAAAAAAAAAAAAAAAGGCTTCCTTTACAAGGCTTGATGTTTCCAAACTTCATGCAGCCAATGTGCAACAGCAATACTTCAGCTCCTGGTGGATGACAGCAATAATCATTATGGTGAAAGAAATTGAAACAGATGATCTAAATAGTTTCTAGTATTTTTTTTTTTTTTAGCAGAAGTCATGTTTTTCATCTCATCAGTTTTTGCCATGTTAATACTTGCAATAGAAAATGTCAAATATACAACTAACTTTTTCATGTTTTAGCAGAAATAGAGCAATACAATCATGTATTTGGTGAATTGATGAATTAGTGTCATCAATAATTAGCTAATTAGCTTACTTGACTCATTTTCTTGTGTAATCTATCACTATTTCTGCTAGAAAATGAATCATTCTGAAACAAGTAAGTGTATACAGTATGTATCAACATGTTTGCAAAAATTTAATTTCTTACCTATTCCAGTTGCACCAAACTGAATATTAGGTTTGTTACAGTCACATTTACAGGTTTTCCTTTGTCCTTTTCCATGTGCCTTTACATCGATGCTGCATGTGTATCCAGAAGATAAAGGAGTCAACACGTGCTCGGCTAAAGCCGTACTTAAAACAGTCTCCGTCGAAGAATCTGTCTTCATTTTCTCATAGGCATTCATCATATTTCTTGTATGCATTTCTGAAAAAATTAAAAAATAAAAATAAGTGATTGTAAAAAGTTCTCATGAAGACTGCCGGACGTATTACGATTATTGACTTATAGTACAAATTATTATTAAGATAAGTCCTTGGGCACTCTTTTTAATGCATTTCATACATGTATAGAAACGTAGAATAACAGTGTAAGAGAATACCATGCAGCATCAATTATCATGACAATATTATCTTAGGCGGCTTTATTTACTGTTTATGTTTCATACTAGTTTTTATCGTTATGAATGAAACTTTTTAATATGCAAATATTGTAAAGCGTTTTCATGATAATAAATCAGGGTTCTCGATTGGCCTGATTTGGGACGGATATTAGGCCCCATTCCCAATGCCAAATAGTACCTTTTTTTCCAATTAGTTGTCCATATTTTTCCAATTTGAAAACCTCATGGGAAATTCGTAAAAAAAATGAGTTAAAAATGCTAAAATTTCAAGTAACAAGAGGTCCAAGTGGACCACAATCGCTCACCTGAAAACTACGTAAACTATAAGCATATCAAACAAAAAGAAGTTTGTAAAAGGAAAATAACCTGACTTCAGAGTGAAACAAAAATTTACAACAGTTCTTAAGACATCTCTCTAGATAATCCTTATGCTTTCGTAATATATATGACCTATGAAAATATTTAAATAAAAAAATCACTAAAATCGGTAACAAAAAAATTAAAAAATCAATATTTTATGCAAAATTTGAGTGTCAAAGTATAAATGACCTTGAACATCAAGCCAATGACCTTGAACATTTTAATTGTTCTTATGTAAAAGATATAAGTCATATCTATACATGCATACATTTTGACAATCTTATGTAACTGTAAAGAGGAATAAAATCAATTTCAAAGATAATATGAAACAAGAAAAGGTCTTATGTTGCCATGGCAACGGTCTTTGACAACAGAATTTAGGTAAAACTCTTAAATACCCACTCCAATTTTTCGTTCATTTTATTTGCAAATAAACATACATTTCCATTGATGAAAATCACTAGTCTCCTATTGGTGCCTTTTGTGATATTTAAGATTGAAAATGGTCAAAAACACACTAAATTGGCCCTTATTTTCACCTCTATTTTTCGCTTCATTTTGACTTATTTTGGCTTAATACAATAAGCTTCCTGTAATAAATATCTCATATGTGAGTGTACTAAGTAAGATTGGAAGTAAGGAAGAATAGATTATATAAAGATGAAGAAGCTGTTACAGTGGTATCCATGGCAACAAAGTCTCAGGAGCTGGCTTATTTCATGGTCCCAAAAGTGCTATAAATAGAATGACCTCGTTACCATGGCAATCAGAGGTCACATTGGCTGAAAAATGTTATTTTCATGGTCAGTTCTTAATATATACCCATTATACCGAAAATCATCAAAATCCATGACATGCTGTGCCGAATGATTTTGGTTCTTACAGAGAATGGCTATTAATAATTCAATATAAATAACATTCAAATGAATCGATAATCCAAGAATTTAAATCTCAAAAACATATATCAATATTAAAGAAAGAAAACTCGTTCTGCAGTAAGAGTTCTCCCCCTCTATATACGAAACTAAAGTTACCAGGGTTAAAAATCCTGATATAGGTAAAAGAAGTACCAGAACTTGAACCCACAAGCCTTGGGTCCATGTGCACTGTAAACATATCTATTCATGATTGAAAAATCAAATTCAAGGAATTGTGGTCCCCCGCTTTTGGGTGTTTGTCTTTAAAGAAATGCTTACAGACATCCCCCCATTCTTAAGTTTTAATAATATATCTCATATATTATCAACATTCTAAATATGAAAGATTAACTCCAAGAAAAGGTCAAAAGGTACAAACTTTTGTTTTGTTTCCAAGGGACAGGGCTTATAAAAAGGTATGCACATGTGAAATATTTAAGACCTATGATTTAAATTAAAATCAAAAACTTATGGTCGAGGTTGAAGTTTTTAAATGTGGGTCAACCTCCATGGACAAGGTCACAAGGTCAGGTTGTTGTTACCAACAGAAAGGTCTCATCACAAGGAATACACATGTGAAATGTGAAAGCCCTATCATTTTCCATTAAAAAGTTATGGACAAGGTTATAGTTTTTTGAAAAGTAGGACGAACTCAAAGGTCAAGGTCACAAGGTAAAAAATTTTGGTATCCATGGAAAGGTCTTGTCACAAGGAATACACATGTGAAATATCAAAGCCCTATCACTTTCCATTCAAAAGTTATGGTCAAGGTTAAAGTTTTTAATAAGTAGGTCAAAGTCCAAGGTCAAGGTCACAAGGTCAAAAATTTTGGTATCCATGGAAAGGTCTTGTCACAAGGAATACACATGTGAAATATCAAAGCCCTATCACTTTCCATTCAAAAGTTATGGTCAAGGTTAAAGTTTTTAATAAGTAGGTCAAAGTCCAAGGTCAAGGTCACAAGGTCAAAAATTTTGGTATCCATGGAAAGGTCTTGTAACAAGAAATACACATGTGAAATATCAAAGCCCTATCACTTTCCATTCAAAAGTTATGCACAAGGTTAAAGTTTTTGTGACTGACGGACAGACAGACGGACGAACCGGTTTTAATGTCCCCGCGCTTTCGCGAAAGCGGGGGACAAAGGTCAAAGTCCAAGGTCAAGGTCACAAGGTCAAAAATTTTGGTATCCATGGAAAGGTCTTGTCACAAGGAATACACATGTGAAATTTCAAAGCCCTATCACTTTCCATTCAAAAGTTATGGTCAAGGTTATAGTTTTTTGAAAAGTAGGTCAAAGTCCAAGGTCAAGGTCACAAGGTCAAAAATTTTGGTATCCATGGAAAGGTCTTGTCACAAGGAATACACATGTGAAATATCAAAGCCCTATCACTTTCCATTCAAAAGTTATGCACAAGGTTAAAGTTTTTGTGACTGACGGACAGACAGACGGACAGACGGACGAACCGGTTTTAATGTCCCCGCGCTTTTGCGAAAGCAGGGGACAAAGGTAAAAGTCCAAGGTCAAGGTCACAAGGTCAAAAATTTTGGTATCCATGGAAAGGTCTTGTCACAAGGAATACACATGTGAAATTTCAAAGCCCTATCACTTTCCTTTCAAAAGTTATGGTCAAGGTTATAGTTTTTTGAAAAGTAGGTCAAAGTCCAAGGTCAAGGTCACAAGGTCAAAAATTTTGGTATCCATGGAAAGGTCTTGTCACAAGGAATACACATGTGAAATATCAAAGCCCTATCACTTTCCATTCAAAAGTTATGCACAAGGTTAAAGTTTTTGTGACTGACGGACAGACAGACGGACAGACGGACGAACCGGTTTTAATGTCCCCGCGCTTTCGCGAAAGCAGGGGACAAAGGTCAAAGTCCAAGGTCAAGGTCACAAGGTCAAAAATTTTGGTATCCATGGAAAGGTCTTGTCACAAGGAATACACATGTGAAATATCAAAGCCCTATCACTTTCCATTCAAAAGTTATGGTCAAGGTTATAGTTTTTTCGAAAAGTAGGTCAAAGTCCAAGGTCAAGGTCACAAGGTCAAAAATTTTGGTATCCATGGAAAGGTCTTGTCACAAGGAATACACATGTGAAATATCAAAGCCCTATCACTTTCCATTCAAAAGTTATGCACAAGGTTAAAGTTTTTGTGACTGACGGACAGACAGACGGACGAACCGGTTTTAATGTCCCCGCGCTTTCGCGAAAGCGGGGGACAAAAAATACTCATAAAAATCTGTTCAGCAGCTCTGGAGAAGAAAGTATGTATGAAAATCACCCCCCCCCCCCACCCTTTCCTTTTCACATAAGAAAAAAATTCATAAAAATTCAAAAAATTAAAATTTGAGTATAAATTACATATCAAAGCATTAAGTAACTTAAATGTGATAAATGTGCAGTAAATGAATGTGTAAAATCATACACATATTGAGTTATTTATAGAAATAGTGTAAAAATGTGCATTTCCGACAAAGTCTGAAATGACGTCAAAAATGCGTCAAAAATTTGACTTCCAAGTGGAACCAAAAATAACAATACTTCTTAAGACATCTCTCTAGATCATCTTGATACTTTCGGTTTGTCGATATGCGCTTCCGCATTGAAGAAGTTTGTCAAAGGAGGGTAACCCCTGTGACCTACTTTTGCCTGTGGTGGCGCCACCTACCGATGGATCCTGACGAAAACAACAACACTTGTAGGGGACCATGAGTACTTCATTTCTAACAAGTTTCATGAAAATCTATTCTGTGGTTCTGGAGAAGAAGTTGAATATGTTTGAAAATCACCCCCCCCCCCTATCCTTTTCACATAAGAAAAAAATCCATAAAAAATCAAAAACTCAAAATTTTAGAATAAAATACTTCTCAAAGCATTAAGTAACTTAAATATGATAAATATGCAGTAAATGAATGTGTAAGATCATACGCTTATTGAGTTATTTAAAGAAATAGTGCAAAAATGTGCATTTCTGACAAAGTCCGTAAAGATGTCAAAAACGCGTCAAAAATTTGACTTCCGAGTGGAACAAAAAATAACAACACTTCTTAAGACATCTCTCTAGATCATCCTGATGCTTTCGGTTTGTCAATACGTGCTTCCGTTCTGAAGAAGCTTGTCAAAGGAGGGTACCCCCTGTGACCTACTTTTGCCTGTGGTGGCGCCACCTACTGATGGATCCGGACGAAAAACAACAACACTTGTAGGGGACCATGAGTACTTCATTTCTACCAAGTTTCATGAAAATCTGTTCAGTGGTTCTGGAGAAGAAGTCGAAAATGTTGAAAAGTTTACGATGGACGACAGACGACGGACGGTGCGCTATGACAATAGCTCACTTGAGCTTTGCTCAGGTGAGCTAAAAAGGCATCAAATTCTGTTTGTATCTATGCACTGACCCAGATTTGATATTTGCATAATAAGCCAATGAGCATCAATCTAGTTCACTGCCCTACTTTCGTTATCAGTTCCTGTCGTCGTGTATGGAGCGCAATACATAACATGAACTTGTGCATGTTGAATGTTCAGCAGAATTGGATTTTTTTTTATGCTCTATCGTAATGTGAAATTGGTATCATTTCAGACTACTGTACATTGAATTCTATTCATCATGTTAATTTGACTATTTTTTAGCTCACCTGAGCGAAGCTCAAATAAGCTCAAATGAGCTATTGTCCTAGCGCGCCGACGGTCAAAAACGTTGAATATTTGCGACATCTCCTCTGCAACTGCTGCACAGAATTTCACCAAACCTTACAGGAAGCAAGTACTACAGGTCCTCTACCAAGTTTGTGTTTTTCATGCCAAATAGTCAACAAATATGGTGGCCAAGGGTTCCGATTTGCTGACACCTTTTTGACTTTTCCTTTGCAACCACGGCATGGAATTTCACAAAATCTTACAGGAAGCAAGTACTCAAGGTCCTGTACCAAGTTTGTTTTTTGTTGTCGCTGTGGTCTAGCAGATAGGGCATCGGGCTAGTAATTTCATAATTGCTGGTTTGATCCTTGCTAGGACCATGGGTCACCTTTGTATTGTTTACATGTCTGTGGTGTTTTAAAATAAATAATAACCCCCCCCCCCCCCCCGTCCCCCAAAAGTTTGTGTTTTTCATGCCAATTGGTCAACAAATATGATGGCTGATTGGCTGACTTTTGACATCTCCAAAATTGATGCTAATAATTACACGAAACCTTCAAGGGCCTCCACCAAATCGTCCACTACTATTCTTTTAATTGCAACTCAGGTGAGTGATGTGGCCCTCTTGAGCCTCTTGTGTTTTATAGAATAAATGTATTTGTGAAAAATAAAATGAAACATTGATCAATAATGAAACATTGAAATATTTCAACTATTCTTCTTAAATGTAGAAACGGCATGTTATGAAATAATTATTAAGGTTTTATATTATTTTTTTGTCAAACATCACTTATTCATGACTAAACATAATGAAATCTGATAAAACAATTGTTCTTGTGATAAATGTTGATGGTTTGGAAAGACAACTCTTACACGATGCATCTCTGATGAACAACAACATTGAATATTATAACCCTAATGGGCTGCCATAGATGATTGACCATGCACTCTCTTGTAACGATGATTTTGCCTTGATGCGCAATCTAATATGTGCAATAGATTTGCTGAAATGAAAGTAGAGTCCTCAGCTCAGCAGTGTCATGTCAGTAAGTTTGTGGAAAAATAATTAATGAAATTTGCCGACGATATTACCAAATTTGTTATGATAATATGACGCGGAAATGCGAAGGAGTTGATTTCAACTTAGAATATTTCAAAATCGCATCACTATATTGCATAAAACGTGGTTTGTCAAGAAGGAATATCATGTAAATATTCATGTCAATGGCCGATATAGACTAAATAATCCAGTCTCTCCGCTACCGCTAAAAGAGACTGAACCCCACTATGGTTGTTACAGAACGAAGTCGGACCAAACTGTTGCCCAACGATTTTTCCATACTACGGACCTTTAATATTGATTTTCCGGCAGGTGACTCTTAAGTAAACATTAAACTAACTATCTCTACCCACCTCCTGTTTTTTTCTCGCTTTGTTATTGCATTTTTGCCGAATTTTAACTCCCTACCAAACCAAACAGGCAAGGCAAAAGTTCGGAGATTCGACCAATCAGAACGAAGGATAAAGAAAGTTGATCATGTGATATTTGTAACCTTCGTTCTGATTGGTCGATTCTCCGAACTTTTGCTTTGCCTGTTTGGTTTGGTAGGAAGTTAAAAATTAGCAAAAATACAATAAAGAAACGAGTAAAAACGCGAGGTGGGTAGAGATAATTAGTTAAATGTTTTCTTAAGAGTCACCTGCCAGAAAATCAATATTAAAGGTCTGTAATTTGGAAAAATGGTTGGGTAACAGTTTGGTCCGACTTCGTTCTGTAACAACCAAAGTGGGGTTCAGTCTTTTTTAGCGGCAGCGGAGAGACTGGATTATTTAGTCTATGGCCTATAATGCTGCGCTTTTTTATTTTTTCAGACAAATTTAACATAAGTCATAAATTTGAACCAAAAATCTGGATTTAGAGGGATATTTTCGTCCTGCTTATGCGACATCATCCCTAGTTATGGAGATGATCTCGCAAATCAGGGGTGAATTTGCTCCACCTGATAAAATATAGAAGAATTGAGAACAAAATAAGCAAGAGTGAATGTTTATTTATATAATCTTTTTCAACATGTAAATACTCATGAGCAAAAAATACGGCCCTTATCTTAACAGCTCATTTGTTTCGTTTTCTATTTCATTATGATTCCAATATTCGTTTTGTTTCGCATTTTACAGGCTGACAGGTACCCTGTACATACCAATTTCGTTCATAAACTTCTTCAGATAGACTAAAGCTTGTGTTTCTTCTGTTGATAATGCAATTGTCTCTTCAGATTTTTGTGCTTTTACAATATCATATGCACGGTTAAATAGTTCATTCATGTGTACCGAGAGTGAGAGGGTAAGGCCAATAATGCTGGAATTTGACTCTTTCATCTGTCTGAGGTCACAATATGCATCCCTGAAATTACGACTACGCGACCCATTGCAAAGTGGACCAATGCGCAAAAAATCAAATCGTCGAGACACATTTAAAAATGCATCAAAAATTGGCCTCAACCAAGAGCTATCTATATTCGCCGCCATTTTGAAAATTGCTGGACATGTCGACTGCAGATCATTTCGAAATAAAAAGTCAATTCATCTTCATCATCATCATCATCATCAACGGGTACTTGAGTCAGAGAAATTTGTCTATATATCTTGTTTTTTCAATCGCACACTCCTTTCGTTGTGTTTGTAATAAAGTCTCTGTGTCATCATCATAATCATCATCATCATCTGACACCATCATCACTATCAGTGGCGGATTCAATGAACAAATGACAACTGCGACCCTAAATGATACAAAACTTGGATAAAAGTTGGATTGTAAATAAAATTTAACTTTTCCATACACTTTTCTTTAACATCTCTGAAAGCACCAAAATGTTTTGGCCACGCATGTTCTCCAATTTTCATGAAATTTCATATATGGGTACGTACGTAGGGCAAAATGTCAGAAATTTATAGGAAATCATCAACATATTGTTACCAAATGACTTGGTTGCCACGATAACCAAATCATAATTAAGATACTGTCCTATGACACATAAAAATTAAAATTTTGAACATGCATTAATGACGACTTCATTAATGTATGTTCAAAATTTTAATTTTGATATGTCATAGGACAATACCAAAATATTTTGAAGCCTTAAAATAATTGCTGTGTCTGTTTGTTCATAATTTCAATTCATGTTATAAAATTCTAAAATAAAGGATATGAGATATCAACCAAATTCATTATGTCTTCAGATTTTATCAATACACATGGTAACAATGGTAATAAATATTGCTTATTCTGACAAAATTCTTTTAGACGCTAGATTTCATTTTCTGCTTTTGAATTGCTTTGAGATAATAATTACTAGCCATTTTACCTATTGGTTTGAAAAAAAATACAATAAACACTAAAATTAGTACGTTACTAAGGATCTGAATTTCCATAGCAACCGTTTCCATGGATTTGAAATACTGATAAATTGGACTTAAAAATGAAAAATTGCTATCTTCAGATAATGGTAGAATTGTTGCCATGGTAACTCCTGTTCTTAATTTTGATCTTAATTATTAATATAATTCATTTCGATAAAAACCAGACATATTTTTGCATTGTTAAAGTGGCGGATTCAGGGGGTGTGAAGGGGGCGTCCCCCCCCCCCGGCACTGACCCAAAATTTTCCAAAAACAGGTATATTTTGGCGAATTTTCAGTAAAAATCGGCAAAACTCGCCCCTTGACCCCCCGGCAAAGGGAGCGCTGGATCCGCCACTAGGTTACTTTGGAAACAAGACCGATTTACATAAAATTTCTTCTTGTTTTGGACTTTTTTTAAGCTTTTAAGATCAAATTTCTAATGAGGTTATGTTTAATGTAAAAGTAGGTTGGTTAAACATTTTCATAGAAAAAAAATTAAATCCATTATATGACCATTATATCTATTAAAAAAGGCCGCATCCACGGAAACATTAAACAAGCCTATTTCAAATTTGAAGTTAATAATGAAAAATTGCTATCTTCAGATAATGGTAGAATTCAGTGTTGCCACGGTAATCCCTATTCTTAATTTTCCCCATTATCTTTATGGTTTTATATTACAAAAAAAAAACTATTCAATCACATACGTCGAAAGAAAATGTGCTACAATTAGATCATTTTTGAGGCCAAAGAAGCTAAAAATTGCACTTTTTTCATTGTTTATATCCCGTTTCCATGGTAACCAGCATAATATGTTAACATTTTTCGTCAGTTTCAAATATTTTCATTATTGCCTATCATTTGCACAAATGTGACATAGCGTGCCGGGCCCCTATTTTAAATAAATCCTTGTAAAATGTCCGTTCTTGTTAATGTTTTTCTAATCTTGTCATCAGAATTTTATAACTTAAAACGTCTCAACTGTAACTACTTTAAGTTTACTATATTTTGTAGACCCCCCCCCCCAAAAAAAATTGTGCTACTATGAAATACCCCTCCCAACCTTGCGTCGGTCCGAAAGAGTCCCTGATTGGTACCCCCAATCCTTGGTACCCCTTAGTCTTTCCCAAATATGTCGTCTATATTTAGATAATTGTCCAATGGAATGAATGAACATTGTCACGTGATCTTTAAACGCGGGAATAGACAAAAGACCAGCCGACTTCCGGGGAATCCTACGATTTGTCAACAAAGCGATGGATAGCTTTCAGAAGATAGAAAAGATAGGAGAAGGGACATACGGCGTTGTGTACAAAGCCAGAGATAAAATAACTGGAAATCTCGTTGCTTTGAAGAAAATAAGATTAGATACGTAGGTGTTAGACATGAATTCACAAAGGAAGAGAAAATCTGGTGCCCCATCTGGTCACGTTCAGATCGAATTGTTAAGATCACAGCCACAGGTTGCAAACACAATCCCCCTTTCCCCCTTCTTTAAGAGATTTAAGGTCTTGAACTTTGGCGTTCACAGATCTAGATGTCAGAGAAAATTCAATTTTCTGAAATTATTCAACTGTTCTCGGTGCTCCAAGTCACAGGCACGTGTAGAAAGAACGTCAATATCCTGTATGATACTGCGAAATACAAGGGTTCTGACGAATTTTCAGCTAGAAGTAGCATCTGCAATTTTTGCATTTGACATATCTGAAGGGCAAAATGGGGTATGACCATAAAGATTGATTTGTATACTTCCTAAAAACAGAAATAATTCACCCAAAAAGATCTCATAACATAGCCTAATCGCAGCGCTCGAAATTCGCGGTCGTCCGATCATCAAAAACAATCTATTTACCTGTGGGACGACCTAGAATTGAGACCAATTCGTCCTACTGACAACCTATTTTCAGACATTCAATGTATGCTTAACTCGATGAAATAATGAATAAAAAGTTTAAGTCATCTTTGCTTTAAGTCAGAATCAGAAAAAAAAACTAGGAGTTTTCAGATAGCAGACTTCATGATCGGTTTAAAGTTTCCGTACGACGGTCCGTTATCACCCTGAATTTTATAATACGGTTGTAGATTTCCTGCATGTTTATGATGTTAAATTGTTTTTAACAGTGAAGTGCATATTTATACAAGGTGTTGAACAACCTAAAAAGAAAACAAAAAGGGACTATGATAGTCATAGGAATTAAACCAAGGTCGCTCAAAGAGACCTGGAAAACGAGTTGGCCTTGGCTGGAGTTTAGGGACAATGAAGGTGATGCGCCCTCAATGATTTGTAGATTATGCACACAGAGAGTGGCAAAGTAAAACTTAAAGCAAAGTTTGTCAAACGATGTAAATCATTGAGATTGGAATCTGTAAAGATTCATGAGTCCTCTAGCTGAGGCACACAAGCATGATAAGTTAAATGAGGAATTTGTTGAAAAAGAAATTGAAAAAGAAATGGAATTTATGTAATTGTTCAAATTAGCGGAAATAAAGATTGACAGCTTAGTTTTTCAGTTCAATGATTTCAGGCAACTGAGGCAAGTAATAATGGTTTCGGGCATGACAACCAAAGATTTTCACGAGTTTCAAGGCCTGTAATCGTCTACCAAAGTTGGACTGTTTTCTACTCTCTGTCTTGAATCTCCATGCATTGCTAGATTGGACAAATACTAATTCATTCAGAGGCTGTACTCTGCTTACTGTAAGCAGAGTAAAATACCTGGATGATTCAGACTAGCTAATCTGGCAATGGAGGTTCAAGACAGAAAGTAGAAAACAGTCCAACTTTGGTAGACGATTAGGCTATCTTATGAGATCTTTTTGGGTGAATTATTTATGTTTTTAGGAAGTATACAAATCAATACTCCGTTTTGCCCTTCAAATGCAAAAAATTGCAGAAATGCTACTTCTAGCTGAAAATTTGTCGGAAGCCTTGTATTTCTATACATTTGTAGATACCAGTATTCTCTAATAACCATACAGGATTTTGACGCACTTTCTACATTTGCCTGTGCTCCAAGTTGCGACTAAATTGGTTGCATTAATTGTGACTGAAAATTTGGTTTTGCGAACTTAATTTAAATGAACTTGCAAAATCGTGACCATAAATAAAAATCGGGCGCAGAGTTAAACAAATTTTGTACAGATGTATAAGAATTAAATTTTAACCCCAATACACTGTGTGGGATCACATTTAAGGCGGGTACCGATACTATTATATGAAAAAAACCCAACAATGTCTACCCCGTCAATGTCTACCCTTGTGCAACGCTTTAATCCAGTTATCTATTACGCGATGAATGCAATTAATTTCAACGTACAATGAATGGCTTCATACACGTATACACTTTAGAATGTATGATTTGAAAGTACATGTAAGACTTTCGTCAAGTACAATTTTCTTTCTTCGTTTAAATTAAAAATTCTTCTGCTACTGGCGAAAGATAGCTAGCGCGAGTCCTGCTGATGCAGGAATAAAAAGTTTCAAATTGTTATTTTTGAGAAAATACAGGTTTTTGTTACTGGAAAGTCAAACATACACAAATTAGCGATAAAAAATTTGCTTATTTCGACCAAATTTTGGAGATGGCGACCAAAATTTAAGCAAGATCGCTTTTTGGCAACCAAATCTTGAATGCTACTTGGAGCACTGATTCTTGGTTTCAAGATGCATATTCTGTAAAACTGAAATAATTTATCTATGCAATCAAAGTTCATAGCACAGTCATTATAATGTAATAGGGTCATTTATTTTATTTCCATGTGTATATTTCCATTTGTCATTTTCATTCTTGAATTTACATGTTACCTTTACATAGTAGTCATGTGATTGACCATGTGACTTTGTATAAACTTTTTCCATTGGTTTAATTAATTTAATTGAAATTTTCATTGTGGTCAGCCATGTTGTAATGAAAGCAGAACTTTTGTGTCTCTCTTATAAATTTGGATTTTGGACATATCAGAACATATTGTAAGTACTTTTTCTACTTTTATCTGGTTCTAGTAATCATATCTTTCCATTTCAGGGTTGTTTATTTCATGATTTACCTTTTTAGTAATTTTGTGATATTTCTCAGAGTACGATCCTTTGTTGTACATTAGATTAGATTTTACTACTTTATATACCTGATTCAGATCTAGTAAAATTACATGTAAGTTATTATTTGTAACTGAGATCATTATATTTATACATTTTTCTTCAGTAAGATTTATTGAAGGTGTAGATTATATTTTTATGAGTCCTTTGTATAAATTTAGGTACTCCTGATTATCTCCCCTGTTACATTGTCCATAGTCAGTCAGTCAGAGTGCTGTGCCTTGACCCACAGCCGGGTAAGATAGACAATTCATACTGTATTATTTTTACTAGAGTTATCTTTCTTTGATTAGTAATGGCGTATCCTCGATTTTGATTTAGTCATTCTTACTTAGATTTTATCAGATATACATTTCTATTTGAAGTAAATTAAATTGTAGTATAAAGATTATATATATATTAAACGTTCCTGTTAATTTCATCGAGATTTATGGATTGAATCAGATAATATTGAGAATTTAGATTTGGTAATGCACTTAGCCACCATTGATGTTTATATTGTTTATTTAGTATACTTATGAAGTGTAATATGTTACAGGGCATATGCATATAGATGCATTATGGTTGTATACATTGAGGCGTAATAAAGATAAGGAACTGATCGTCGGTGTACTGTCTTACTTACGAACCCCCAGTTGCATCCAACATCTAGATAATGGTAGATGTATACCGGAAGCCGCTGCGACAAAATGGCGCCCACGTTGGGACATGCGTACAATATCCTCAGACACTTTCATGATGAGTCCACATGGAATAAGTAATTCACAGTGCAAAAGTTTCTCTCGAACATTGCGCAATGCATCCATCAAGCGATTTGACAGCTGTTTAGACTGGGTAAGCTCAGCAGCCTCTTCAAAGGTTCCATAGCTATTAGCACCATTTGTCTGACAATCAATATCACCATTATATTTTACACACTGGGGATTATTTTCAAAAATATCGACTAAAGACACAGGAGACGACTTCATAAGTCCGAGCACTCTTTTTATCTTGTGCATCATCTTCAAAAATAATCAGCAGTGACAGTGAAACTGCACGGTGTTATCGGGTGATTTTGAAAATACAGTAGATTCTATCTCCTTTTTTTATATCAAAAGTTCATATCATCAAGTCAAACTGTCCGACTGAAAGAAATGATACTATCGTCTGCACAAAATTAATCCTCAATCAGCTGTTTTGTGCAAACGTCCTTGACATTACTTGGTGCAATATTATACCAAGAGCAAGGAAACCAGAAGCGAGTCATATCATATGCTAGTAGAGGACTTAGTAAAGCCGAACAGCATTATCCTGCACACAAGCTAGAGTTTTTATCGTTGAAGTGGGCGGTTACAGAGAAATTCAAGGACTACTTGTATGGAAACCACTTCACAGTATTCACAGATAACAACCCCCTGACCTATGTGCTCACATCAGCTCAACTTGACGCCACAGGTCATCGGTGGATTGCAGCCCTAGCAGCATATGATTTTGATTTGAAATACCGTCCTGGAAGAAACAACGCAGACGCCGATGCAATGTCTCGACTTCCTGGATTATTGGCCAACACCTTACAGCATGACTCCATACAAGCTATTTGTCATTCTCAACAGATCCAAACATCATATATAGAAAGCCTTACAACATCCACAGAAGCTATAGATAACTTAGATCTACCTAGATTTCCGAAGATTGACATCAGATCCGCACAACAGAACGATCCGAATTTATACATCTGGTTTGACATCTTACATCATCATGAAAGACCATCTAGAAATCAACTTCCATACAACAGTTGGCAGAGTACCTTACTACAGAACTTTGATCGCCTTCGTTTACATCATGGCATCATACACCGAGAGATCCTGGTTGATGATAAACCGAAGCTACAACAGATCCTACCGACATCTTTAGTGCCTAAGGTCCTGAATTACTTACACAATTCGTTTGGTCATCAAGGACGTGATCGTACCACATCATTGATCAAGGATAGATTTTTCTGGCCAGGAATGACCAAAGACATAGAGAGATGGATAGCCAACTGTGGTCGATGCATCAGAAGAAAAACGCCAACTACTACTAGAGCTCCTTTGAAAAACATCACGACATCAGAACCCTTAGAGCTAGTCTGCATGGATTACTTATGCCTTGAGAGATCTAAAGGAGGATTTGAATCCGTGTTAGTCATTACAGACCATTTCACGAAGTATTCCATTGCCGTACCAACAAAGAACCAAACAGCCAGAACCACCGCTGAAGCTCTGTTTAAGAATTTCATCTTACATTATGGTATACCAGCTAAATTACACTCAGACCAAGGAGCAAACTTCGAGAGCAAAGTCATCAAAGAACTCTGTGCTTTACTTAACATCGACAAGAGCAGAACTACACCTTATCATCCTATGGGAAATGGACAATGCGAAAGATTCAACAGGACATTGATAAACATGCTTGGTACCCTTGAAGAACATCAGAAGCAAGATTGGAAAAGTTACATCAGTCCTCTTGTCCACGCATACAACTGTACCAGACACGATACCACCGGCATATCACCGTATAAGCTCATGTTTGGGAGAGAGCCAAGACTACCGATCGACATGGCATTTGGCACATACCATCAGCCTGAACAACACCGTAACACCACAAAGTACATTGAAGACCTGAAATCCAGAATGAAGTATGCGTACGACATAGCACAGAAGAACACACAGAAGAATCAGCAGAGCACAAGAAGAATTATGACATCAAAGTAAATGCGTCATCTCTTGAAGTAGGAGACAGAGTACTTGTCAGAATCGTAAAGTTTGATGGTCGCCACAAGTTGATGAACAGATGGGAGGAAGATGTTTACCTTATTACAGCCAAACCGAATCCAGATGTTCCGGTTTACAAAGTGAAGAAGGAGAATGGTTCAGGAAAAGTCAGAACTCTACACCGGAATCTACTTTTGCCTGTTGGATCGAGAGCTTTAGATGACGATAATCTGAGAGTCGAGGAACAGAAAGAGGAGGAACCAAAGCCAACAAGACCGACTCCGAAACCGAGGAAGTCACTTCTGACAAAGGAAGATACTAATCCTAAAGTCATAGAAGATTCTGTAACCGATACAGCAGAAAGTATCGAACATGGAGAATCAAGTGACCATGAGGAAGATGATATTATTATTATGGTGCCAGATTCAGTGACATGTGCTGACGATACTATCAGTACATCTGCAGACACTGGACCAGATAATGATGATACCGCCGTTCTACAGAGTCCGCCAGAAGACGAACCTGAAGACCACGAAACCGATAATTGCACCACTGATGAGTCGGCAGCAGAAACATCAAGAGATGATTCGGCCACGCTATCCGTAAGCAGAGAAGAGCAGTCGGAATCCGTAGCTTCCGATCGAGAAGACACTGAAGACACACCTACTCCTCCGAGAAGATCCGCAAGACAAACGCGACCGCCAGTGTGGACCAAATACTACAATATGTGCATAAAGACAAGTGTAGCACCTGATCCAGACTGGAAAATCCGTGCGGAATATATGTGTAACCTCGCGCGTTCAGAACTGTTCTCCGGTCGGACAACGCAACAGTAAAAGAAGCTCTCATCCGCATAGTAACTGAAAAATGACAGTTCAATTGCTTTTATTTCATATTCAGTGATTGATTTAATGACAGTCCAGAAATTGTGAATTTTAATTTTTTGATCTTTATCATAATTACTTATTATGATAGAAAACTAAGAATGAAATTTAATTCATTACATTTTGAAAGAATTCATTCTTGTATTGATTGTATGTTATTCA
Source organism: Pinctada imbricata (assembly GCA_033119305.1). Taxonomy (NCBI): domain Eukaryota; kingdom Metazoa; phylum Mollusca; class Bivalvia; order Pterioida; family Pteriidae; genus Pinctada; species Pinctada imbricata. The sequence continues at coordinate 50,230,209 of VSWD01000003.1, read as the reverse complement.
TGCAATTTATCAGATGTGTCATTTTGATATTTTTGAATTACAATATTTGATAAGATCCTTTGAGATATATGTAAAGTATTTTTGAAGTCTCATTGTGAAGTACTATGAGTCTCTGGTTTTCATTTGATTACATTTTTGCATATGTATTTTTGTGTGACATGTTTCATGATGTTACATATTTATCCAGATTGATATCTATATTTGCATTTAAATATTACTTATTGTGCGATTGCATGATGTATTGATATTTTTGTGAAAATGTCATGCTAAGTGTATGGTTGATGAATTGATTTTTGTGATTTCTGTGTGAACATTTTTCATGTTCCAAAATTGTATTTTATATTTTTCATTTATTGTTTGAATGACGAGGACGCCATTTCTCCAAGCAGGGGGAGAATGTAATAGGGTCATTTATTTTATTTCCATGTGTATATTTCCATTTGTCATTTTCATTCTTGAATTTACATGTTACCTTTACATAGTAGTCATGTGATTGACCATGTGACTTTGTATAAACTTTTTCCATTGGTTTAATTAATTTAATTGAAATTTTCATTGTGGTCAGCCATGTTGTAATGAAAGCAGAACTTTTGTGTCTCTCTTATAAATTTGGATTTTGGACATATCAGAACATATTGTAAGTACTTTTTCTACTTTTATCTGGTTCTAGTAATCATATCTTTCCATTTCAGGGTTGTTTATTTCATGATTTACCTTTTTAGTAATTTTGTGATATTTCTCAGAGTACGATCCTTTGTTGTACATTAGATTAGATTTTACTACTTTATATACCTGATTCAGATCTAGTAAAATTACATGTAAGTTATTATTTGTAACTGAGATCATTATATTTATACATTTTTCTTCAGTAAGATTTATTGAAGGTGTAGATTATATTTTTATGAGTCCTTTGTATAAATTTAGGTACTCCTGATTATCTCCCCTGTTACATTGTCCATAGTCAGTCAGTCAGAGTGCTGTGCCTTGACCCACAGCCGGGTAAGATAGACAATTCATACTGTATTATTTTTACTAGAGTTATCTTTCTTTGATTAGTAATGGCGTATCCTCGATTTTGATTTAGTCATTCTTACTTAGATTTTATCAGATATACATTTCTATTTGAAGTAAATTAAATTGTAGTATAAAGATTATATATATATTAAACGTTCCTGTTAATTTCATCGAGATTTATGGATTGAATCAGATAATATTGAGAATTTAGATTTGGTAATGCACTTAGCCACCATTGATGTTTATATTGTTTATTTAGTATACTTATGAAGTGTAATATGTTACAGGGCATATGCATATAGATGCATTATGGTTGTATACATTGAGGCGTAATAAAGATAAGGAACTGATCGTTGGTGTACTGTCTTACTTACGAACCCCCAGTTGCATCCAACATCTAGATAATGGTAGATGTATACCGGAAGCCGCTGCGACAATAAAGTGTGTTGGTCGTCAGTGAAAAGCCAATTATTTTTGATTTTCTAGGTCGACCTTTTACTGGTAACAATCTAGTTTGGCATTATCACAGTCAGCACTGCTTGTGTCAGGTCCTCGGTACGCAAGCACGATACAGTAGCAAACTCTAAATCACTTTAAGAAATGACTGTCTTACTTTTGGTGTTCATGGGTGTATAATTCTGGTTGGTCTCAGAAAATTTGCAAGTGTCCAACCAGAATTATACACCCATGAACAGCAAAAGTAAGACAGTCATTACTTATATTTACATTTATTCTAATCATCTGTCATTTTTATTTGCATGCACATTGCACATTTAAGTCAGCAACAGCGTCAAATGTAATTTAAGGGGTTCAATCCTGATTGTCCAACATTTTGAAAATCCCATATTCTGATTGTCCAACAAAAAATTAAGGTCACCTGTATTGTTAAAAAAAACCACACCTGTTTGTCTAAATAAACTTACCAATTGGGGCTTTTTTCATACTTGAAAATCTATTTTTACCAAAGCGAACAAAGTTAGTAACAAATTTTATATGTAAAAAAGTAAAATAAATGTTAAAGTTTCACTCAAAATTAATTTATTTCTCAATAATGATTTTCAGTAGATAATCAGCTACATGTAATAGTAGATAAGTACTTGGGAGAGGAATTCAACTAAGTTAGAGAACTTGTTTCCAATCCCTTTGATGTTATTTATGTCAATAAAATATGTTTAATCTAAATAAGTACTTAAAAGATGAGGACAATAAGAAGACAAATTGACTACAATCTTTAGTTAAGTTAAAAAAAAATCCTAGAAAACGAACTTTTCGCAAAAAAAAATTTTTTTTCTTTTATTTTTTTGTCAATCTCTCAAGTCATTCTACATCAATGTTATCTTATTATATATAGTAATTTTGAGAGAAAGTTTTTTAGTTCTTCGGTTTAGGTGTACAAATAAACATAGGGTAAATAAAGATTACATAGCTCGCCTATACAGGTTTTTGTCAGTAACCAGGTTAAAGTTTTTGAAAAGTAGGTAAAAGTCACTAGCTAGGTCAAAGTTCATGGTCTCAAATGAAAGGTCTCGTCACAAGGTATCTAACACCTTAGGTAAATTAAAGTTTTGTTTACGGACGACGACAACGACGACGCCAGGGTATGGCATTAGCTCTCCGGACTTTTTCGTCCCGGCGAGCTAAAAATTGCTTCAAAATGTATTAGGGGCAGCTATGACAGTTTATGTATTTACTCTATGTGTTATAGCGTTGACCAGAATGTAAACATGGTAACCATCTTTGTACCCTTTTGAGCAGAAATTGGAATATGTCCGCTCAAGTTTTGAATAGCAGTTTTCATTTAAAAAAAGAACAGATTCTCTGGATATTTTCTGTAAAATGCAAGCAATTCCTGTGATAAAGGATGTGTATTCCATGGTTTTGCCATCGATTTATATTGTAGTAGCAAAAAAAATTTTAGTCACAAAAAAATGTACGTTTCCCCTCTTTTTTGGAGTAAAATGGAGGTTGTTCATGCGCATGCAACTCTTATGTATGCTAAATGTTTGTTAGAATCAGTAAATTTTAAAATGGATGGTTACGTCTGCTGTCTGTCTTACACGCCTGCTGTCTGTCTGCTAGTTTGAAATAAAAAAATGTAAATGGAATTTCTCCGCTAAAAAGAAAACTTTAGATACATATACTTAGTATACGTCTTTTATCTGATTTATTTTAAAGTCATGAGGTTATGCCATATCTGTCCAACATTTACCTGAGCCAATTAGCGGCAAGATCAATGAGATCAATTAACTAGGTAATTATGCAAACAATGTAATTAGTACTACCCCAAATCCTGATTGTCCAACATGAATTCTACCACATTTTTACCTTTTCATATAAATGTTGGACTATCAGGATGACACCATTTAAGGTAATTCCATACTCGCAGATTCCTCACAGTCTTATTTTACAGAAAAACATTCCAGCTACTTGTAAATGCAAAATTTATGCAATTTTATCATCTTGATTAGTCGTTATATACGGTAGCTCAGAGTATGCCTATCCCCAGTGCTTTCTGTAAATATTTTGAAATATTCATGTTGATTTTGATATACCACATAATCTACTCAATTTCAAGTCTTAATTTTGTGAAAATGTCAGAAAAGGAAAGAACAAGTGTGAAGATATAGTAAAAAGTAAAATTTTACTTTCAATTACACTGTATGAATACCCATATCATATATGAGCACTTTATTACGAAAATTGTAAGAAAAATTAAACCTACGTACACACAAAACTCAATATTCTGAGTGATTCCTCACAACAATTTCTTTGAAATGGATTTCATACTGATGAGAAGTTATATTATGATACAAAAATGATGAAGTGTAATGAATTCACCATCTCGTATTCACTTTATAGGCGATTAACGAAGCCTATCCCCTTAAAATTTTCAATAAAATTATACAAAAAAGATGAGAAACTACAATATTTTACCGGGTACATCAATCTTATTGATTCAAAAATGATTTTTTTTTATAGATATGGCATCTTTTTCTCAATTGATGCCAAATGTACATACTTTTATAACATTACTGTTTGTGCCATACATTATCAAAAATACCTTACCACCTAAATTTCCCGTCAATTTTTTTAGCTTTCTCTTATGAATCAAGACCACTTATTAAGTTATTTGTGCCTTTTTGGAAAATTTTCCACTTTAATTGAAGTTATTTTACATGTTACTGTCTCCATTAATGAAAATCATTATAATTTCTACTTCATATTTTGAAAATCTATCAACTGACCGTTACAGATTTTTTCACTTACAATGTACGTATTATGTAGTACCAGTATGGACCTACTTTAACGTTGGTAAATTCTCCCTACGTGCAAAACTTGAACGTGACGTCACAATAGCAACCCAAGTTATTGGAATATAATTCTAATTGCCTAACGGGTGTTTAACATGGGGATTCTACTAGTAATGTAAATATTATTAGATACATGTATGATCCATGTACCTGTTTTTTTACAAAACACCGCAAGCAACTCTACTTTTAACTTTTTTGGCTCTCGTCGCTTGTCACTTGTCGTCTTGCAGCCATTTTTCCTGCCGAAAACCTCTAATGAAACAAGGACTATGATTGGCTGAAGACTTACCCAAATGTCCACCAAGAACGGTTGAATAATTTCAGAAAATCGAATTTTCTCTGACAGCTAGGTCTGTGAACGTTGAAATTCAAGTCCTTTAATAATATAAATCTCTTAAGAAGGGGGAAAGGGGGGGGGGGGTTGTGTCTGCAACCTGTGGTTCAGATCATGCAGTCATAGTTCCACTACATTTGGAAACTTTGTTTCTGGATGATTTTGAAGGTTTTTCTGTCCTCTGTCTTTTCATGGAAAATGTTCATATTTTCTCTCAAACAATGTTTTGCCCTTCCCCACAAGACACTCGTGAATAAAGAAAAAATCCATCATTATCCCCCCTCCCTTGGCACAGACCTAAAATTTTCAAAAAATAAAACCCCCTACGGCAGGTATAAATACATTTTATGTTATCATGGGGCACATATTATCGCCTTGTACTTTACACATCCCAAGACCCGACATCACAAGATTTGACGTAACTTTTGACTGTGACCTCGTATCTGATTTATGACAGTAGGATTAATGTAAAAAGTAGTGATTTCAGGTCTTGAAGTAACTAAAATGCAAGTCTACCGGTAATATGAAGAAGGTCTATTCATTTACTGCATATCTCTGCATATTGTTGATGTAAGAATTTAATTTTTTCACCGTATTAATTAGTAATTGCTACATGGTGTCAAAGCAGTAACCAATCAATTTTGATTGAGACATGAAACTTGGAACAAAAGATAATTGGCATATGTCTCAAATATTTATCGGATAATTATCTAAAAATTTCTGCCTTTCATCATCTTTAATGTTGATTTTCTAACCACAAGATTTCCTCAACTTCACAACTTTGCTAAAGCAGTAACGGAACGATCGAGCATTTGGATGTGTTTTATTGATTGATTTTCAATTCAATGCTGATAAATCTGAAGCAACATCTTTCCCAAAGACGGAATTGTACAAAATTAAGGAAAATTCCCTTTAATATAATTCTTTAATAAAATACTGAAAGTTTTTAGAGGGTACCTTTTCCCAATAGTAATATCTAATCAGACTATGCATAATAAATGACCAAGAACTATTCATCAATTCACCCTATTATAAAAATGTTGACACTTATGTTGATTTCTAGTGAAACGTGATAAGTTTCCTTTGTAAGAGTCAAACCTCTATAGCATTAGCAGGTGCATATGTTTCACCAAAGTGTTGTTCAGTTTTCATTTTGCCTCGTGTCAAAATGTTTCACTCTTGTCAGATATTTCAGTAATTTTGACAGTTTGGACAATGAAAAGTACTGCAAACTTTTATCAGTCCAAATGAATTGTTTTCAGACATTTCCTTCGGACTGACACTTTTTGACTTCTCTGTTATACGAAAATATATGTTTTCAATGGCAAGTTATTTGGCTGCCCGTCCACCGTCGTGGTATATCAAATAAGGCTTTTGACTGTACTGTACATATACAACTTTACATTTACAAGTATTTATACAATAGTTTGATCTTTGTTTTCAGGGAATCAGAGGGAGTTCCAAGCACTGCGATCAGAGAAATCTCTCTCCTGAAAGAGCTCGACCATCCTAGTGTTGTAAGGTATGAGCTAAATTCAGCAAGTTGTTTCCTTTTTGGCCGGATTGCAAAGCAATTCCGGTCTATAGATTGACGATTTCCGTCCGTCCGTCCGTCTGTCTGTCCGTCCGTCCGTCTGTCCGTCTGCCGTCAACATTTTGGTTAAAGTTTCTGGTTGAGGCAAAATCTAAGGAACTATAGGCAGTAGAAACTTTATATTATACATGTAGCTTGCTCATGACAAGACCTTTCAATTTATGCCGAAACATTAAACCTAGTGACCTTGACCTTGGACTTTGACCTAATTACAGATTTTGGTTAAAGTTTCTGGTTGAAGCAAAATCTAAGGAACTATAGGCAGTAGAAACTTTATATTATACATGTAGCTTGCTCATGACAAGACCTTTCAATTTATGCCGAAACATTTGACCTAGTGACCTTGACCTTGGACTTTGACCTAATTACAGATTTTGATTAAAGTTTCTGGTTGAAGCAAAATCTAAGGAACTATAGGCAGTAGAAACTTTATATTATACATGTAGCTTGCTCATGACAAGACCTTTCAATTTATGCCAAAACATTTGACCTAGTGACTTTGACCTTGGACTTTGACCTAGTTAAAGATTTTGGTTAAAGTTTCTGGTTGAGGCAAAATCTAAGTAACTATATGCAGTAGAAACTTTATATTATACATGAAGCTTGCCCATGACAAGACCTTTCAATTTATGCCGTAACATTTGACCTAGTGACCTTGACCTTGGACTTTGACCTAGTTAAAGATTTTGGTTAAAGTTTCTGGTTGAGGCAAAATCTAAGTAACTATATGCAGTAGAAACTTTATATTATACATGAAGCTTGCCCATGACAAGACCTTTCAATTTATGCCGTAACATTTGACCTAGTGACCTTGACCTTGGACTTTGACCTAGTTAAAGATTTTGGTTAAAGTTTCTGGTTGAGGCAAAATCTAAGTAACTATATGCAGTAGAAACTTTATATTATACATGAAGCTTGCCCATGACAAGACCTTTCAATTTATGCCGTAACATTTGACCTAGTGACCTTGACCTTCGACTTTGACCTAGTTAAAGATTTTGATTAAAGTTCCTGGTTTAAGCAAAATCTATGGTACTGTATGCAGTAGAAACTTTGTATTATTAATGAAGCTCGCCCATGACAAGACCTTTCAATTTATGCCGTAACATTTGACCTAGTGACCTTGACCTTGGACTTTGACCTAGTTAAGGATTTTGGTTAAAGTTCCTGGTTTAAGCAAAATCTATGGAACTGTACGCAGTAGAAACTTTATTTTATACATGTAGGTTGCCTCTGACAAAACCTTTCAATTTATGCTGTATTATTTGACCTATTGACCTTGACCCAGTTGGTGACAAAAACTTACTTTGCAATCCGGCCATACCGTCTTTAGCGGTGTTTTATCTTAACTGTTAAAAGACATGAAATATACAATGTGTACAGTGTACATGGTGTAGGGATATACAAGATTATGATTTACAAAATGGATTTCAAATTGACAAATGAGATGAATTTTTTGGCCGGATTGCAAAGCAATTCCGGTCTATAGATTGACGATGTCCGTCCGTCCGTCCGTCTGTCTGTCCGTCCGTCCGTCTGTCCGTCTGCCGTCAACATTTTGGTTAAAGTTTCTGGTTGAGGCAAAATCTAAGGAACTATATGCAGTAGAAACTTTATATTATACATGAAGGTTGCCCATGACAAGACCTTTCAATTTATGCCGTAACATTTGACCTAGTGACCTTGACCTTGGGCTTTGACCTAGTTAAAGATTTTGGTTAAAGTTCCTGGTTTAAGCAAAATCTAAGGAACTGTACGCAGTAGAAACCTTATATTATACATATAGGTTACCCATGACAAGACCTATCTATTTATGCCATAACATTGGACCTAGTGACCTTGACCTTGGACTTTGACCTAGTTAAAAATTTTAGTTAAAGTTTCTGGTTTAAGCAAAATCTAAGGAACTGTATGCAGTAGAAACCTTATATTATACATTTAGGTTGCCCATGATGAGACCTTTCAATTTATGCCGTAACATTGGACCTAGTGACTTTGACCTTGGACTTTGACCTAGTTAAATATTTTGGTTAAAGTTTCTGGTTTAAGCAAAATCTAAGGAACTGTATGCAGAAGAAACTTTATATTATACATGTAGGTTGCCCATGATGAGACCTTTCAATTTAAGCCGTAACATTTGACCCAGTGACCTTGACCTTGAACTTTGACCTAGTTAAAGATTTTGGTTAAAGTTTCTGGTTTAAGCAAAATCTAAGGAACTGTATGCAGAAGAAACTTTATATTATACATGTAGGTTGCCCATGATGAGACCTTTCAATTTATGCCGTAACATTTGACCCAGTGACCTTGACCTTGAACTTTGACCTAGTTAAAGATTTTGGTTAAAGTTCTTGGTTTAAGCAAAATCTAAGGAACTGTATGCAGTAGAAACCTTATATTATACATTTAGATTGCCCATGACGAGACCTTTCGATTTATGCCGTAACATTGGACCTAGAGACCTTGACCTTGGACTTTGACCTAGTTAAATATTTTGGTTAAAGTTTCTGGTTTAAGCAAAATCTAAGGAACTGTATGCAGTAGAAACCTTATATTATACATTTAGGTTGCCCATGATGAGACCTTTCAATTTACTGCCGTAACATTGGACCTAGTGACTTTGACCTTGGACTTTGACCTAGTGAAAGATTTTGGTTAAAGTTTCTGGTTTAAGCAAAATCTAAGGAACTGTATGCAATAGAAACTTTATATCATACATGTAGGTTGCCCATGATGAGACCTTTCAATTTATGCCGTAACATTTGACCCAGTGACCCAGTGACCTTGAACTTTGACCTAGTTAAAGATTTTGATTAAAGTTCTTGGTTTAAGCAAAATCTAAGGAACTGTATGCAGTAGAAACCTTATATTATACATTTAGGTTGCCCATGATGAGACCTTTCAATTTATGCCGTAACATTGGACCTAGTGACCTTGACCTTGGACTTTGACCTAGTTAAAGACTTTGGTTAAAGTTCCTGGTTTAAGCAAAATCTAAGGAACTGTATACAGTAGAAACTTTATATTATACATGTAGGTTGCCTCTGACAAGACCTCTCAATGTATGCTGTAATATTTGACTTAGTGACCTAGACCCAGTTGGTGACAAAAACTTACTTTGCAATCCGGCCATACCGTCTTTAGCGGTGTTTTATTTTTAAACCAAATTGTTTTAATAACTGATTTTGATGCAAAAGAGAAGGTCAAGTCAAGATTTCAGATCATTGACATTATCTAATAATTAGTTGCCATAAAAACGAAACATGTACATTACATGTATGTAAGCATAGTCACAATAATTCTGAATGTTTGAAATACATTAGTACTAGTACATGTGATCCATAATATTGTTAAGGCCTTGAGCATGTTGAGACTCGATGAGGAAATCATGACCTACATATACATGTATCTCGTATTTTTTTGCAGATTGCTTGATGTGGTGCATACAGATAAGAAGCTGTACCTCGTCTTTGAGTATTTGAACCAGGACTTAAAGAAATATATGGACAGTTGCCCTGCCTCGGGATTGCCGTCATCGCTTATTAAGGTAAGGGTCAGAGGTCAGACTAGACTAGGTATATGTATCACATAGTACATGTACCTACTGTCCCATTCACTTAATCCAGAGCTAACTGTTTTGACAATTTTCTCTAAAATATACATATAAACATGATAAATATAAATAGATTTATTGAACCCTGTACGATGTTTCAGAAAATTCCATTGATTTTGTTGAGCATAGTTTAAGAATTTAGATGAAAAATAAAATATCTACAGTGATATTCTATCGTTAAATGTCTGATGTTGGACGCCATGACGTCAAAGAATTACTATTGCTGACACAGAGAACAATATTGCAACAGTCTAGAATGAAAATGGGAATTTTCTGCAGACATATTATTTTTCCACACAAATGTATATCATTCAAAACAGTTGAAATGGTGAGTTGGTGCAACATTCTGTAACAACAAAAGAAAGTATTAGGGGTCGGGAGACAATACTTAATGAGAAAATACCTTAGACAAAAAAATAAATCTCTAAAACAGGCTGCTCTTGTCCTCTGGATTTAGTGAATAGGACAGTTACTGTATATATTATTTGACATAATGGTACCTGTAGTAACACTTTATCATAAGGCCTTTATTTCTTGACTTTTGACCTTGTAACCTTGACTTTCATGACTGACCTCATTATTAACATGATTAAGTACATGTAAGTTGAACTTTTGAGAAAGATATTTATGACAATACATGTATTTATCAGCTTTAAAGACAGGATAATTATTCATATTTTATAATTTATAATGTACATTCAGTGTAAGTAGAGTTTCCCTTTGATGCTTTATAATAATTATGTCCTTTGAGCCATTGACCTTTAAATTTAATTAATGCTTACCTGCTATTAAAGTTCTGCTGCCAGTAGGAGTGCTGTTGTCCACAGATTTCTAATTTGAAAAGGAGCATTTAATTATTTCTTTTAAAAAACACAACTCAACTCAATTTTGCATGCACCTATAGCATGAAATTTAGAACTTATTACACAATTTTCCCTGTATTTTCAGAGTTATCTTCACCAGTTGTTACAAGGTATTGCTTTCTGCCATTCACACCGAGTCCTACACAGAGATCTTAAACCACAGAACCTACTGATTGATGTAGAGGGGAACATAAAGTTGGCAGACTTTGGACTTGCCAGGGCTTTTGGTGTTCCTGTCAGAACTTATACTCATGAGGTAAATAAGAATTATTGTCACCTTTGAAGGTAGGAAGCATGCATCGATATGATCTGTCATCTATTTGTCATCTGGTAGTCCAACTTTCACAATATTGGCTATAAGTTATAATTTTATGTCATATCTCAACAAAGCTTGTGTTGAAATATGAAAAAAGTAAGTTGGAAAACGGTAGCATTTTAATTGAACTTTCCAAATATAGAGGCCAAGTCATGATGAAAGCTACTTTATTAATAAAAAAGGGGTATTTATAGATAGTGTACCTGGTAAAAATCGAGTGGAAAGGGGGGGGTTCCTCATCCATTGCCGAGTCATGCTTATGTACATGTATATCATGTATCATATGAGATAATGCAATGTTTATTTCAGATGAAATTTCAATATAATAATACATCTTTAGGAAAATCCTGCAATATTACTATAATTAGCAACACAATTCAATATTCGGCCTTACTGATGAACACGAATCAATAACTGAAATTTTGATCAGTGTTACTTAACGATTTAAACAGAGATTATACCATTGAAAAGACTCTACAAACGCTTGAAAGATGGAGATCTTACCTCTATATGTTTGACTGATAAATCCTAGGGAAGTTCCGAGTGTACTTTCTTTTTATTTAACAGTTTATTTAGAGAAACAAGTAAAACGGCAATTGTCGTGACTAGCAGTGCGAGACGGAATTTTAAAAAACGACAATAGTCGCAACTAGCATGTTAAGGTTAAGCTATTGAATATTTGTGATAATACCTTTTTCTCTTATAATAATGTAGAAATGGTATATTTTTTACTTTTCAGGTTGTCACATTATGGTACAGGGCACCAGAAATCCTTCTCGGAAGTAGGTTTTATTCAACACCTGTAGATGTGTGGTCGCTAGGCTGTATTTTTGCAGAAATGGTAATTGTATTTCTTTCAAGGGACCTTTATCTGGAAACACAATATTATAGTGATATCCTATACTAAAAACCTTACATGTAATAACAGCCTTCCAACAGAAATTTTAATTGACCATCATGATCATCAAAGAAAAATGTTAAACATTATTTTCCTTAAAAAATTTCATTCACATACATGTATGCTCAGAGTTAGGTACTCATCTTCACTGATTGATAAACCATGTTTTCAGATGACAAGAAGGGCATTATTTCCTGGAGATTCGGAGATTGATCAGCTTTTCAGAATCTTTAGGTCATTAGGTAAGAAGTTATACATTTCACATTTACCCTTTTATACACCTGCTTTTAAAAGATTAGTATATTATTAAGGCACTAGTCTTCTCTTAAAGTTACTCAAAGCAGACAAATGTGATTCTCATGCCTCCACTCTCTCAAGGTAATTGGGCATACTACATTCATTTGCCTGTCTGTGTGTAGTTTAAATAATTTACATTAATGTACCTTTAGACAAAAACTTTTATTTGATATTGTACCTTGACCTTTAACCTTTGGAATTTGACCTTGAAGTTTATTTAAATGTACACTTTCAACATTATCAATGATACACTTTCAATATTATCTATGATATAAGACAGGGTGTTTTTCCTAACATTTGTCTCTCTTATGAAATGAAGATTATGAAAGAAAAAAATTTTCTCTTGATTTCATAACATTTGATCTGATGACCTTCAACTTGACTGAATTTGTTTTTACACACAAATCCTTACACACAAAGCTTCTGCTATATGTACATGTACACTGATCCCTACCATCTTTTTGTAGGCACACCAGATGAGACGACATGGCCAGGTGTTTCTCAGTTACCTGACTTTAAATCCTCCTTCCCTAAATGGCCTCATCAGTCTGTGTCAGAGGTTGTACCTCATTTATCTGGGGATGGACTGGACCTCCTCACTGTAAGTACTGAATGCCTTATCTTTGTTCAGTTATAAAAGGTTTTGTCCCTATTTTGCAATTGATTAGTCAGGTATAAATTTTGATTTAAAAAAATAAAATAAAAGTAAAGTTAGGGGTTTATAGTCTCATTTCATCAAAGCTCGACTTCTTCAATTACCTGCCTGATGAGACCTGGACATTCCAGTGAAATCTTATCTCTGTGGAGTAAACAAGAACAGCTGCTGTACAGGCGCTGCTGATTTTCATTCACATAGTAACAAGCTGGTCTTATGTACGGTACATGATGTACATGTACCAGGTACGCTTTTACACCTAGACAGAGAGAACGCAATCATTATGTTGAAATATGTTATTGAAAGATGTTAGTGTTCCAACTTTACTTTCTTGGAAGAACTTTATAAATGCACCAGACATCAGTGGTACTAAATGCTTAAGTTATTTGCCCAAAGCTGCATTTTGAATTTTATGACTGACGACCGCCAAACTAGAACGGCAAACTATAGGTTGTCAGTCTATCATGCTAACCACTACTCTACAATTCTGAATTAACATCAAGATATTTAAATCATAATGATTGTAAATGTACATTTTAAAAAATACTCACCTCGGTTGAAATATAAACACTGTAAACACCCTTTCTTCTTTTTCAGAAAATGTTGAAGTATGAACCAAGTCAGCGAGTGTCAGCCAAACTTGCCCTATCACATGCATACTTTTCTGGTGTATGTAAGCAAAGACCTCCACAGATTCTGAAATGATTGGACAGTCCCATATTACATGTATTAGAATATGTAACTATGTAGGCATTCAATTATAACCTGTACCTCAACAGCTTGTACATACTATTTCATATGCAGGGCTATCGATGAAACTATTAATACCAGTAAATCAGAAAAACCAAGCCACAGGGTTGTACGCATACAATGGCATGGATTATTAGAATTTTCAAGGAAAAAATTATGCGGAAATCTTTATTAGAGACTGGCCCTCTTTCAGGAGCCCTGCAGATGACCAAATGATATTTATTTTGTAATTGTAGATCAAGTTAATTTCATAACCTGTATCTGCTACAGTTAGTTTTGAGGGGATATAGCATTGCCACCACTTACGTGTATAAATGCATGTGTCTTAATTTGATCAATCTTAAAATGTTAACCCAAGAACTTCAAAGAATCTTGTATTGGCTGTGTTCTAAATTTCTAATGATTGCCAAAGTCAGAGTGTGCAAGCAAAAACTTTCTAGGAATGGTTAGAATCACATGTACAATTGCACTTTTTGAGATATAACTATTGATAATAATGATTTCCGGGTTTCAGATGAGGATATTATTAGTTTCCATAGTCTACCATCATGATTCAATTATGTATTTTTGTTGGAGGATGGGGGGGGGGGGGGAGGGGTTTCATGTACATGAAAAGAGTGATACTGTCCAATTCTTACTGAATTCTTAGGGATATGATAAATTCCACCATTTGTATTCTTTACGGTGAGTTGAAAAAAAAAAAACATTTTGATTTTCTATTTGACAAATGTGTAGTTGTAGGCCCAAGTCACAGTATCCATAATAATGAGAAGGTCAGGGGGAGCAGGATAAACATCATGGTTGCCCTTGAAATCATTGATTATTTATAGAAGAATTATTATAGTACTCTGCAAAGGAACCAAGATGATGATCAAGGTCAATGGTTACAGTAATAGAAATTGATTTTCTTTCTTGGAATTGTTACCTTTTTCCATTTACCACCCTTAAAATGTCATGAGTCCCTTTTGCATCTTTTTCTGTGGGTGTCTACTCTGTGTTTTCGCATTTAGTGTTTTGTGGGTGCAGCAACCAAGTGTTGTTGGAGATTTCCTCCTTTCTTTAAGAAATCATTAGGCTTCATCCACACTTTTCAGTATTGATTCTTTGCATTGTATTAATATTCTTGCACAAAATTCAGAGCAGGAAAACTAGATTTACAGTGATCTTTTAAGAGATTACGAAGCACTTTCATTGTGAAATTCAGAGTATCGATCACACTGTCTAGAATTGGCCAGACTGCAAAGCAATTTTAATCTGTAGATTGAATATTCTGTCTATCCATCTGTCTTTCTGTCTGTGTGTTTATAGTGACAATGGATTTTGACCTGTTCAAAAACATGAAAAATGAAAAATGTGATATTATATCTTGCAATCCAGCCAATCATCTTCACCAGTTTCTTGTTTTTTTTTTTCATAGCATGATGTATTTACCATACAAAATGATGTTAATATGTTGTGTGTTATTTTTTTTAATCTGCAAATATAGCTACATACTGTAAGTATGATATGAGTGATTTGTTATTCTTTTTTATTTCATGTAGTAATGAATTCTGACACCAAGTTGTAGCAGACATAAGATATTCATGTTGTATACTTGTTTATGGTGTCATCCACTTTATCGTTTGATTTACTTGATGTATTTTCAAAAGTCTGTTTGATGCGTAATTGTAGTAGTTACATGTTTGTTATGACAACTCAAATACTAAATACAAAGGTTTTATATTCTTGTACCACAAAGTGTTCAGATTTTGAAATCAAAGAGAAAACAAGCAAGATAAAAAGGAACATTTGCAGTCCTTCTTAACTTTGGGTAAACAATCACGAATTGTCAAAATTGTAATTGTGCTATAGATGTAGATCCTGAAAATGGACATTTCAAAATCACACCACAAAGTGTTCAAATACAAATGATTTCCAGTGAAAGTGATGGATGTAATATTTTAGCTCTTATGAAAACTTTTATTTCTGTAGGATTTTTGTGATGAATTTTGTACTCACAAATGGTTTAAAATACAGACAAATTTGCTCAGAAATGCTGATAGTCTGCATTATGTATTAAATTTTGATTAATATGTATGTATCATTACATAATAATTTTTCAATTGTTATTTGTATATTGTCAAGTATGCCAGGTTTTATATACAACCAATTGTTGAAAAAATTGTTGATGTGTATTTGTGAATAAAACAAATTAAATGAAAAATCTTTAAATCTTTGCTTTATCCTGCTAATTAAACATTAGAACAAATTGGACCTTATGATCTGTTTGACAAAGTCTGTGAAAACATTTGGCACATTGGTTTGAATAATAAGTGGTACTATAATTTTTTAATTCACATGTGATTCCTTGTGTAAAGAACTTTCCATTGATACCAAACTTTTTTACCTTGACATTGGCGTAGGACCTACGCTTGAAAACTTTAACATTTGAGTATAACTTTTGTTTGGAAATGTGATAGAGCTTTCATATCTCGCATATGTATTCTTTGTGACATGGTCTTGCTGTTGATACTCAAATGTGTGACCTTATGACCTTCAACTCAATTTATAAAAAAGGTAAAGGTAGGGTTTATAGTCTCGTTCGCCTGAGCCTCACATGACTTCTACAATCACCTCCCTGGCGAGACCTGTACAACCTAGTGCATTCTCAACTCCCTTGGGAGTATAACAGCAGAGCTGCCGTTAAGGTGCTAATGCTTTTCATTCACATTACAAGCTTGTTTCATGTGCCAGGTACCCGGTTTACTCCTGGGTGGAGAGAGTGCAACGTAGTGTAAAGTAACTTGCCCGAGGTTACAATGGTTTGCAATTATCGGCGACAGTGAGATTTGAACCCATGACCTATTCCAGTCGCAGTTTCGCATTCCAACGCGCTAACCCCTACGCTACCAGCACTACTAATTTATATGTAGGTAAAATTCATCTGTATCTCCTTTTCTGTCCAGGGGACATTAGTGTCTTATAAACATATCTGGCTTTTGATTTTGTGACGTAAATCTTTGTTCTACCACTAGAGGAACCCAATGCATACTTAGATCTATTACCACGACACCTTGAACATGCATTGATACATACATTGACTACCATAGAACAGTATCCAGGTTACTGAGTATAAACATAGGAAATTTCATGAAAAGCTCATCCCAGTAATTTCTCTTCTGAGCTTTTAAATGCATGGAAATATCTTTATACAGAAATGGAAAAAAAGAATATTTTTAGAATTTTTTCAGCTGGCCTGGACGAAAAAGTCCGGAGAGCTAATGCTTTACCTTCGGTGTCATCATCGTTCTCGTCATCGTCCGTAGACAAAACTTTAACCTGGGCTATATCTCTTGAACTAGAGTAGGGCTTTGATATTTTACATGTAGATACCTTGTAACAAAACCTTTTATTGAGACCATGACCTTTGACCTAGTGACCTTGACCTTGGACTTTGACCTACTTTTCAAAAACTTTAACCTAAGCTATATTTCTTGACATATAAGGGGTTGGGCTTTGATATTTCACATGTAGATACCTTGTGACAAGGCCTTTCATTTGAGACTTTGACCTAGTGACTTTGACCTACTTTTCAAAAACTTTAACCTGGGCTATATTTCTTGAGCTACAAGGGGTAGGGCTTTGATATTTCACCTGTAGATACCTTGTGACAAGACCTTTCAATTGAAAACATGACCTTTGACCTAAAGACCTTGACCCTGGACCTTAGCCTACTTTTCAAAAACTTTAACCTTGGCTATATCTCTTAGACTATAAGGGGTAGGGCTTTAATATGTTAAACGTCTTTAAATTCAATAGCATCATTTAAAACCTGATAAATTTACAGCATGGACCAGACATGCACGTTTCGGGCACTAAACCCTCGTCAGTGATCCTCAGTCTAAACAATGTAATATGGCCAAAAAGTATGAAAATTATTATGATTGTCCAAAAATGTACCAAAAGACGTAGCAGAATGGGTGGGACATGATGCTACAGGACCCACGTTTTAAAAATTTCAAGAAATTTTGTAACAGAAAATTTCAAATGCGTTGAAAAGACAGACGATCAACCGAAGTTGATCGAACTTGGCTACATGTGCCCTCGGGGACTCTCGGTCCACCAGCAGCGACACTCACCAAGTAGTTCAAATGTTAAACGTCTTTAAATTCAATAGCATCATTTAAAACCTGATAAATTTACAGCATGGACCAGACATGCACGTTTCGGGCACTAAACCCTCGTCAGTGATCCTCAGTCTAAACAATGTAATATGGCCAAAAAGTATGAAAATCATTATGATTGTCCAAAAATGTACCAAAAGACGTAGCAGAATGGGTGGGACATGATGCTACAGGACCCACGTTTTAAAAATTTCAAGAAATTTTGTAACAGAAAATTTCAAATGCGTTGAAAAGACAGACGATCAACCGAAGTTGATCGAACTTGGCTACATGTGCCCTCGGGGACTCTAGGTCCACCAGCAGCGACACTCACCAAGTAGTTCAAATGTTAAACGTCATTAAATTCAATAGCATCATTTAAAACCTGATAAATTTACAGCATGGACCAGACATGCACGTTTCGGGCACTAAACCCTCGTCAGTGATCCTCAGTCTAAACAATGTAATATGGCCAAAAAGTATGAAAATTATTATGATTGTCCAAAAATGTACGAAAAGACGTAGCAGAATGGGTGGGACATGATGCTACAGGACCCACGTTTTAAAAATTTCAAGAAATTTTGTAACAGAAAATTTCAAATGCGTTGAAAAGACAGACGATCAACCGAAGTTGATCGAACTTGGCTACATGTGCCCTCGGGGACTCTAGGTCCACCAGCAGCGACACTCACCAAGTAGTTCAAATGTTAAACGTCTTTAAATTCAATAGCATCATTTAAAACCTGATAAATTTACAGCATGGACCAGACATGCACGTTTCGGGCACTAAACCCTCGTCAGTGATCCTCAGTCTAAACAATGTAATATGGCCAAAAAGTATGAAAATTATTATGATTGTCCAAAAATGTACCAAAAGACGTAGCAGAATGGGTGGGACATGATGCTACAGGACCCACGTTTTAAAAATTTCAAGAAATTTTGTAACAGAAAATTTCAAATGCGTTGAAAAGACAGACGATCAACCGAAGTTGATCGAACTTGGCTACATGTGCCCTCGGGGACTCTCGGTCCACCAGCAGCGACACTCACCAAGTAGTTCAAATGTTAAACGTCTTTAAATTCAATTTCACATATAGATACCTTGTGTTGTTACCATGACCTTTGACCTAGTGACCTTGGACTTTGACCTACTTTTCAAAAAGTTTAAGCTGGGCTATATCTTTTGAACTGTAAGGGGTAGGGCTCTTATATTGCACATGTAGATTCCTTGTGATGGGACCTTTCATTTGAGACCATGACCTTTGACCCAGTGACCTTGGACATTGACCTTAACCATTTACCTACTTTTTTTAAAAATTACTCATACATTGGCAATATCTTTAGCTCTCTAAGAGATAAGACTAACATTAGATGCATAGAAACAAAATATTAAAGAGGGAGCTACTGAAATTAATTTTGGTGGCTCCGCTGGAAGCATCACTGATGAGAATTTAATATTCGAAACACGTGTCTGCTGCAGGAAAAAATTGATTTGGAATTTTCTTCATGAAGGTATAGAGTTGGAACACTTCCGTATTATAGAATCCTCATGACAATACTTTTTTTGTATTTTGGAAGTTATTTGATTTTTGACAAATTCATTACCCTATGTTTGGATGGGGGGACTGCAAAAATTGATAAAACAAAGATTTAGTTGGGAAACTTACATGGATTGATAGCAGTATGATAAATCTTAAGATTTTAAAATGACAGATATGGATAATGACCATATAAAATGACCATGTAAAAACTACAGAACGAAAATCTTCAGTCTTTTGTTTTGAAAACAAGAGAAATGTATTAGGTGGGTAGTGTATTATGCATTTTATTGAAGCATCTTGTCATCACCACTTTTACAAAGATGTACGTCATTTATAATTAACATCAAAGAAGTACCCATCCGTTATTCAGTCTCAAAGTCGAGAAGGCAAAATAGCTGAATATTACATGTCTTCAAATTGCAGCATGGACCAGACATGCACGTTTCGGGTACTTAACCTTGTCAGTGATCCTCAATCTAGAACTGTAATATGGCCACAGACTGTGTAACAAATACAGAAAGACAGCAGGGTTGGTGGCATATGATACTACAGGACCCACTTTTCAGAAACGAAAAATTTTCGAATGCGTTTAAAGAAATTTATGATTTTAACATTCTTACAATTAATGTCGTTTAATGAAATACCGGATGAATACAAAGAAATAGTCAGTGAATTTGATTAAATATTAACCGTAATAGTGCATGTATGATACTGATGTTGTGCCAACTATGATACTATGTTCTTATTATAGCTTAACCAAGCTTTAACAGAAACGAAGCAAAAATATGCAGATAAAAGTATAAGGTACTTGCGTAAACATGACCTGGAATTTATTCCAAAGAGGAACAGATAAAGACAATAGCTTTGGCCCAAGGGAGATATTTAGTACACCTTATGATTAAGTTCAGAAATTTTTTTTTTTATAAGATTAGACATCTTAGATGACGGAAAATGTCCAAAATTATTTTTTAAGCAAAGTACCGAAGCACTTTGAAACTTGACGGACGATATCCATGGGGATTAATAATCCACTAGCAGAGAAACCAACCTAGTGTTTGAAATATATACGCTTTATTTTAATTAAATCAAAATATGCGCATTTCAACAAGCATGTTTCATCAGCATTGATAGAGGCCGAAATATAGGAAATCAATGAATGTTTAACGTCTTCAAATTCATTAGCATCATTTTAGAGCAGATCAATTTACAGCATTGACCAGACATGCAGACAGAATGGTATTACATTGTTTAGATTGAGGATCACTGACGAGGGTTTATTACCCGAAATGTGCATGTCTGGTCCATGCTGTAAATTTATCTGCTCTAACATGATGCTAAAGAATTTGAAGACGTTAAACTTTTGTACCACTTGGTGAGTGTCACTGCTGGTGGACCAAGAGTAACCGAGGGCACATGAAGCCAAGTTCGATCAATTTCGGTTGGTCGTTTCTTCAAACGCATTTGAAAATTTCTGTTTTCAAAATTTTCTTAAATTTCTAAAACCTGCATGGGTCCTATAGCATCATATCCTAGCCATTTTACTATGTCTTTCGTTATATTTAGGACATAATTTCACAGATTTTCGTCATATTACATTGTTTAGATTGAGGATCACTGACGAGGGTTTATTTCCCGAAACGTGCATGTCTGGTCCATGCTGTAAATTTATCTGCTCTAAAATGATGGTAATGAATTTGAAGACGTTAAACATTTGTACCACTTGGTGAGTGTCACTGCTGGTGGACCAAGAGTAACCGAGGGCACATGTAGCCAAGTTCGATCAATTTCGGTTGGTCGTTTCTTCAAACGCATTAGAAAATTTCTGTTTTCAAATTGTTCTCAAATTTCTAAAAGTTCGGTCCTGTAGCATCATATCCTTGCCATTTTACTATGTCTTTCGTTATATTTAGGACATAATTTCACAGATTTTGGGCATATTACATTGTTTAGAACGATGGTCACTAACGAGGGTTTATTACCTGAAACGTGCATGTCTGGTCCATGCTGTAAATTTATCTGCTCTAAAATGATGCTAATGAATTTGAAGACGTTAAACTTTTGTACCACTTGGTGAGTGCCACTGCTGGTGGACCAAGAGTAACCGAGGGCACATGAAGCCAAGTTCGATCGTTTCTTCAATTGCATTTGAAATTTTCTGTTTTCAAAATTTTCTCAAATTTCTAAAACCTGGGTCCTATAGCATCATATCCCAGCCATTTTACTATGTCTTTCGGTATATTTAGGACATAATATCACAGATTTTGGTCATATTACATTATTAAGATTGAGGATCACTGACGAGGGTTTATTACCCGAAACGTGCATGTCTGGTCCATGCTGTAAATTTATCTGCTCTAAAATGATGCTAATGAATTTGAAGACGTTAAACATTTCAAACGAAGGAATTGGTGGTTCTCGCTGTCCTGATCAAGTTGCGTTAGTTTTGAATGGTTGAAAAAATCAATTAGAAGCATTGTTCAAAATAATTCCATTCAGTCGATACTCTTGGGAACGAAGATCAGTACACTGAGAGGTCATGGCAGATTCATGTAAAGAGTGTAGCTTCCGCAGTGGAATGGAGTAGAGTTTTGTGAGAATACAATGAAGACCAAACTTTTGATAGACGAATGGTAGACTTGAGTATCAAATGAAACGTACATAATCGATTTCTGGAATGTCCATGGCTACGGTGGGTGTCTTCGTTGAAATCAAGTATATTGCTTGACTGGCATCCGGGACGTTCCTATGCTGTCGTAAGGACATATTGAAAGGACGATGTTTGTCGGTCACAAACGTATCCCTGACGGAGCAGCTTATCTGAAAGACACCTAGCTCTCAGAATAATATCTGTATATTTGGTACTTGCTCTGGCATAGCGTATCAATTGAGATATGAGCACACCATAAGCAGGCGATGAAGGGTTGTTGCTACTCAGGAAAGGAAATTTTGTGATGCTGAAATTTAGTGCTGTATATTGAAATAAATTTTGTAATACGATACGATCGATACAATACATTTTGCTTCAATACTCAATATTTTCAATACAATTCGCATTTTATTTTTCATTTTTCTCAAAGTTATCATTATAATGAATCTATGAAGGGAGTTTTTATGTTTTAATCAATGACAACTTTATAAAACAGAACAAAAATAAATAACAAATGTATACAATGTTTTCCATTCCAAAATAAAAAAGGAATAAAAGATAGCAATGGCAGCAATGGAAAGTGTTTCTTAGTCTACCAAAGACTTATTTTGACATATTTCTTATACATAATTACATTTGGCTTCTTCGGCATTGATTTTGTGAAAATGCTGCCAAGCAGCTGACCTCACCATTTCGTTTTTCAGCTCAATGTAAGACAGAATGACAAATATGGATAATGACCGTATCCCAATACACACAAAAAAAAATCGATAATTAAGAAAATCCTAAACATAAGGCATACAACATCAGGATAAAACAGGAACAAAAGCAAATAAACAAAAACCTCCACTCATGAAAAGAAGCGAACTCCCAATTTGGGAGTGAGACGAGGTGCAGAAGCTTTCATTTGTACTTATATATATTATGTCTCAACGTTCAAGTGATCGGAGAAGATTAAAAAGAAATATAAAAATAAAAACGAAAATGAATAAAAAGCTTATATTTATTAAATGTATTGAAAGCATCGAAACTCAGCATTTGTGTATCGATACGTATTGAAATCTCAGAATATCGATACTCTTCAATATTTCAATATCAATATACAGCACTACTGAAATTGAAGTCGTCACGTTTGTCATAGAATGAGGTGTTCAAGTGACCACCAGTGTCGCAGGACAACATTGTGTCCAAATATGAGGCTGAATTATTTGTCTCTATAGTTTCTTTGACTTCAAGCTCCGAAGGTTAGATTTTGCTGAGGTAATCCGCGAATTTTGGATTATTGACGGAGAACACATCGTCTATGTATCTGTAAGTGAAGTTGAAGTCAACCAAAGATTGAATGAATTCACATTCGTACGAGTAAAGAAAGATGTTGGGAAGGAGTATACGTGGGACACAATTGGTCCCCATTGCAATTCCGACAATTTGCTGGAAGACCTTTCTTCTAAACATCACAAAAATGTTGTCGATCAGAATGTTTAACATCTGAATAATATCTTTTTCAGTGTACTTATTTTCAGAATAGGACTTTTCTTTTACAAAGTAGGTTCTTACAAAGCATCTTATCCCACCCATCCTGCAACGTATTTTGGTACATTTTTGGACAAAATAACTTTGAAGAGACAGACAATCAACTTCGGTTGATCGTCTGTCTCTTCAACGCATTTGAAATTTTCTGTTACAAAATTTCTTGAAATTTCTAAAACGTGGGTCCTGTAGCATCATATCCCACCCATTCTGCAACGTCTTTTGGTACATTTTTGGACATAATAATTTTCATACTTTTTGACTCTCTTGCCAACTTCAAATGAAAACTTTTCAAGGAAGCAAAGATATCACTACCAACATGACTTGACATATTTAATATTGTCAATTTTAAAGAATAAATTAGAATAAATCCCTCTACCTTTCTTATGTCAATTCTAGATAAATAAGATTAATAGAGAATGGAGGGGATCTCCATAACATGCATTTCTTCAACATGGTCAATGTGTTTCGAAGAAGAGCTATTATCATACTTATTGAAAGATAACTTTTAAATTTTATCATTATTATCATATGATAAGCTACACTGAAGAAAATAGTAGAATGTGATTTAGAAAAACCTGATAAATTTTAGTAAAAATAGCAAAACATGATTTATCAATACAAATTGTCCTTAACCATAATTCTCGTCATAGATTCCCTTTTTTGGCGGAAAGGCATAAGAGATGAGCTACTTCAATCTTAAACGGATGAATCGGTTGTTTTCCTGTTGATCAACATCCCTGGTCAATCATCGCATCAGTCAAACACTGCTTATTTCACATCCTACCTCTTTAATAATATTATTCAACCGTCACGCATAGATTCATTACATCCGCGGTATCCGATTTACATTACATCTACAATTGACCGGTTTCTTTCCTTTAGAATGTTTATATCTAATGTATAGAAATTTAAGTCATTCGCCATGCGGCTGTTTTTTCATTCGGGCTTTATCTTTTTATGTTCATTTGTTATAAATGGTGAGTAAAAACTAACTCATATTTAAATGGAATGAGTAAATATATGAAAATTTAACGAAATATCTTTGAGATATTGTTACAGTTATATATAGTAGCTTATCCAAGATAATAATTTTGAATGTAAACATAACATATCGAAAGACTTGTATGGTGACATTTAGATGAAAACAGAAAAAAAACGTAAAGGGGGAAATAGTAATTGATTCAAATAATATTGTTGAATGAAAGTCAATCGCAAAAGCCAAAATTAAATTCTAAAAATCACAATCAAAAAGCGTATAAATTCTTGGAAAAAATAGATAAAACAAAACTTTTTCACCCAAATTAAAAGAAAAAAAACCGGACAAACAGACGGAGGCAATGACACAGCTGATTGAGGATCACTGACGAGGGTTAAATACCCAAAACGTGCATGTCTGGTCCACACTGTTAATTAATCTGCTTTTAAATGATGCTACACAGCCAATTGTGCCTCACATGAAATTCATATGAAATGAGCATCATGTAAATTTCACATGAAATTTCATGTAAATTCATATAAAATTCACGTAAGATTTATGTGAAAAATATTTCACATGAATTTCCCTTAAATTTCTTTCACATGAATTTTACATGTATTTTTCTATGTGACCTTCACAGGAAACTGAATTCACATAACATCCATGTAAAAATCTTCACATGAATTTCATGTGAAAAAATTTCATGTAAATTTCATGTTGGTGCTCGTTTCACATAAATTTCATGTGAAATTTCATGTAAAGGTCATGTTAATTTCACAATTGGCTGTGTAATGAATTTGAAGACGTTAAACATTCAAAGAGACAGGAAGGACAACTTTATCAAATAAACTACCTCCAGAGTCCAGTGTAAGTATGGAATGCACTGTAGGTGGCGCTGTTACAACGCGCCGTGCTAATGAACAAAGTTTAACATCTTCATAAATAAAATGAATCATGTTGCATATCTTGTGTAAGTATATATTCTAAGTAAGTCGTTTTCCATCCAAGAGGAATAACGACCCGCATAACATACCAGGCTCTGCTTGCCGAAAATAGCTATCGAATTATCTACATAAAGATATTGTAAAAATATATAATAATTATATGTTATGAAAGGTAACTCAAAATTTGAATTCAAACATTGCCTCTGTTATTTTCAGCGAGTTGCTTGTGTCAAATCTATACTGAGGAATCGCCTTGTATCGGACGGCCACAGCTAAGCACGTGGTACTCTTATGATGTCAGCAAAAATACCTGTGTGAATGTAACTTACAAAGGTTGTGGTGGAGTAGGAAATTTATTTGACAGTAAAGATGAATGTCATAACAGCTGTATCTACAGTAAGTACTAGTATTTTAAAATATACTTTGTCATGGGTTTTCTTTAATTCCCTTTCTGGAGTTGGTATCTTTATTTTTTTCTTCCATTAAAGAAAAAATAGAAAAGAAAAAGTTTTATCACTCGAGCAAATTTTTAGTTGATTTACTTGAGTAGGAATATCATTTTTTTTTTCAGATTATCCTAAATGACCGTCCCAATCTGTGAAAAATATATATTTTAACAAAATAAATTTCTAGAAAGGGGAGGAGGTAGAGATGGGAGGGGGTTGAGAGATACCTCCTCCGCCCCCTTAAAGCATATTAACCCTATGAATAAAATAAAACTTATTTTGTTAAAATATACATTTTTCATTCCCTTTCACACTGTCCATCCCCTCTTAAAAGGCACGATAAGTTCCTGGTTATTAACTCCAGCATGGAAATATTTTGACGCAGTAAATCTTCGAAGACATTTTCACATTCATCATTGTATTTTTGTCTTAATTTGTTTGTATAAACCATTCTGTGCGTTCTTTGAAAGCATTTGAATACGGACTGATATGCATCAATTTTTTTTTTAAAGTTTTCCGTCTTGGATGTCGAATTGGTATATCTAATTTGTACTCTAATGGGCATCCCTTTTCTCTTCAAGTAGGTTTTAGAATCCGTTTGGCTTAGTATTTGTTTTGAAAATTCATACATATACCACTAATGGAAAAACTAAAAATTTAAATACTTATCAATTATTTACTTGTCAAAATTACTAACCGAACACCAGAGTTAATTTACTCCATTGTATTAAATGAAATATACTTTTGTCTTTTATAAATAGAAAAGAAAGTCGATATTACACTGTCAAAGGAAAGACTCAGCTTTTCAGCAAGCGCGTTTTCTTTGAGGCATATGCCTTTATCAAAACCGAATCTTATCTGTTTTTCCAGAATGGATGACGTTTCTATACGTGTTTTTTTTAAAGTAGAAAGCATGTTTCATTCCGAATTGTGTTTTGTTTTCGAAAAATATTAATTTTCGTCAAATTTGTCACGCTCTAGTAACGTAACATCATTATTTAACAAATATTTCGTAAACTTAAAAGTAAATTATTACAATTATCTTTTGTATACCTTTCACAAACAAAGGGTAATTTGAAGACGTTAACATTCATAAAATAAAGTGTTCGGTTGGAAGCTTTGACCAGTATTATCTTTGTCCTTAGAATATTCACCTTCTTTTCAGACATATCCTCTGTGTGTACTGCACGACATGTGTCCTCGTCGGATATGTGTAGAATACTGAATGCTTACAAATATGATGCTAATGCCAATGAATGTGCTACAGTATTTGCTGACACATGTGTCTGGAATGGGAGCTCATTATTCATGACGAAAGAGGCGTGTACAAGAACATGTGGAATAAGTAAGTTATATAAGGTAGAAAGTTCCCCATACTATAATTCGTTTGTCAAAAGAAATCTCACTTCGCATTGTAGTTCTGTGAAATGATTTGAGTAGAATCTCTCGACGAAAGACATGCGGATTAAGTAAGTTATTTCAAGTACGCAGCTAAAGGCTTCTTATGACACAGTAAATCTCACTTCATATCGTCGTAGTCCATACATGACCATTACACTTACAGTAATTTGTAACTGGATCTTGACCAGAACTAAATTATTCTGAGCTTTCTATCAAAATCCATTGGTATGGTTTAATCTATAATTACTTGTGAGACATTTTTACATCATACAGTCTCTTTTAGTCAAAAATTGTTCAAGTGATGTAAAATACTACCCAAACATCTTTCAGTCATGAATTAATTATAGTTTGGAAGCAGAAAATATGTTTAATACCATTTTAAGTTTAACGTACATCGTAACTAGATATCACATAAGAAAAATGGTGTTTGAAATAACAAGTTTTGTGAAAAAAAAATGAAGGAGTTAACCGTCATTCAATAAGATTTGGTATGGATGACAAATATGGGCAATATCCCAATAAAGAGAACAAAATGTAAATTACGAAAATCATTAACCGAAGGGCATACAAAAATCATGATAAAACATGAACCAAAGTAAACAAACAATCTTATCACTTCAGTCTTAGGTTCCCAATGTTTCATCTGTTTTCCCTTTTCAGTAGAGGTTACCTAGGCATTTGAAGAAGCAGGAGATGCTTACTCTTCCTGGGCACCTGGTCTCACTCTCATATCGGGAGTCCGCTTCTTTTCATGTGGTGGAGGTTTTTATTTATTTGCTTTTGTTTCTGTTTTGTCCTGATTTTGTATGCCTTCGGTTTCTGATTTTCTGAATTGTCGATTTTGTGCTGTATACAGGGATATGGTCATATATTATCCATATTTGTCATTTATTTTGCTTTTCTTTAATAAACTCAATTTGATCAAGATGGCGGATGGACGGCCTGGTCTTTTTGGGGATCCTGTGTGCCCGTATGTAGGACAAACGGATACAGATATAGGTCACGTTACAGAGACTGTGTCAGTCCCGAGCCTAAGTATGGGGGACAGCCATGTAAAGGTCCGAATGTAGAATTCCAAGAATGCTACAATTGTATCGCTGATACACCAATAGGTATGCTTGATTATGATTCTGCATGATATACGAGTGTTTGTATCTCTGTCAATCGATTCATGATCCTATCTTTGATATTCTAATAAAAATTTAAAAATTTAAAAATATTAAGCTTATTTATACGAGTTTTGTGGTTAAATCAAATCCACAGGAAGGAATGGTGCAAATAGAATGAATCCTACACTCAAGCACACAATTTCCCGGCCCTTGGCCGTTATGAAGTTCAAAATTATATATGATAAAAAGAATTTATATTTATTTTATAAGCATTCATTGTAGATGTTTTGCGTTCATTTGTTTCAGTTACATACGAAAGTAAAATGCTTGCACTTAGTTCAAACAAGACAAGAGACGAGATAAGTTATTTTCAGCCAAGAATCAACATTGACGGGAATAAGCCAATAATAATACGGGACAAGATAGTGATTTCAGCGCCGGAGAATTTCGTACTCTTAATAAACCTTAGAGATATGAATATTCGAGGAAATGAAAACCATAACTTTGTTAAGGTATATTCATATTATTCATTATTTCCTTCACTAGCCGAGCCTGAACTTTTAAGCTTTCAACATTTTTGATAATATGTTTTCACAATATTTTCAGCTGCATGCACATGTAATATCTGTTTGAGCAATTGTAAACTTAGAAAGAAATACTTGTATCCAGATGCCATGGTTATGATTTTACAGATACATGAAGTTTCTGGAGTGGAGAAATCTGAAATCAAAAGATACACAACAAGTGGCGATTCTTCTTTGATATCAACGTCCAGAATTGTTGAAATCAATGTACAGCAGACCGAGACGACATGGTTCAATGCATCTATTACCATGATTCCATCAGGTGAATACAATTCAGAAAACAAATACTTCGTTTGAAATAGACGTATTATGATTCTTTTGAATAATCTGTGTATACCTGGGTAATTGGAGAAGTGAGAGGGTTGTGCGCACGTAATCCAGGATAACCACACCATTTGCTACTTGCGTGACAAATGGCCGTCCAAAGTAGGCACCGGTTGCCCATTGGTCTCGTCGGTTTATGTGTAGTCTTATGTGTTTGATGTTTACATGTCGTATGTCTCTTTTCCTTTCATACTATACTCGTCTTTTATAATTTTGCATCGGGTGTTTTTGGTGTTCTGCTGTTGGTGCTGCAAAAGGGTCTTGTTGGAGATCTCCTCCCTTCTCATGTATATAAAAACCCATCTTTTAATCTGTGGTACAATGTCTGCATTTGACATTAACCAAAAAGACGATTATGATATCTTAAGCCCAAATAACTAAAGGCAGACGAGAGCTTATTTTAAAAGAGAATGACGCAAATCACAACATAGCCAACCACTGAATACGGAGCTTGTAAATTAAAGAAGAAATCATTAGACACATTTGCCAATATTTTACTGGGGTACTACAATAAAGGAGTGATTTGTTCTCAGAACAGCTGATCGATGCTTTAACAATTGACGAAGAATTTGTATTTGAGATTTTTTTTTTATTTAAGATTACCTCGATGAAACATAGAATAGGGAAAAAAGCACACGGCGCATCTTGAGTGACTTTTGTCTAAGAGATGTCAAAGCTTCTCATTTAAAGATGGAATTTGCTGTGTGATCTAACTATCTTTAAATGATCTTTAAATCAAGACAACAAAATTAATGTAGTATTCGATACATAAAAGCAAAGCCCTCAAGTTCAATTCAAAGAAGAAATACATAACCTTACGTCACACAGCTTTGGTGGGAATATACGAGGGTTGTTCGAAAAGTTCGTAGACAACCGCAATATTTCAGAAATGCTTAACAGTAAGTGTACAATTTTCTTACCATAGATTCATGAGGTTTATTGAAATCAATACAAAGGTAATTTAAAAAGAGTGTCATTTATAACATTATCTTTAATTATGTGTCATGACGTTTCGCGGCGCAATACGAAAATTGAGATATCAAAATTGTGTAGATGTGCATAATTTCTCTCTTTTTTTCTAAATTCAAACGCAGAAATTGTCAATGTATGTATAGTTAATATTTAATACTATTTGAAAGTTATCATACAGAAATTTGAACTTGTTACGACTCATCGGTATTTAGATATCACTGTCATAAGAAGCGCCATCAAAAGGTATGCGAGTTAAAAATGACGTCTCTCTGCAATTTTGAAACTACGTGGAAGCATTGAACTTTATTTCAAGCTAACGAAAACTCCACAAAACAACTTTCAGATGATCAACATTGTTTTGGAATGCAAGAAAATGTTTCGAGCGAACGCCAATACACTACAACAACGAAGGGGATAATTTTATGAAAAGTCATTCATGGAGAATGTTTAGGACAACCTTAGAGAACAAAATTGGCCGATCCAAACGTTCTGAAATGAAATTCTTGATGCTGTTTCTGTGAACAGATATAATGGGACCGGGGAATATCCCGATCATATGATTGCCTAATTAAATGTGTATTATTTAGTTATATATCGATTGACATATAAAATAAATGACTTTTACCCAAATATGAATAGGAACTTGACGACAGAAGAAAGAAAAGAAAAGGTATAAGTTCTCCGTAATTTGATTCTCCGTATTAGACGTCATTTAATGCGCCGCTTTCCGAAGTGACTCCTAATGAAATACACCGTATTTCTTTCATTATCGACCAATTGCTTCAAAATTTGCACAAGAAGAACATATGATCTTATGGAATAAATTGGTGTATAAATAAAATGTTTCTCGATTGCGATAAAAATTTTTATTAATCTTGTCTTCGAATTTATCGAACAACCCTCGTATATATGTTTCTATCTTCTTTAAGTAAACGACAAGTAGAACTTCTCTTATCTCATTTATAGATTGCAAAGAAGAATTTGGTGATTATATTGGAGAAATAAGATTACCAGGTGTGAATGGCGATCTCCCCTTTAACTTTGATTGTGAATATATTATACATACAGAAGAGGAAGGATATCTTTTCTTGCATTTGCACGAGTTATATTTGGTGGATGGAGACTATGTAAAGGTAGAAACAAACAAGACCGGTGTTGCATGCAATCAGGAGACGCTAACTCACCCCGGGCACCTGCTCTCACTTCGGAATGAAATTTATTCCGAGGTTCGCGACCGTTCCAATGGGAATTCTAATGATTTTGCCTTGTCTTCTCGACTTTGAGACGAATACCTGATATGTATTTCTTTGATGTTTATTGTAATTTTTTTAAGAAATAGAAGTATATACATGTATGCATATTTTAAAGATGCCCAACAAGGTTTTAATGTGATTGGCATAATTATTGCATCTAACATTTAATAGATTGCATCTAAGTAAATCCTGCACCGACCTGATAATTTTGAAATTTATTTTGAAATCTCTTCCAGTTTCTCGTTTTGAAGTTGTCTAATGAAATAAAGCATATTGATCATACTAACATTTCCTGAATGAATGCATGGTGAAAGAAATAGTTTACGATGATAAATACAAACTTACGGTATTACTATGTGCATATTAAACATTTCTAATAAACTTGAACATAATTTTAATGTACAGATATATTCAAAGCGTGAACATCAATCTCTGAATTACTTGGCCTTTGCATTACAGATTTATGGTAATTATCCAGAGGAAAAATCCCTGACATTCACCTTACCAGAAGACGATGACGATTCGAGGGGAAATCTGACATTGTCGTTGTACGGGAACGTGTTTCGAATTCACATACATACGGGTTTTGCTCAGCAATCTAAACTTAGTTCTATAAACTATGAAGGTAATTTACAATTTTCAAAACAAGCTTACTATTGTGTGTAATAGGACATATAATAATATGAAAGCGTTCCAACGCTTTACATTCTTGAGGTAAATTTCAAACCAATTTTAATGTACCAGACACGTATTGCGGACAACAATCCTCATCAGTGTTACTTGAGTACAGGTCCAAGTAAGGATCATGCATTTGAAAAACCTTAAAAGCTTTTTTTTCTCTTGAAATGCGTTCAGATCAGCCTATATATGAATGTTCTGAGGGAATTTTTCTCATACTTGGATGGTCAAGAAAGGTATAGGGGTGATAAATTTGGTTGAATTACACAGAGATTATCCTGTAATGCGGAAGGGTTCCAACTCTATACCTCCTTGAAGAACATTTCAAACCAATTTTCATGCACCAGACACGTATTTCGAATATTTAATTCTCATCAATGATGCTTCCAGCCAAAGTGCTTTTCATAAGCAGTCCAAATTGATTTCACTGGCGCCCTCTTGTGTTATTTTTAGAATTTCTATGTCTATTTACTTTACAGAGAGTGCGCGGCTCCAAAATTCCGATAGGGTCGATTTAGTAGCATATTCAAATAAAACCTATGTTCAAAATAGCATTGGATGGATGGTGCTAAGATGGTAACCTCCTTGAATTTCGATGATATTTTTCGATGAAATGGCAAGTTTCCGAAATAGCAAAAATATAGATATGATGTCACATTGATAAAGGACAAAAACGAAAAATGTGTGTAAATTTTGAGGTGAATATCTCGCTTCACCATCGCTACCTTGAGAAATTAATATCATCTATTTGATTTGTACCACAAATATGTCTCAAAACAGAAATGAAAAGTTTTGCAAAACCTTTTGATGTATCACCCCTGCCTGATTCTTACGTGGAGACCTATACTTCAATGCCGAGATAATATTCTGGCACAACCAAATGTATTTCAGTAGTGTTGTGGTTCTTAGATTTGCTTTAAAGAGAGAGCACGGCTGCACATTTTTAGTGGCATACTTGAATGAAATATGTGGCCAAAATAACATTGGAAGGATGGTGCTAAGATGTAAGCCTCCTTACATTTCGATGGTATTTATGGTTGAAATGACAAGTTTCCGAAAGAACAAAAAAATATGTATGTTGTAAAATTGATATAGGACCAAAACAGAGCTTCTTTCAGGCGACTACATAAGTGTGCAAAATGACCATATCTCAAATAATGACGATTTCATCGTTCCACATTATACGCATCTTGTCATTTACAGATCGAACGTAAAATTCGGGTGTAGACATTTGTTTCCTGATAATTACCAAATGCCGATGCGATACTTTCTACTCTTATTTTCAGTAATTAAACCAAAGAAAGCAACAGAATGTGTAAATGTGTCTGACTATGACGGTTTGATGAATGTGACGTCATCAGGGTCACTTTGCTTACCTTGGAGAAATTACTTAGGGAAGGAATCATCCATTAATTTCCCTAATAATTTCTGTCGTGTGTACAACAGTTCATCATCGCTGGTCTGTTATAGTGATACATCCGGAAAGCTTGAAACGTGCAATATAACTCAATGTGGTAAGAAATATATTTCCTTCTCTTTTATTAGACTAGCAAAAAAAAAAGCCGTTAATGATTGAAGAAGAGTTTATAAAATATCAGCTATGAAGATTAGAATTTATCGCCTTAACTGCTAACGGTTAAACTTGCTACCGATTCAGAAATCAGTATCGAAGTGTACCAAACAAAGGAAACAAAACAAAGTGCACCAGTAAATGCAAGAAATATTAGCATTGTTTTGTGTTGTAAAAATAGCTCCTTGTGTTTACCTTTGTATATGTAGCACTTAGTGGAAAATTTCATCTTTTGAGCAGCAGTGGAAAAACTTGTAAAACCTGTTGGTGTAGGGGACAAGAACGATAACTCTGAAGCAAGCGATAAAAGCATTTCATCAGAAGGGGCAGCAGAAAATCAGAGTGAGATTTTGATTTATTTAATGGTGCTGTTAAGATCAGAGCTTGATTTAGTCCTGAAATCACTTGATTGTTTCTTATGCACTGACCTTCCATTTTCGGAAAATAGTTGGTCAGGATAAAAGTATAAGATATTAGTAGGTATCTTATTTTTAAAATAGATTTGGTAAAAGATGTTATAATTACGTGTTGAAGATATAGGGGGTACTGATGAAAGAAAGCGTAGAATATTTTGTGAAAATGAACAAAACATGCATTATATTACACAAATTTGATGTTTATTATACTTATGTACCTTTTTATGTCAAAATTGGTTGAGCGAAATTAACTTCGAGGTTTTTATAACAATATAATAGGCAAATTCCACAATCTGTAAATTAAATAAAAACGGTTTTATTTCGTTCTTATTATCTACATATGTAGCATTCTCGGGGGAAAACCCCACACAAGTAGAAAAAGACAACTTTTACGTTTATTTCCTTCCTAACGGTGAAATGGGGAAAACGCTTATTTTGACACAAATAGCTGTCTTATCTTGAAAACAAATTGTACAATCTGACCAAAGATTTTGTCAAATCTGAATTATGAAAATTTGACTTTTCAAGACAGATTTTACGCCCTATCTTGAGAGCTCCTCTAAAAGGTCAGAATTTCCACGATTTAAACATGAAAAAAGATAGTTATATGAAAAAACTTTAGAGAATAAATCATATGTTTATACAAGAGCCATTCATAGCTCTTTTCTATTGACCTTTTTTGTAACACAATATCTGCTAGGTTTGACAGAATAGATAATATCCCATATAATGCAAGTGCTAAAATTATTTGAAGAATGTCTCAATGATTTCTAATTTCATCTACAGCCATCTTACTCGCAATAGCTGGTGCAGCCATGCTTTCGCTTTTAGGGGCTGTGTTTGGGCTGCTGATCAAAAACAGACTGAAAAAGTAAGAAAATCTTTTTATTTAATTATCAAAAATGTAGATTATATTAAAAATAAAAGAAGTACCTATCAGTTATATTATTCAGTCTCAAAGTCGAGAAGGCAAGGCAAAATTATTAGAATTTCCATAGGAACGTTTGCGAACCTCGGAATGAATAACAATCCGAAGTGAGACCAGTTGCACGGGGAAAGTCAGCGTCTCCTGATTGCACCCGATGCTACAACTCCATAGAAACTTGTTAAATTCACTCATTATCTCGATGAACTCAAAACCAAAACCGAATATGACATTGCAACTAAGGCTTCATAATAACTAACGCAGCAACACTACTTGTCGTCTGCTATAATCAGAATATTTCGCGGCTCGGTGATAATTCAAGTGGTTCATGCGACTTTGGGAATTACTGGACAATAAAACACGCCTAGCTATTTCATGGGTCACTAAGCGTGCTTTATCAATAACTTTACAAGGACTTATCATTTTTTCTTCTATTTTATTTGAATACACTTATCGTCTTTATACATGATTATCTCACATTAAAATTGAAATATGAATTTAACAACCTCACTTATCATTAACTTTTAATGCGACTTTTATTTGTAATCGTTTTATTCAATATTTTTTTTCCTAGAAATAGACCAGTTGATACTCTTCAAGTCATCGCCGGAAGAAACAGTGTTTCAAGCATACGTGCTGTAAATCTAAATATAAAAGAGGGTACTGCAGCGTATTGTGTGGCAAGGGATTCAAGAAATGTACGCAAGTCTAATATACGAAAGTCTAATGTTCGCAAGTCTATTGTGCGCAAGTCAGATTCAATTTCCGAGAGAAAACGTGGAACGTATGAGTATGCAGAAGTAAGCAATAGCAATAATGAGGAAGAAGACGACTACGCATGTGTTGAAAATATGCAATTTACCTCCGAGAACGAGGCTTATGATGCCGAAAAAGACAACGTGATCGATACAGACTATGCCATACTGTCTGACGAGAGTAAGCGAAGTAGTGATAAAAGTGAATGTAAATATGTTGAAGTCGGAGATTCTGAATACGATTTCCTTAGAGGCTCACGAGAAATTATTTCATCGAATGAAAGAAATGAACATGTGTATGGTGATGATATAGAAATATATGCTGAAAGTCATAGAGAATCAGCAAGTACAAACTTTGACAAAAGTGATTATGGAGTAGGAATACCATTGAACATAAAGATTGATCACATTCCAAGTGAATGAACACAACCACAAAGAGTGAAAATAGATTGTTTCACAAATAAACTTCATTTATAAACAAATTTTACTTATTCAATTTTAAATTTATTGATATTTTGGTGATCATAATGCCATGACTTTTTGAATAAAACTTTCAACAAGGTGTTAAAAGTCTTATATGTTTATCTAAATAAAATCAAATGAAATATACGATAAAGTAAAGGCTTTTGCATAGGATAGAAACCAACATAAAAACAGAGTTTGTCGGACCAAAATGATTAATAGAAGTAGGCAGTTATTAGTTTAATACCACAAAGGTGAGTTTATTTTAATGACATTGTTACATTACAACAGCGATCGAGACAGAAAAGAAATCTTTGACCACGAAGTACTTGTTTATGGCTTAACATTGTCACTTTCATTCTAAAGATATAGAAAGTAAACACCATTGTATCGACAAATTAATATGTAGTACATGTTTCCTGCATTACACTGTACCCACACACACCCTCACCCTCACACACACACCCTCCCTCATATCATCACACACATGTTCTTGTCGTTCACGTTTGACAAAAACCTAAAAGCTATTCATCAATTGAAAGTATATTTTCTCTGGTATGACGGTGATTTTTCCAGATTACTGTCCTATGGTATTTACAGCTCATCCGGTTTGCAAGAGCATGTGCTGATGTTTTGGATTTTTATAGCTGAAATTTACAAAATTACAAACAAACCTTTAGGTCAAGGTTTTCGCTTTCACAAACTAGTAAAGACTTTCTGGAAATGTTACAGAAATTTTTGTCAACTTCTTTTGAACTTCGAACCCATAAAAGCAACAGTTATTTTACATTGGGTATTTCACAACCTACATTTTATGCGGACATAATTAACAAAATAAGAAGGATCAAAGGTAGACATTATTACAATAAAAATTGTGTTAGAATCATCAAACGCCTTTCATACCTTGGATATGATCATAATGTCACCAGAAGGACACTGGGCTTGGTACTTGATCAATCTACAGTCTTGGACCAGCGCATTCTTGAGACTTGCAAACTGACTGTGACGACGGGACTCCATGACGGTCCTGTCCTAACCTCTTTAGAGAAGACAGGGCCCGACCAACTGTCCTCTCTGAATGTCAGTCTACTCCTCGGGTGATAACATTCATGAGCTCGCTATAGTCGGCAGAGCAAGGATTGTATTACGTACGCCCTCTTTTGATATCCATTTACATATTGATCTTTGTTGCTTGGGCCCCTGTGTTTTGCGGATTAGTTTGTATGTGGTCATCTGACAACGAGGAAGTTGTTTTACACCTCAATTGTACGTTTTTCGGGAAACTGGAAAAGAAGGAGGGTTGTGCGCACGTAACCAAGGATAACTTCACCTTCTGCTATTTCCGTGACAGATGACCGTCTTAAGTCGGCACTGGTTACCCATTGTTCTCGTTGGTTTATATGTAGTCCTTTGTGTTTGATGTCTCTGTCTTTTGCGTTGGCGTTCCTTGTCCCTTTTGCGTCTCTTTCTGTGCTTGTCTGCTTTGTAATTTTTGCATTGGTTGTTTTGAGGTTTTGCTGTGGATGCTGCAACCTGGTGTTGTTGGAGATCCTTTCTTTTGTTTTTCAACGCATTCGAAAATTTCAGTTATCAAAAATTCTTAAAATTCCTAAATCGCGGGTCCTGTAGCATCATTACCCACCCGTCCTGCTGCGTCTTTTGGTAAATTTTTTGGACATAATAACTTTCACACTCTTTGGCCATATTATTTGTTTTGTTTTGTTTTTTTCTTCAATTTACAGAGTGTTGCCATTTTGGGATCTGAGCCATCCCCTCACGCCTACATCTTTATACTAGTTTGGAAAGAGAACAAACACAGTATAGTAAAAAAGTAATATTTTGCTCTCTTTCCTTACAAATCTTAACTTATCTTCATCAAGTTAGGAGGTCATTTGACACCACAATTGTGCGTTCTTCGAGGCCTCTGTGTAATCGGAAAA
The DNA here is from genome assembly GCA_033119305.1 of Pinctada imbricata. Taxonomy (NCBI): domain Eukaryota; kingdom Metazoa; phylum Mollusca; class Bivalvia; order Pterioida; family Pteriidae; genus Pinctada; species Pinctada imbricata. Next base: position 50,191,946 of record VSWD01000003.1, on the reverse strand, counting down.
GTGATAGGATTGTGCGCACGTTATCCGGAAAAATACTCCGTCTGCTACTTGCGTGGCAGATGGCCGTCCTAAGTCGACACCTGTTGCCCATCTCGTTGGTTTATGTGTGGTATTTTGTTTTTGATTTTTCTATGGTGTGAGTTGATGTTCCTTGTCCCTTTTGCGTCTCTTTCTGTGCGTGTCTGCTCTGTGTTTTTGCATTGGGTGCTTTGGAGTTTTGTTGGAGATCCCGTCCTTTGTTTTATCAAAATTCACTGAATTTATAATGTTTGTGTTCTTTGCAATAATTCTGTTTTTTGTTACTTATAAATAATTTGCGAATTTATTAATATTACATAATTATTTATGCACACACATTTTTATATATCCGAATTTATATCTGAATCTGACTGATTTTGTATTCAGTCATATGCACCAAACATTTGAATTTAAGTAATTGTGTATCAAGCATAACATCAAACATTTTATATCTACATCCGGGATATTTATCTATTATAATGTACCCAAAGTTATCATCCTTATATGAGCAATTTATTATTTTTATGACCATATAACATATGGACATCATGAAGAAAATTAATATGTCTCGAAATAATCTACTTAAATGACTGTTAAGAAATTAATTTATTGTTCTTCTTTGTCGGATGGACTAATTAGAGGACAAAATAGGGGAATAATTTTGTTTCGTAGAAAATACAAATGAAAGGGAATAACGTTGTGTTATAGAATTCCGATGAATTCTTTTCTTTAAATCAATTTTATTAGGGCTCATTTAATGAAATAGTAAACGTTATAGTATACCCGATACCTCTATAACTCTATACCTTCATGAAGAAAATTCCAAACCAATTTTTCTGCACCAGACACGTGTTTCGAATATTAAATTCTCACCAGTGGTGCTTCCAGCGAAGCCACCAAAATTAATTTCAGTAGCGCCCTCTTTTACTTTTTGAATTTAGATTTGTACATTTACTTTACAGAGAGTGCGCAGCTCCAAATTTCCTGTAGGGTCGATTCAGTAGCATATCCAAATAAAATCTATGTTCAAAATAGCATTGGATGGATGATGCTAGGATGTCAACCTCTTTTGATTTCGGTGATGGTTTTGAATGGAATGACAAATTATTGAAATAGCAAAATAATATCTATGAAGGCAAATCGATGAAGGGCCAAAACAAAGCTTCTTTCATGCGACAGAGCTGGAAAGAAGAAGCGAACATCATATTATATGGTGATCTTATTTTGCAATTGATCATAAATTTGATTTTAGTTTTCTTCTTCCAGCACTCGATTTCATGAGGATACAACACATTGCGATGATTTTTTCGCAACATCTCACGATGATAATGCTGAATTAAGCGTGTTGTTTCTAACTCCTGTTACATGGCCGCTGACTTGGTATTCTTCTGAAATTTTGTTGTCTGACCGTTTTCAGCAAATTGTCAGGAAAAAAATTAGATGAATGTTAAATGTCTTCAAATTCAATAGCATCTTTTGGCCAGGTTAGCGCAGTGGTAGTGTGTTCGCTTCGCACCTCTAAGGTCCCGGGTTCGAATCCCAGATTCGGCACAGGGTCTTATGTGGGAGGATAGGTGGTCCCCGACCCAGGCCTCTGCAGGGGGTGTTTCTTCAGGTCAACCTCTGAGCCAACGTGAGGCATTTCTATAAGTTGTGTACCTTGTTTGTTAAACGTTGGAAAATAAAGTTTATTCAAATCTAGTCAAAATATGCCAATAAATCTGAAAATTAAATGTCTTAGTGGATATGTCCGTATCTTGGGGTGTGTTTAAAGGATGTCATTATTTTGCAATTCTGGTTCCATAGGAACACTAATTTTGTCTTCAGCCATTTTCATTTTATTTATGTTCAACATAGCTTTGAAATAATCAAATGAAATTACAGAATAGCTCAAAACTCATGTCCGAGACCACTGAAAATGCACGAAAAAGATGGCCTGTCAAGATGGAGATATTGTTTCTGAAGACTTTGCTTGTTAAAAAAGGTAAGATACTAGCTGTAGTAGTGTAATTTTGTGCTTTGCGACACATCTAAGAGCAAAAATATCACACCACGGACTTCATTTTCAAAAGAGTTGCTGTTTGGGATGTTTATATCAAATTCAGATTTTCTGTTTGATGACGTCATTTGAAGGAATTAAATAAATTAGTATTCAGGGATAATTGTTAATAATCATTGTTAAAACAAATGGCAATACTCCTTTCTTTTATATCTACACTTATTTCGTGTTGCAGTGTGGAGTTGGTAATACAATTCCCCGCGACCCGATGTTTGAAGTGTTTTATTTCCAAATCGTTCTCTAACTTGACTGTGTTGTAGTATCTTCTACGCAGGATCTTAATTCACCTTTCTATCCTCGATTATTTCATTATGGCATTTCTAAGGTCGCCTCGTATAAAATTAAAACCTTTGAGATTACCCTCTGTCACTACAGTCACGTTACCATCATCGACATTTAACAGTAATCAACTTTTTACCTCACCCAGAGTACATCTATCACCTCTTAAATTTATACCCCGCCGACGTATTACACCTACTACTCCATCTGCAGGCTCTACATTTAACAACAAACACAGAGGGTTCTCAACCATTCGCCAGTGCAATGGAAAGAGATGTTCCATTTGTCCGCTCATCAATTGCAATTCCACGATTACATCTAGTGTTAATGGGCATACGTTTAAGATCGAGATTGATAGCGACGTTGATTGATCGTATCAAGATGTCATTTATATTATTACATGAAACGCCAGGGGATGTGGCGCCCAATATGTAGGGGAAACAGGCCAGTCTTTAAAATCTCGTTTTCGAAATCATTCATATCAGATAAGAAACTCGCGTCACAAAAAGCACAGAAATTTCCCAAAACTCAAAAATCTAAGTAAAACTGAAATTAAAAAACGCCGACTACAAGCTGAACTTGCCTGGATCACTAAATTACAAACTGCGTACCCCCTTGGTTTAAACGATCAAATTTACGGACAAGGAAATATTTCCTCGACCTCGACAAAGATCAATGTCTTTTCAATCCGCCCTGACGCTAAACGAAAGTTTAGGTCACACGGAAAAAGGCGAAACATAAACCTTAGAAACAGAGCTAGAATACATCGTACCCTCAGAGATCTACTTATAATTGCACGAAACGGCGGCAGACATGAACTGCTTCATGCTCTCTCATCAATACCAGCAGTTCAATTGAAATCTGTCTTGGATGAAGCAGAGGTTGCATTCTTAAGAAATACTGATTGATTCAAACTTAATATCATTGTTGCATTCGCGCAGAATAAACTTTTTCCTGTCATAAAAAACATTCCCCTTAGAAGACGATTCATAAAAATTCCATTTATTAACAAAGGTTTCGATCTTCTTAACATCTCTAATATTTTTCAGGATCATCGCGTCCAAAGTGCTATTCCTCAATATTTTGAGAATTGTGAACCTCCTCTTATTTGTTACAAGTATAAAAAAACCTATTCGAAATTTCGTATTTAACTACAATAAAGTAACATCAGATCCTAAAATTCTTGAATCAATTCCTACTTCTTGAGAATGTGCAACTTCTGAATACCTTTATAAACCAGCTGGCCATATTGTAACAGGTGACTTTTCAATTATCCAGGACAGGCAGCTCCGCGGTCTTCTCAAGAAAGGACCGAAGTACAGAATTCCATCCAAGATAGATTTTATCAAATGTCGCGAAGAACTAAAGGAAGCCTTAGACATGTTAGATAACTATACAAAAAAATGGTGTAAATCGGAAGGGGTCGAATCACATTCTCTGAATGACTGGAAGAACCTCATATTGGATATTACCGATATTCGAATAGATAACTTCCACAAAAATCCTCACCTTTTCGAAAATCCAAGTTCTAAATCTGAAAGATATTTCAAATCCAAATTACGCAATTTACACGAAAAATATGTCTTCGCTCCTGCAGACAAAGCAGCCAACAACACCATAATCATTTGAAAACGTTACTACATATCAACTTTGGTTTCGGAACTTTCGTCTACAAACACTTATATCAAAAGCAATGAAAGTGTTCCTAACATTTTGAACAGACACAACAGTGAAATTTCTTCATTCAAGATCCCTATTTCTAAACTGGATCTTCCTACACTATACTGCATACCAAAACTGCACAAGTCTTCTTACAAATTTCGATACATTGCTAATTCTAGCAACTGCTCAACTACAATTTTGTCTAGAAATCTGACGTCAGCACTCACGGTGATAAAGGAACACGTTGCAAAATATTGTGAAACTGTTATAAACAGGAATGATGTAAGCTTATTTTGGTCTATTAAAAATTCAGGGGATGTGATTGACAAAATGAAATCGAGAAATTTTCAAGCCAATTCGATTTCTTCGTACGACTTTTCAAATATGTACACCACGCTTCCTCACGTTAAGATTAATGATCAATTGTCCAAACTCATTAAATGGTGCTTTAACCGAGAGGGTAAAACTTATATTTGTACATCTGAATCAAAGGGGTTCTTTTCCAATACAGAATACAAATCATATAAATCATGGACATGTAGTGACATTTGTATTGCCTTGTCCTTTCTTTTGGACAACATTTATGTAAGATTTGGTGAGAATCTCTACAAGCAGGTTGTAGGGATCCCTATGGGTACTAATTGTGCGCCTCTTGTTGCAGATTTATTTTTATTCACGTATGAAAAAGAATTTATCCAAAATCTTCAAAAACAAAGAAAACATGATGATGTGAAATGTTTCAATGGTACTTCTAGGTACCTGGATGATATCCTTACTATCGACAATCCTGTTTTTGAAAAGTATAAAAATGTCATTTATCCACAGGAACTGACTCTAAACAAGGCGAACGTCACAAACACAGAAACACTATTTTTGGACCTGAATATCAAAATTATTAATGGAGAGATTCATACAAGGCTGTATGACAAAAGAGATGACTTTGGATTCAATATAGTAAATTTTCCCTGGCTTGACGGTGATGTTCCTAGATTACCGTCTTATGGTATCTACATTTCGCAGCTCATCCGGTATGCTAGGGCATGTACTGATGTTTTGGATTTTCATGATAGAAATTTACAAATAACAAAGAAACTTTTAGGTCAAGGTTTTCGCTTTCACAAACTTGTCAAGACATTCTGGAAATTTTACAAAAATTATTGTCAACTACTTTTGAAATTCGGACCCATACAAGCAACAGAGTATATTACTTTGGGTATTTCGCAACCTGCATTTTATGGTGACATGATCAACAAAATTAGAAGGATCAAAGGTAGACAGAATTACTATCGAAAATGCGTCAGAATCATCAAACGCCTCTTATACCGAGGATATGATCCTAATGTCACCAGACGGACACTAGGCTTGGTACTTGACCAATCTACAGTCTTGTACCAGCGCATCCTTAATACTTGCACCCTGACTGACTGTGACGACGGGACTCCATGACGGGCCCTGTCCAAACCTCTTTAGAGAAGACAGGGCCCCGACCACCTGTCCTCTTTGAATGTCAGTCGGACTCCTCGGGTGATAACATACATTAGCTCGCTACAGCCGGCAGAGCACAAGTCGTATTACGCATGCCCTCTTTTTATATCAATTTACATATTCATCTGTGTTGCTTGGGCCCCTGCGTTTTGCGGTCTTGTTTGTGTGTGGTCATCTGACAGTGAGGAGGTTGTTTTACACCACAACTGTACGTTCTTCGAGACCTCTGGGTAATCGGAATAGTGGGAGGGTTGTGCGCACGTAATCCAGGATAACCACACCGTCTGCTACTGACGAGGCAGATGGCCGTCCTAAGTCGGCACCGTTTACCCATTGGTCTCGTTGGTTTATGTGTAGTCATTTGTGTTTTATGTTTTTCTGTGATTTGACGTTCAATGTACTACTGCGTCTCTTTCTGTGCGTGTCATTTTTGTGTTTTACACTGGGTGTTTTGGGAGGTTGCTGTTGATGCTGCAACTAGGTGTTTTTGGAGATCCCCTCCTTTCTTTGATAGATCAATTTGGATAAGTTTAACCGCTTTAATCTGAAAAGTGAACGGAATTCTTTAAAGCCATTTTGTGGCATTGCGTTTTGAACCAAATGACTTTATCATGGCGCTGTGAACCAAATGACTTTATCATGGCTCTGTGTCTGATAATGAAGCCGGAATCGTTGGCTTTTGACAGAATAAGGCACTCGAATACTTAGGATTTATTATGGAAAGGAAAAGAGTACCTTTACATTATAATAAAATAATTCATTTTATAGAATGAAGATTTAGTGGTGCGTTGCGTTTTTTTTTGTCTGGTATATAATCATATATTTAAATATGACTATATTTAACGTATAAAGACTATGAAGAAAATGCAAACGTCTCGAAATAGGTTGAACAAAATACTATAAATAAATGAGTATAAGAAATATATCGTCCAGTTTTGTCTGATGGACAAATGAGTAAAAAAATTGATTACTATAATGAACCTATATAACACACGAGATTCAAGAAGCATGGCCTTATACAAAAATTAAAGTAATTAATCAAACAAATTTACATGTATTACACTGTAAATCAAATATATAGTCAAGTTCGATCAACTTCAATTGAAAATGTCTGTTACTAAAATATCTTGAATTTTTTAAAACATGGGCCCTGTAGCATTATATCCCACTCATCCTGCTCAGTCTATCGGTACATCTTTTGACATAATAACTTTCACACTCTTTGGTGATATTACAAGGTTTGAATTGAGGATCACTGACGAGGGTTAAGTACCTGAAACATGTCTGGTCCATGCTTCAAATCTATCGGTTCAATGGTACATGTACTAGCACAAAAGGTGCTTTTGAATTTGAAGAAGTTTAACATACAAAAGAATGTCTGAATTTGCGATGTGCAATTAATTTTGAAAGAGTTCGTACGTGCTGCCTTGCATTATCCGATATTTGTCATTATGCGCGCGTGCATTTCGAATGTCAAGCAATACCGTGTCTGTCGAAAAGGCATGCGTGAATTAAGAAATAAAGTAACTATTGCCATTCGTTATGTGATTATATTCGTCATATTGATTGTTAGTGATGATTTGTTTACTATATTACACAATCACATGAATATGTCTCACGTAAGTTCTTACACACTGAAATCTTGACTATTATTTGTAGGGAAATGACCCATGCGTCTTACCATGGTCAGTATAACCGAATGTCGTAATATGAAGTGTATGTACAAACGTGCATCCGGACTTATCATAGATTTAAGAAATACTTCGGACTAATTTTGTTTACATCGATGACGATTCGATAAAGAGTTGAAAAGAAATGAAAATGAAGTATTGGATATCTGGCGGTGTTTATTTCTTTTTACATGTTGTAGCAGGTATGTCAAGTAAGGGACAAGGGGTTGGAATGTGAAATCATCTTAAAAGGAACAAAGAAGAAATGTTAAGCTTCTTATCTTTACGTTAATTGCAGATATATTAATTGGATGCGTCATTTGCATTTGAATACAAATAATTTTTGTCAAGTTGGGTTCTATGTACATATAGTAAATACTTCCAGTAATCTCATTGGAAAGAAAAAGGAAAACCAAAAGACGCTTTCCTGACTGTTGATATCAAATGTTTGCCACAAAAATTTAGTATGTTGTACCGGAAGCTCTTATAAGTAACGTTAAAACCCTTCAGAACCATCACAATGGGCGTTGATGAAAAACCGCCAAAGGGTTCAGACAGAAGTAGAGAAGCACCATTTAAGACAAACAGAGTAGTGTTGCAGTCTAAGTGAATTTAATTCCAAGGTCATATCACTCATCTTTGCTGAGTATGAAAATGGATACTCCTAATCGCGATGTATTATTTTTTCAGTTACTGTCGGGAATCCAATTGTATTAGTATCAAGTCCAGGGCAATTCACATCTCCAAACTTTCCAAGACGTTATCCTGCCAGATCTAACTCAACTTGGTACGTTATTGCGTCACCAGGATACCGTATAGAGATTGACTTTCAAGATGTCGACATAGAATTATCGGGTGCATGTGAACATGACAGATTAGTCGTGAGTACACAAGTCTTATTTCTTCACTTATATTCTGATATTGTTTATTCTGGGTTTCGAACGGTTCCAATGGAAATTCTTATGATTTTGCCTTACGTTCTCGAATCTGAGATTGAATAACTGATTGGTACTTCTTTTTTTGTTTTTACTCAATTCCCATTCTAGTGATAAAATCATCCCTTTCATCATTCACCCTCCCAAAATACTTCAAAACTTTTTTGAAAAAAATATAAAATATAAAATTGAATATATACTCATCAAAAAAAGTAACGCATAGTATTTGTTCATTTCATCCTTAGTGCACATATAAAATAATCACATTTATCATTTTAATAGACAAAATCAAACCAAATATACAAAATGGAATTTTCAGACCCTAAGCATTCAACGATAACCCCTTTAAGTTAAAATGACTCAAAAACAATATGCCCTGGATGTTCTTTTAGAGGCCAAATTGTGTATTTTTCGGAGATGCGTAAGCGCTTGTTTGCCATATCATTTGAAAATGTTTTGACTCGATGGACAAACGGATACACTATACTAAACAGCGACAATCTCATAACATTTGGCGGCATTACTACGCATGATGAAGTTTTATTCTAGGACGTCATCCAGAGTTCGTCGCATTCCTTGAATTTGCGAATCAGTTTTACCGAGAGAAATTTGTTTCATAAGGAGAAAAATCTTCTAAATTTGACCTTTTGATCCTTGAACTTTACTGAGTATTACTCACAAATTGGAGTCATTCGATCACGTTGCAATGTTCAAACGCATGGCATCGGACATTGTAAGCATGCATTGCATTAAAGCGGAAGTGACCCGAAGAAGTTAAAGTCAAATTTTTTTTATGGGTATCAATGAACTTTGACTTGGGCAAAATTCAAATTCCTCATAAACATGTAAAATGCATAAAATCATAAAAAGTCGAAAACTCAAAATTTCATGTTTTTACATAAAAAGAGATTTTATGATAATCAAAAAATCGTAATTAAGCCCCAAACTGCTTGTCCTATCTCTATACCATCATTAAAGCAAACAAATAAGGTCACATAATCAATAGCTTGTGCATATTGAATAATAATAATACATTGTAATATTGTTATATGCGTTTCTTCTTTTGAAGAGTATATGTATGAAAACATGATCACTGTAATTGATATATTGTACTTACATTTCCCTGACATCCATAACGTCAGACAGTGCATGAATTTTATATATTGTTTTTATTTCCGTGCTTAGATAACGATGGTGGGTGCGGCTAGCCAACAGGCGATGCTTACTCCTCTCGGGCACCTGGACCCACCTCTAGCTTGCTAGGGGTCCGTCGATGCTTAATTCTGTGCTCTGTTGTGAGTGCTATTGAAATTATCGTCAGGATCCTCTTTAATTCATTACATTCAAAGTATTGATTCAGTCATTAAGAATGTATCATTTAATTCTTAACTCAATATTGATTGTGTGATATTTCAGGTGACAGAATTGACGGAGTCCGAAGAAATAGCATTAGGAAGGATTTGTGGAAGATTACAAAATCCAAGAAAATACCTCACAAAGGGCCATTATCTGATAGTGAAGTTTGTAACCGATACTTCAGTTCAGAGGTCTGGATTCTCGGCAAATTTTTCTTTCATAGGAAGAGGTATTTTTCAAATGGTCACTTTTGCTCCTACACCTTTCTAATATTCGACTCAAAACTGCTAGAATTTGAGTCTATACATAGACATTGAATAAAACAAGACCTTACTTTGTTGAGTTTTAAGTGGGGGTGTGCCCCCGCGCCCCTTCTAAATCGGTCAGTGAGAACTATTGGAGTTAGTTATACTCTGGTAACAAGGCCTTTACTATGTCAATTTTATAGGGGAGTGTCCCCACTGATCTGCCAAAGACCTCAATCAAAATGTTCCATTGTCTTCACAATTTAGACTTTTATACGCTTAGGGCACCATGTCACTCAAAATGAAAAACACTACATTTACCAAATTGTACGCAACATTACCAATGGCACATGTACAAAAATTTGTATTACCCAATGTACCATTAGACAAAGAAATTTTAATAAGCCCACTCCGACCTTTTCTTTTGGATACCTGTTTGCTTTCTTATAAATCTTATTGGTTTTATATCTTTCTCTAAGCTAACAAACTTTGTTTTAGTTCAGCGACATCATCAATAAGCATCATTGTCTGCATGGTACCTGTTCTTACATGGTTAATAATCGTTATCTATGAATATAATGCACCAAATAGAGACAATTCGTTGAGTTTCTAAGCTCATAGCAAAAAGCCATACGATTGTTTGAAGTTCTTATGCTTATTGCAACATGGTAGACTGCTACATATAAAATAACTATCCGATCTCTCTGAAGCACATTATCCAAGTGTTCTCTCTGAAGTGTGCAGAAGTGCTCTCACAATTAGATTTCGAAAAATGAGTGGGTTAGGACAACAGTCATTTCTTACGTTTGTCTAGTTAAACTCATAGATAGGTTCACGAATATCCTATGTCTCCTGTGCATCCCTTGATATTTCATGTAAAGTTCGATCGAGGTTGCAGCCTAAAATATCTTACGATAACATTGTGATGCCCTTACCGAAATTTTAGGCTTCCGGCACCATATTGTGGCACTAGTGCAGCAATAGTGCTGCACCATTCTGGTATCATAGTGCCGCACTATTGCGGTATTAGCGTTTTTCGATTGCAAATTACTTTTGCGGCACTTTTTTATGACACCACTGCGGCATTATTGTGGCATCATTCTGGCACCAAATTGTACAGAGGTATATACACTACTTATTGACAATAGCTATCTTGCGGCATTAATCTGGCACCATCTTGTTACACTAGTCTTGCATCATTTGGTGGTACTTTTCTGGCAATAAAACGTGTGTAAATATTCTGGTTTTTATCTCTGGTGGTCCGGCTAGTCTGGTGGTCAGCCTGGTGTGTCTTGCTGGTCTAAGAACTTCTCCTTCTGCTGGATTTGGACATGTTTTAGTGTCGTTTTCACATGTATCTTTGTGTGCTGTTTTTTTTTTAGGTTTTCTGTTTTCAAATTGCTTGAGACCTCTTTTTATATCCAATAACATATTCCTCTGTGTTGCTTTGGTCCCTGCGTTTGCGTTCTTGTTTGTGTGTAATTATCTAACAGTGAGGAGGTTGTTTTACACCACATCTGTACGTTCTTCGAGACCTCTGGGTAATCGGAAAAGTGGGAGGTGCGCACGTAATTCTGGATAATCACATCTGCTTTTTTCGTGGCAGATGGTCGTCCTAAGTCGGCACTGGTTGCCCATTAGTCTAGTTGGTTTAAATGTAGTCCTTTGTGTTTGATGTGTCTGTATTGTGCGTTGATTTTCCTTGTCCCTTTTGTGTCCCTTTCTGTGCGTGTCTGCTCTGTGTTTTTGCATTGGTTGTTTTGGGGTTTTGTGTGCTGCAACCTTGTGTTGTTGGAGATCCCCTCCTTTTTTTGCATTCGCCCTTTATCGGACGGATCCTTCAAAGACTGAATAGTGAACGTGGTTGTTGTTACCCTTTTCTTGCTTTATAGATATACTTTATAGATGTATTTATACCTGAGAAAAAAGAAGATTTCAGTTTAGAAATTTTAAAATCAAACTAATAGAGAACCCCTACCATGATTCCCTTGGTTGACCGCAATGCTTTAACAAAATTGAATATAAATTTAACAAATTATTGTTACACCGACCCTCGACCGCTTGAAACTTGAATATTTTCATAGTCAATAACTGTTTCATTTTCTTTAAAAAAATCTTATTACTGACATGATTTTTAGATTGTAATCAAGTGAAATCAGGATTTTGATCGAGTACAATTCCTTGTCTCCTAATCTGTTGACCTCGGAATCTGTTTTAAAATAATATAAAAGTATTTAAAGTATCATTTTCCCAGTTCTGTATAAAATGCACTTTGTCACTAACGCGCGAACTCCGCATGATCACCACACATCAGTAAAGAAGACAAAGACGATGGAAGACGCAGCACCTGTAGTAGTTTTTTTTCAAATACAAAATTAAGATATATGTACAAGTCAAGTCGAAAGGAAAGAAGGGGACAACGACACTCGGTGGCAGCACCCGCAGGAAATTAATAAAACACCTTTGCAAAAACACAGAGCAGACACCAACAGAAAGGGACAAGGAACAACAACTCACACAATAGAAACAGGAAACATAGAAGACCACACATAAACCAACGAGACCAATGTGACGACTTAGGACGGCCGTCTGCCAGGCAAAAAGTAGAAGTTGCGGTTATCCAGATTACGTGCGCACAACCCTCCAACTTTTTCGATTATCCAGAGGTCTCGAGAACGGATACCTTTGCTGTAAAGTAACATTCTCACTGTAAAATACAAACAGACAGCATCACGCAGGAAAGAGACACACGAATGGATATGTAAATGGATATATAAAAACAGAGGGCATACGAAATAAAGTCCGTTATCTGCCGATTGTAGCGAGCTCATGCATGTGATAACCCTGTCTGAGTCTGAGGTTGATCACTGACGAGGGTTAATAACCCGAAACGTGCATGCCTGAATGCTAAAAAAAATTATCTGTTTTAAATTATGCTATTGAATTCGAAGAAGATTGACATTTGTACCACTTGGTGAGTGTGACTGCTTGTGGACCAAGAGTCCCCGAGGGCACATATAGCCAAGTTCGATAAGCTTTGTTTGGTCGTCTCTTCAACAAATACGAAAATTTCCGTTATCAAAATTTCTTGGAATTTCTAAAACGTGTGTCCTGTAGCATCTTAACCAACCCATCCTGCTACGTCTTTAGTTATATTTTTGGACTTTTGAAATAATTTTCACACTTTTGGCCATATTACATTGTTTAGATTGAGGATCACTGAGGAGGGTGAAGTACCCGAAACGTGTATGTCTGGTCCATGCTGTACATTTATCTGTTCTTAAATGATGCTATTGAACTTGAAGACGTTTGACACTGGACAGGGCGCTTCATGGAATCCTGTCTAACAAGCAAATTAATTAAAATTTAAGGTGTTGATCACAAAAGTAGGTCATGTGAAACTGCAATGTCAAAATTATCATGGCAAATTAATGTTAAGAAGCCCAATCACAAAGCATTTAAAAGTAATGCCCAAGTTTCATATATTTCTTTCGGACAGACGGATGGGCAGGGAAAATATCGATTTTGCAGGGGTATCGCTTTTGCAGGGGACAATAAATAAGGGCGAAACTGTGGTAGTTACTCCAGTAGTGCATATATCATCTAGGAATCTAAACCGCATTTAAACTGCAGCGTATTAAAAACATTACAGAGTTGAGTTTGTTTATGCCGCTTTAAATCTTGCAAGATGAAGGGTCGTGTTGCTCAGCCCTGGGTATACTTTTGGTGTTTACAATTTTGAAACTGTTATAAAAGTCGGAAAATAGACTTTTATAGATATGAAGGCTGCATAAGATCTCATGCAGTTTTCAACCAACGAAAAAGCGATATTTCTTTCTGACAAAAAAAAACCCCACTGTGGATACATTCAGCTATATAATAAAGTCTTATCTATCAATAAGAAAAAGTATACCGTGTGTTTATTAATCGTAAAATGATTATATGTTCACCTGATGTTCATTACCCTTTGTTTACGTAGAAGCGCGTATGACTACCTGCTAGGACTCCCAGTGATCAGAATCGTTTCGAATTTCATAAGTATAATGATTTTACATAGGTATTATTTTCTCAAATGTCTTTATCGATCCTCAAAGTTTATAATGATATCAATTTCATGTTTACAATGCTTGTCATTGTCTATATATATCTACATTTCATGGTTAACACGTGGTAGCTCTGACGTCTGTAACCGTGATGAAAACACTCTGCTAATTTATCTCAAATGATGCAAAGTTGCATCAAAATATATTTAAGAATTCAATATTCAATTAGTTAATTTAGTTACGTTGGGAACATTCAGAATGCCCCATGTCAATGTTTTATATTGTGCCTTTTTTAATGTCCTGGTTCGTCGCACGAAGTACGTTTAATACTTACCGTCTCTCAAATCAGATAGTTCTACTGCAACTTTTACGACAAAAACAGTAGTGCTGCTGATACGAAAATTCATTTTCCATTTTTGTGATACGAATTCTAGAATACAATAACAAGTTTGCATAAACTATACACATTTCATTCTTTCAACAAGTCGGGTTTATCTATAATGGAGTTTTGCTTATTTTGAACTGACCGAGCATTTCATTTGCTTGAAAATATACAAAGATTCATTGATACATACCATGTTTTTTTTAACTAGTGACCCTGACCTAGATTTAACCTACTTTGCAAAAAAAAAAAAAAAAGAACTATATTCCTTTTTATAATTACAGTTGATAAAACTATCTCATCTACAACCGAGTTGAATCCAACCACGTCCGCCAAAATTGAAAACACTACGATCAAAGATAGCAAAGCATCAACAACAGTCACAACAGTCAAAAGCACATTTCAAGGTAAGGTCTGCATAATTCACAGCAGTCAAAAGCACATTTCAAGGTAAGGTCTGCATAATTCACAGCAGTCAAAAGCACATTTCAAGGTAAGGTCTGCATAATTCACAGCAGTCAAAAGGTCACATGGCTGTATAAGCCAATCAAATTTGTAACACACCCCAGGTCACGAAAATTGACGTCAGAGCTACCACGTGTTTACTATGAAATGTTGACAATGACAAGCATTATAAACTTGAATTTGATATAAGTATAATCTTTGAGAATAGACGAAGACATTTCAGAAAATAATACATATGTGAAATCATTCTTTATATCAAATTTGATGCGATTCTGAACATGGGGGTCCTAAGAGGTAATCATGCACGCATGTACGTAAACAGAGGGTTGTGTACTTTATGTGTAATTATTTTTCGATTTATAAACACAAGGTATACTTTTTTTGTACTTAAAGTAAAGTGTTAAGATCAGACTTCAAGACTAGATAGGTGAAAGTGTCCACAATTTTTTTATAAGAAAGAAATGTCACTTATAATTTGGTTGAAAACTGCATAAAATCTTATACAGCTGTCACACCTTAAGAGCGCATTGGAATGTATGTGTAAAATTTGTGCAGAACGAACGCTTGTGGTGTCAATATATCAAAATTTCGACTCAATTATAAATGTTTGATATTGTCTGGTCAATTTCAATCATAATTCATGTGTGACACACAACAAAGACTACGTGGAATTAAAAGAAAAGGGGGGAGGGGTGTTCTTCAACCCCCTTCCCGCCATTTTCATTCCTCTAATTAATATGGAAAGTAATGTATTTTATCGCCGTAATGATTCTATTTTTCTTGGTAACTATTCAAACATCGAATTTTGTTGAAAATCAATTACAAAATAAGGCTGTAAACTCCGTTAAACGAATATATTGGGCATATCTTTAAGATAATGGACTCGTGCAGTTAAGGGGGTAGGGGTTATGTTTTGTGAATTACGAGCTGCTATTTGATTAGATGCATTATCTTATGAGCTGTGAGTCTTGTATATATGTTTTAAAGATAAAACAAACCAAAATTTATGAAAAAAAATTAAACACTTTTTTTTCTCAAATTTTAATTGCATTTTTCTATGTTTTCTAACTTTTACTTACGGACACCTGAATTATGCTCATATAATTTTCAAATATAAACAAAAAGCATTGATAATGATAAATCTAGTAATTAGAAAGTTGAATGAAGATCAATTGACATAGTTGATGCAAATTTGTGTTTCTAAAAACGAATAAATGAGGAAAATTAAAAGCAAGGAAAATTGTGTATTTCGCCAGCTTTTTCACAATAGGGTTACCTCTGATAGCACCGTATTTCATGGAGACGGATGAACATATTTTGTTGAAACTTGGAACATGACAAAGGTAGGTATTGATGTATAAAATAACATTGTGAATTTGATTCAGATGTGAAAAGGTGAGCATCTTAAGGTCACATGGCTGTATAAGCCAATCAAATTTGTAACACACCCCAGGTCACGAAAATTGACGTCAGAGCTACCACGTGTTTACTATGAAATGTTGACAATGACAAGCATTATAAACTTGAATTTGATATAAGTATAATCTTTGAGAATAGACGAAGACATTTCAGAAAATAATACATATGTGAAATCATTCTTTATATCAAATTTGATGCGATTCTGACCATGGGGGTCCTAAGAGGTAATCATGCACGCATGTACGTAAACAGAGGGTTGTGTACTTTATGTGTAATTATTTTTCGATTTATAAACACAAGGTATACTTTTTTTGTACTTAAAGTAAAGTGTTAAGATCAGACTTCAAGACTAGATAGGTGAAAGTGTCCACAATTTTTTTATAAGAAAGAAATGTCACTTATAATTTGGTTGAAAACTGCATAAAATCTTATACAGCTGTCACACCTCAAAAGCACATTTCAAGGTAAGGTCTGCATAATTCACAGCAGTCAAAAGCACATTTCAAGGTAAGGTCTGCATAATTCACAGCAGTCAAAAGCACATTTCAAGGTAAGGTTGACATAATTCACGACAGTCAAAAACACATTTCAAGGTAATGTTTGCATAATTCACAGCAGTCAAAAACACATTTCAAGGTAAGGTCTGCATAATTCACAACAGTCAAAAGCACATTTCCAGGTAAAATTGGCATAATGCACAAGTCAAAAGCACATTTCAAGGTAAGGTGGGCAACTTAAAGCATTTGCATAATTATAACATTCAAAAGCATACTTCAAGGTAAGGTTTGCATAAAGCACAACATTTAAAGGCATATTTCAATGTAAGGTTGCTGTAATTCGCAACATCCAAAACACACTTTATGGTAAGGTTTTCATAACTCTCAACGTTCAAAAGCACATTTCAAGGTTTGCATAAATAACAACGTTCAGAAACAGTTAGCATTATTCTCGACAGTCAAAAGCACATTTCAAGGTAAGGTCTGCATAATTCACAGCAGTCAAAAGGTCACATGGCTGTATAAGCCAATCAAATTTGTAACACACCCCAGGTCACGAAAATTGACGTCAGAGCTACCACGTGTTTACTATGAAATGTTGACAATGACAAGCATTATAAACTTGAATTTGATATAAGTATAATCTTTGAGAATAGACGAAGACATTTCAGAAAATAATACATATGTGAAATCATTCTTTATATCAAATTTGATGCGATTCTGACCATGGGGGTCCTAAGAGGTAATCATGCACGCATGTACGTAAACAGAGGGTTGTGTACTTTATGTGTAATTATTTTTCGATTTATAAACACAAGGTATACTTTTTTTGTACTTAAAGTAAAGTGTTAAGATCAGACTTCAAGACTAGATAGGTGAAAGTGTCCACAATTTTTTTATAAGAAAGAAATGTCACTTATAATTTGGTTGAAAACTGCATAAAATCTTATACAGCTGTCACACCTTAAGAGCGCATTGGAATGTATGTGTAAAATTTGTGCAGAACGAACGCTTGTGGTGTCAATATATCAAAATTTCGACTCAATTATAAATGTTTGATATTGTCTGGTCAATTTCAATCATAATTCATGTGTGACACACAACAAAGACTACGTGGAATTAAAAGAAAAGGGGGGAGGGGTGTTCTTCAACCCCCTTCCCGCCATTTTCATTCCTCTAATTAATATGGAAAGTAATGTATTTTATCGCCGTAATGATTCTATTTTTCTTGGTAACTATTCAAACATCGAATTTTGTTGAAAATCAATTACAAAATAAGGCTGTAAACTCCGTTAAACGAATATATTGGGCATATCTTTAAGATAATGGACTCGTGCAGTTAAGGGGGTAGGGGTTATGTTTTGTGAATTACGAGCTGCTATTTGATTAGATGCATTATCTTATGAGCTGTGAGTCTTGTATATATGTTTTAAAGATAAAACAAACCAAAATTTATGAAAAAAAATTAAACACTTTTTTTTCTCAAATTTTAATTGCATTTTTCTATGTTTTCTAACTTTTACTTACGGACACCTGAATTATGCTCATATAATTTTCAAATATAAACAAAAAGCATTGATAATGATAAATCTAGTAATTAGAAAGTTGAATGAAGATCAATTGACATAGTTGATGCAAATTTGTGTTTCTAAAAACGAATAAATGAGGAAAATTAAAAGCAAGGAAAATTGTGTATTTCGCCAGCTTTTTCACAATAGGGTTACCTCTGATAGCACCGTATTTCATGGAGACGGATGAACATATTTTGTTGAAACTTGGAACATGACAAAGGTAGGTATTGATGTATAAAATAACATTGTGAATTTGATTCAGATGTGAAAAGGTGAGCATCTTAAGGTCACATGGCTGTATAAGCCAATCAAATTTGTAACACACCCCAGGTCACGAAAATTGACGTCAGAGCTACCACGTGTTTACTATGAAATGTTGACAATGACAAGCATTATAAACTTGAATTTGATATAAGTATAATCTTTGAGAATAGACGAAGACATTTCAGAAAATAATACATATGTGAAATCATTCTTTATATCAAATTTGATGCGATTCTGACCATGGGGGTCCTAAGAGGTAATCATGCACGCATGTACGTAAACAGAGGGTTGTGTACTTTATGTGTAATTATTTTTCGATTTATAAACACAAGGTATACTTTTTTTGTACTTAAAGTAAAGTGTTAAGATCAGACTTCAAGACTAGATAGGTGAAAGTGTCCACAATTTTTTTATAAGAAAGAAATGTCACTTATAATTTGGTTGAAAACTGCATAAAATCTTATACAGCTGTCACACCTCAAAAGCACATTTCAAGGTAAGGTCTGCATAATTCACAGCAGTCAAAAGCACATTTCAAGGTAAGGTCTGCATAATTCACAGCAGTCAAAAGCACATTTCAAGGTAAGGTTGACATAATTCACGACAGTCAAAAACACATTTCAAGGTAATGTTTGCATAATTCACAGCAGTCAAAAACACATTTCAAGGTAAGGTCTGCATAATTCACAACAGTCAAAAGCACATTTCCAGGTAAAATTGGCATAATGCACAAGTCAAAAGCACATTTCAAGGTAAGGTGGGCAACTTAAAGCATTTGCATAATTATAACATTCAAAAGCATACTTCAAGGTAAGGTTTGCATAAAGCACAACATTTAAAGGCATATTTCAATGTAAGGTTGCTGTAATTCGCAACATCCAAAACACACTTTATGGTAAGGTTTTCATAACTCTCAACGTTCAAAAGCACATATCAAGGTTTGCATAAATAACAACGTTCAGAAACAGTTAGCATTATTCTCGACAGTCAAAAGCACATTTCAAGTTAAGGTTTGCATAATTCTCGACAGTCAAAAGCACATGTCAAGTTAAGGTTTAAATAATTTACGACAGTCAAAAGCACATTTCAAGGTCAGGTTTGCATAATTCACGACAGTCGATAGCACATATAAAAGTAAGGTTTTCACAATTAACAACAGTCAAAAACACATTTCAGGATAACCGCACCTTCTGCTATTTCCGTGGCAGATGGCCGTCTTAAGTCGGCACCGGTTGCCCATTAGTCTCGTTGGTTTATGTGTAGTCCTTTGTGTTTGATGTTTCTGTGTTGTGCGTTAATATTCCTTGTCGCTTTTGCGTCTCTTTCTGTGATTGTCTGCTCTGTGTTTTTTTTGCATTGGGCGTTTTGAGTTTTGCTGTGGGTGCTGCAACCTGGTGTTGTTGGAGATCCCCTTCTTTGTTTCATGGTATTTTTTGCATATTTTTTGATATCTTAAAGCATTTTTCAAGGTACCGTTGCATAATTTTATCATCTTAAAGCACGTTTCAAGGTAAGGTTTTCATTATTCACAGCGTACAAAAGTAAATTGCAAGGTAAGGTTTACATAATTTACAACATGTTAAAACATATTTCAAGGTAACCTTTTCATAATTCACTGCATCCAAACCCACATTTCAAGATACATTTGCATAATACACGACTTCTTAATGCAAGTATGCATAATATACAACATCAAAATGCACAATTTTTGGTAATTTTTGAAAAAATGATAAGGGAGAACATGTAAGTCTTATTTTGATTGATGTTTCTTATGATGGATATACAGATTTTTTTTGGGAGAATTGACATTGAAATTTTGAATGGGTAAGGTCTCCATACTTTCGAATACTCACAATGCAAATTTGTATAGTTTTAAAAAGTACTAATGTTTTGAACTTGTATTTTTCTACAAATTTCATTGAGCGGTATCAGTATAGATTTTTCTCTTTGTTTAGCTTCTTTTTTATGCTTGTTAAAATCTGTTTAATCATACATTTTCTGTTTCTATTTTTAGCGATAACATAAGCAATAAAAGGATCTACTTTTTATCTTCTAAGTTCAAAGTTGAACGTTTCATAAATAAACGAGGGTCAAAGGAGATAACTCTTTCATTAAATTGAACACTAATCAGTAGAACATTGACATTCTAGTTCTAAAATTCAATAATGCCTTAGTCTTGAATATCAAGAATGGGAAATATATGCACATGCATTAATCTCATTAAAACACTTTTAAAACGTCTTGTTTTTGTAGTTGTAGGAAATGACGGTTTGGGTAATGAAGTAGAACAGACGTTTGCAGCTATCTCTTCACATGAGTTATTCTACCCGAACGCAAATGTTGGTGAGTGATCCTTATTAAATAAGTAGATTGTAAGGTACCTCAATGTAATTACAATGCATATTTAATACCACAATTCTAAAATGCACCTTCGGGAAGTTCATTATTGGTAACATCACTGCATGACAAAGTCCAAATTGTAATTATGAACATTTCAAATAGAAACAACAACAACAACAAAATATGATCCAAACCGTTTAAATTATGTTTACATCCAATGGATGATCTTATATAATAAGGTTGATTGGATCAGCTCTTCTTGATCGTAATATTTTGTGTAGCAATTACAGTGGATAAATCCTGATTCTAATCAGCCTTTGCAGATAATGACGTCTTTTATCTTTATCGTACCAATAATCGCAATATTGTCAAACAAAAAGTATATCTAATTCACATATTTTACCATTCTTGACTTTCAGTTTTTCCGTTGCTCACCTTAAACATCTTACTATTGATTGCATTGATCCTCTTGGCAATATACACTTGCAGGCTTAGGTTTGTATTTTCAATTCATTTTTAAAGATATAAAAAATACAGAAAAAAACATTTCAAAGTTTTCATAAATAAAGGAAATTACGTTTCAAAAACAAATAAACGAATCATCCAAAATTCTCGATTAAAAGTACTCGTAACTTGTTATATAAGTACGGAATGCATATCGATACTAGCCCAATATCACACGAAGTTAAACATAAAGAAATGAAGTTTCTGTATGATGAAATATTTCGTAGGGATATATAAGCACTAATTAAAATACATGTTCTATGATAAACATCAAAGAAGCACTAATCGGTTTTTCAGTCTCAAAGTCGAAAAGGCATGGCGAAACCATTTGAATTTCCATTGGAACGGTTATGAATATTAAGATAATTATGCCTTTCGATGTCTCCGAATATATGTTCGCAATCAAAAATACGTATAGTAAAATTTACAACAAGTCGAGAACAAAAAAAATTACTAAATTGTATTATTTTTTTTTTCAGGAGATTAAGGCTTAGTGCATCGAAGTCAGTTGATGCTCAGTTTCTAGTTAATCCAAATTATGAAGAAAAATACTCAAACGATGGTCAATTTCGACGATTAGGCGAGTCACAACTATCACTTAACTTTGACCATGAACAGAATAGCAGTATGAGGACAGAGAGAGGAAGACAAAATATGAAAATGCACGGTGCAGACAGCGACTCGAAAACCGGATCCAAAACTGCAGACATGATGTACAGTGTTATTGAGGACATTCTTCCGACCACAGAGAGACCCAGAACGGAGCGGAGCAGGAAGTCCCTTCCAACGTCTGTAGCTGCTTCGGCAACAGGAAATACTCGAGAAGTTTGTAAATCTCCGAGCTATTCATTAGCACGCGTTCCGTCGAGTGACAATGTTTGAAAAGGGATCAGGACGAAGAAGATCCGGAAAAGCAAGACTGTGATAGATATAGTCAGGTTGATTTGGAGGAGGATATGTACGATCACACAGAAAGCTCAAACAGGATTAGTCAAGATATTTATGCAAAGGTCGAACATGATAGACATAACTGTAGATCCCACCATGAGTGTGACATTAGTCATTCATTCAAGAACTAGACAATGAGTTGGTGTAAATTGTAAAGCTAAATGATTCCCTCTCATATCCTTTATTATGTTAAACATGCTGTAATATTCTATTAGTTGAATGTTTAACGTGTAAATACGTGTAAATACATACTTTTATTCATGTACTTGTGTTTTATGTTATGATTTACAGTGTGAGTGGAGAGGAAGAACATTTCAATATGAAAATATAACACTTGCATATTTTGTTTTGTTCAGGATTTCCTTCAAATAATGTAATGCTGTTTTGGCAAATGTAAGCCTCAGAAATTAATGACAACTCTTTTCTTTTTGGACTTTCATTTTCTGTTTTCCATAATTCTGTCTTGCGTGTAAAGTAGAAATCAAAATACGGGATATACTCAGCATGGATAGTAATACGTTTTCCAGAAGGCTAATTATCATGTCTTACGTTAAAAGAGTGTTATCATTAATGAGAAATCATATCCTACAATGACAAATACGGATAATGACCATATCCCTGTATACAGCACAAAATCGATAATTCAGAAAATCAGAAACCGAAGGCTTACAAAATCAGGAGAAAACAGGAACCAAAGCAAACAAACAAAAACATCCACCACATGAAAAGAAGCAAACTCCCGATAGGGGAGTGAGACCAGGTGCCCAGGAAGAGTAAGCGTCTCCTGCTTGCATGCAACACCCGACGCTTCAATTCGGTAGAACTTTCCACACTTTTGAACCATACGACCGACAATCTCATAGCTTCACTTCATATATCATGTTACGTCGTAGTTTGTAATTTGATAGTAGGCTCGTATCTGATTTAAAGGTTAGGGATGGAATATTTCAGAAGATTTCCAACGCTTTCTAAAAGATTTAAATCTTCTTCCGACTCTTAGTTATAGCCATCTGTATCCTCTATCAGCAGCAAAATATTAATACAGATACCGCCAATGTACAAGTGAATCAAGATTGGTAATACAACAACCGTAAATACGGCCAGCTTCATGTATTCTGTAGGTATCAACAGATGAATCCTTTTTAAATTCAAACACAAATACTCAAACCAATCTCGGCCTCTTGGTCTCTATCCGGTGTAAAAAACGACAATGTATTTGCCAAGTAAGATAAATTCATCGTTTGCGTATCTATAGCGTCCATTGAACAATAGCGAAACAAACAATGGTTTAACTTGTGTTTTCTTTCCACTGGATGATGATCAAGAAAAGGAAAGCTTGTGTATTCGAGTGTTTTGGTTTTGAGTTGTTTTTGTCATAGGGCGCCGTTCGTCGTCAGTCCGTGGGTCGTTAAATTCTCTCCTCTACAAAGAATTTCACGAAATAGGAACCAAGCACTCAATGTTCTCTACCACTTATGTACCGATTAGTATACAAATATGGCCACCAAGGGCTCTAATTGACTGACATATGTTCGATTGCCCCTCTGCAACCGCTGCACAGAATTTCACAAAGGAAACCTTACAGGATGCAACTACTCAAGGCTTATACCAAGCTTTTGTCTTTCGTGCGGATCGGTCAACAAATATGGCCGCCGGAGGATCTTATATCGTTAAAGTCAGTAGAACATTCTAAGCTGCTTACGTATATAATGTACCCAACCCTCCCATTTCATAAGCTGGAAGCTGGCGAAGAGTCACCACCTACTATGAGAAAAGCCGTCGCTTACTTTCTAGTGTAAAGAATAGAATTTCATTTTTTTCTCGACAGTCAAAAGCACATTTTAAGGTAAGGTTTGCATAATTCACGACAGTCAAAATCACATATAAAAGTAAGGTTTGCACAATTAACAACAGTCAAAAAGCACATTTCATGGTAAGGTTTGCATAATTTTTAACATCTTAAAGCACTTTTTAAGGTAAGGTTTTCATTATCTACAGCGTACAAAAGCAACTTGCAAGGAATGGTTTGCATAATTTACAACATGTTAAAGCATATTTCAAGGTAAACTTTTCATAATTCACTGCATCCAAAACCACATTTCAAGATAAGGTTGCATAATACATGACTTCTGACAGCAAGTATGCATAGTGCATGTCTGGTCCATGCTAAAATTTTATCTTATCTAAAATGATGCTATTGAATTGGAAGACGTTTAATATTACAACATCAAAATGCACACTTTTTGGTAATTATAATGAAAAACTATAAAAAAATTATAATGAAAAACTAATAATATTAAAGGGAGAACATGTAAGGCTTATTTTGATTGCTGTTTCTAATGACAGATATGACGATTCTTTACTTTGAGAGGTTTTGAGGTTTTAAATAGGTAAGGTCTCCATACTTTCGTACACTCACAATACAAATTTGTATAGTTTTAAATGGTACTAACGTTTCTTGTATTTTGTTTTTCTACAAATTTCATTGAAAGTTATGAGCATAATTTTTTTCATGGTTTAACTTCATTTTAAGCTTGTTAAAATTTCTATAAATTTCTGTTTCTATTTCTAAGCGGTAACATAAGCGATAAAAGGATATACTCCATTTCATAAGCTGAAAGCTGGCAGAAAGTTACCACATTCTGTGATAAAAGCCGTCGCTTACTTTCTATTGTAAAGGCTTTAAAAATGTCAAAATCTAGAATTTTCTTTTTTATGAATCCTCCTTTAGAGTATCCGCCTACTTTACAGTTTATTGAGATCCCTGCCCCCTCCACGACAAAAAAGCGCTTTTATCAAATGTTTAAGTATTGTCCCCTGAATTAATTTGACTTCAAAATAGAACAGTTATACTTTAAGTGTAGAGTTTTATGTTAAAAATATTAAAATCTATTGTTGTGAAGTCAATTATCATTGTGCGTCATTGTGCGTCATGGTGAAAGAAAGTGTATTTTTAAAATTCACAATGCCAGCTTCGCCGGGTCATGAAGCTTACATTTTTAGAAACTGAAATATTGTATTATGTATACGTAAACATTCTTCAAAAACAGCAAGAGGGCCGATTTTGATTGTTAGTGGCCCTTATCCTTTTTCACTAGATTCTTCTATTCATTCGTGTATTGGTGACTTTGGTAACCAAAGAAGAAGAGAGCAAATTAGGACAATCATGTTAACATTAACATTTAACCTCCATGTATTAAAACTCTATGGGTAATACGTTTCAATGCATTCATCAAACAGCCTTATATACGAGGGTTGATTGATATGTTTTGAGCTTCGTTTTTCTGGGATGCAGAAGGTATTCAGCTGATTATCTCCAAAAAGAACAAAAAATTAATGGCACATACTATGCCTCACGTCTGACACAGTTACGGGAAAATATTAAACTTAAGCGCAGATGAGAGCTCACTAGTTAAAGGTGTGTTGTTCAATCAGGACAATGCTCCTGTTCAAAAGTATGTCACTGCCGTGGCTGCCATTTATGGTTATTGATTTAATTCGATTGAGCATCCGCCTTATTCACCTGATCTTACTCCATCAAACTTTCATCCTTTCCAA
Organism: Pinctada imbricata; assembly: GCA_033119305.1. Classification (NCBI taxonomy): domain Eukaryota; kingdom Metazoa; phylum Mollusca; class Bivalvia; order Pterioida; family Pteriidae; genus Pinctada; species Pinctada imbricata. The sequence continues at coordinate 50,166,246 of VSWD01000003.1, read as the reverse complement.
AAACTGACAGCAGCCATTTCTGGCACCCACGTTCAATCCAATGATTACGTAATACTTGCAGTGGATGGCTTTTTGACCAGTCAAAATAAGACATTCTTTAAAAAGTGGTATTGAGGACCTTAAATATCAGAGGAAAACGTGTATAGATACTGAAGGGGATTATGTAAAAAAAAAGCAAAACGTCTGATAAAATTCAAATTCTTTAATATGGAGCTCACAACATATGAATCAGCCCTCGTAATAAGATATGATATGAAAAGCTTCTATGAAAGTACATCTTCAATTGAAATGAAGTCTAAGGTACGTGTCAGTGATGTCTTAGCACACGTATAGCAGCAATCTTTTGTCTTACCTCACAAAAAATGTAGCTCTAGTAATAATGCTAATAAATAAATGAAACATTGTATAATAAAAACCTTGACTCATGGTGTATAGATTAGAAATGTAGATTAAGTTTCAAATAATAACTTTCCGATTAATATGATCAGGTATCATTATGAGACGTTAACGGATGTCAAATTTATGTGTTAATTAATATTCAATCTGCCTTTAAACAGCGTGGAATATAAGAAGACTTAACCATGTTTTGTAAATCTAATACCCCTATCCTATTCTATGTAAGGGAGGGAAGCTCAGGGCGTAGCTAGGGTATATTTGATGCGGACGTTGTTCTCGTTGGGGCCTCCGAGATAAGTTTGAAAAAATGAAGCAAACTGGTGGCAACTGATGCGTATTTAAGCTGAATTAGAAGGGATCAAGCGTATGATTCGTTGCCAGCAAACGCTTAACCGTATCTAATACGCAAAAGGCGAAATCACAGGGGGACAATCACACCAAGAAACAATTGACCACAAGTCATCAAAACTCTAAACCAAAAAGAGGACTACACATTGACCTATTGGAATATGGACACAACCAACCAAACAAAAAAGCCGGAGGCAACTAGACAATTGAAGCTTACAAAAAGATAACCAAATAAAAATAAACCACACAAACAAGCAAAATATGAAAATAAAGAAAAAGTAAAACATACAAGAAACACTATTTTTGACAGTCGGTATCCCAACTCAAACAAGCACATTTTCATCTGCAGATTTTCGTATGGTGACTTGCTAAATCCTTCCTCTTTTGCCTGAAATCAATAATTGAATGTCTGTAAAAAAATTCAGATCATAGTAATCAGCATATGGTAAGTCTTCTAGGCTTGAAAGTCGAATTTACTCGTTATAAAGTAAGGACTCTCTTAATGTCTTTCGGGGAATTATGCGTTTACCGCGTTTGATCTCATTTGAATCTGTAACGTTCTTATCATTTATCAAGTCTGGTTAGATTTTGCTTTCAAATTTAACTGAATGACAGATATGTACAATGACCATATCCCAATGAACATAACAAAATCGATAGTTCAGAAAAATCATAAACCGAAGGCATACAAAAACAGGATAAAACAGGAACTGAGTAAACGCAAACCAACAAAAGCCTCCACCACATGAAAATAAGCGAACTCCCAAGATGGGAATGGGATCTATTGCTTTCTAATTTTGCTGAATTCATTTTCTGAATTCACATTTTCAGTAGTGCTTTTAACAGTTTTCAAATGAAATGCTACAAGTTTTGAAATTCAGCATGGACCAGACATGCACGGTGCACGTTTCGGGCACTTAACCTAGGTCAGTGATTTCGGTCTTGCTGTTTAATTTACGTTCATTTTCGATACCCTTTTGGTATTATGTTTCGATCATTCCATGGTTTACCTTATTGCCTTCTTTGCTTTTTTGTTGAATGTCGGATGATCGTTTATTCAAACGCATTCGAAAGTTTCTGTTATCAAAATTTCTTGAATTTTCTAAAACGTTGGTCCTGTTGCATCATATCCCACCTATCATGCTGCGTCTTTCGGAACATTTTTGGAAATAATAACTTTCACATTCTTTGGCCATATTACGTTATTCAGATGAGGATCACTGACCTAGGTTAAGCCTAAACGCCCATGTCTGTTCCATACTGCAAATCTATCTGTTCTTAAATTATGCTGCCTATTGAATTTGAAGACGTACAACATTTAAGACTTAATGTAATTTACTTTTGAATTGATAGAGTCAATCTTCGCTCTCTGAATATAAAGGAATCTGCACATCATTCTTATCACATTCTGTGTTCTGTGTTTCGTTAATGTATGCTGACCTGTTTGAAACTTTGGGACCTTCAAAATGTTTCTTGAGGTATTAATTGGTAATGAAGGACATTATGAAAAAAAAAAACATTGAAATATCTTTCTCTGTCATTTGACATTTTAACAACTTTTGTACTAGCCTACTAGATATCGAAATCAGAAATATTTTGAAAAGGGTCATTTTAAGAGTTATCTCACTTTGTTTGAGAAAAATAGAAAAAAAAATAATTGCATGAAAACTAATTGGTGAACGTTTGATGAAACATACATGTATTTTTCAGAAACTTTTGACCAATCGATATCTCATTCCCCATCGTTCTGATGAAAATATGAGGAAAAATTACCTTTTTTCCATAGAGTTCAATTATATAACGTCTTGTAAACAAAAAAAGAAAATCAGCCTAACACGGAGTGTCGGGTCCTTATAAATATTTATTTGCGTGGCTGATGGGTGCTGAAACTTACACACCAATCCATCGTTATAAAAAAGGCTGACAAAAGTAACACTGTAGTAATAATGGACAAAAAAGAATACATAAAGGAAGGTATACGCCAATTGAATACACATCATTATGAGAGTGTAGAAAAGCCAAACATTGCAGAAATCAATTCAATTATCCAAGAAAGAGTCCGAGCAATGAAAGAAAAAGGTTCATTAGACAAACAAACATTTCACTACCTAACAAATGTAAATGAAACTGTACTTCGTCCAGGAAGATTATATCTCCTTCCTAAGGTTCATAAATTAAATACCAATCAAAACAATGCAGAAAGTAAAATGCCACCTGGTCGACCGATCGTTTCACAAATAGGCACAGCAACAGAAAAAATCGGTCATTATATAGATCACTTTCTCGTTCCTATAGTAAGAAACCAGGACACGTACATCAAAGATACTACAGACTTTATAAACAAAATAGAATCTCTCAAATTACCGAGTAGCTGCTTACTGATAAGTTACGATATAACATCTATGTACACAAACATGACATTCCCTGAACTCATAGATGCAGTAAAAAGAGCACTTGAGGACACACGTGCACATATTCATAAAATAATCAAAATTCCGATTCCAGATCCAACTGATTTATTGTTCCTCTTAAAATGCTTACTAGAAAACAATGTGTTTGAATTCAATGGCCATTACTACAGACAAATAATAGGGGCTGCGATGGGAGCTGTCCCCTCCCCTGAAATTTGTGACATAAGAATGCATGAAATAACAAAACAAATACTTTGCCTATACGAACACAAACAGAATATTTTATTTCATGGCCGTTTCCGGGATGACGGCTTCATTATATTTAATGGCAATAGAAATGAGGCAGAAAGATTTTTCACAATAGCGAATAGCATTCATAACCTGTTAAAATTTACTTATGAAATATCAGAATCATCAATGGTCTTTCTTGACACTGAAATATACAAAGGGAACAGATTTGAAAATTCTGGAATTTTAGACATCAAAACATACATTAAGCCGACGAACACATTTCAGTATCTGCACAGGTCGAGTGCCCACAATAAAGCAGTGTTTACGGGATTTATCAAAGGAGAGTGCATTAGACATGCTCGGAACACAAGTGATAAAGATGTATTGCGCAAACAGCTACTAGAGTTCAACTTTCAATTAACAAAGAGAGGCTACTCGAAACATGAAATCAAACCAATTATAGAGGAAACACTTTCATTAGATAGACAAAACTTACTTCAATCAAACAGAAATAAATCGAATACAAAAACAATACCAAATGTCTTGGTGACAAAATACGATCCACGAATTAAAGGTCTTAAAAATAGAATAATGAAACACTGGAAATCATTACAAAATGATGATTATTGCAAAATGGTATTTAAATCTGACCCAATCATTGGATTTTCAAAACACAAAAATATTGGAGACATGATTACAAATTCAACTCTTACATAAGGTGGACCCCTGATGAGGCGGACCTTAACAGAAAACAAAAGTAAAAAAAATTTAAAAAAACCGCCGAAACACTCTGCTGTTCATATTTCACACACTTCCTTGAAATAAATATAAAAATCATATACTGGAATAAACAAAAAAAGAAAATCAGCCTAACACGGAGTGTCGGGTCCTTATAAATATTTATTTGCGTGGCTGATGGGTGCTGAAACTTACACATTGTAAACTGTAAGGGTCTGTTACTCTTAAAGTAACCGATTTTTTTCAATAACTAAATTGGTCAAACACTTCAATTAATTTTAACATCGTAAATATGCTGTGATATTAGGTCTCAGGATCCAATAAATGGATGCCCCAATTACCTCTCATTACCCATTGAAGACCTTAATATGTGACTTGCTTGACTCATCATTGGTGTGTTCCTTGTTCTTGTTAAGATGTAAAGTTATCAATGTTCTGTTGATGCTAAATACTTCTGCAACCTCTTCACCGTCGTGAAGCTCAGTGTATTCAAACTGGTTGTCAGAACACTAAATCGTTGGACACCTGAAATGACTTAACGGGCGTCAAATGAAAACAAAATAATTATACTTTATAGGTATTTTTTCCTGTAACATCTGGTCTGAATTTAGACCACTGTGTCATTTTTCAACTTACGTTGTAACTATTGAATATCAGGCAAGCTAACTATGCCTTCGATGAGTAGAATATACCTTTAAGACATTTTAGATTTTCACAGTAGAAATTTACAAATTACCAAGAAACTTTTAGGTCAAGGTTTCCGCTTTCAGAAACTAGCTCTTTTACAAAAATTACAGTCAACTTCTTTTAAATTTCGGATCTATACACGCAGCAGAGTACATTACTTTGGGTATTACACAACCTGTCTTTTATGGTGATATGATAAACAAAATTAGAAGGATCAAAGGCAGACTGCATGACCATCGAAAATGCGTCAGAATCATCAAACGCCTTTTATACCGTGGATATGATCCTAATGTCTTCAGACGGACGCTAGGCTTGGTACTTGACCAATAAACAGTCTTGTACCAGCCCATTCTTGAGACTTGCACTCTGACTGACTGTGACTGTGACGACAGGACTCCATGATAGGCCCTTTCCAAACCTCATTAGAGAAGAAAGGGCCCCGACCACCTATCATCTCTGAATCTCTGAATATAAGTCGGACTCCTCTTGTGATAAGGTGCATGAGTTCGCGTCGGCGGAGCACGAATTGTATTTTATCCCACCTCTGGCAAATTTCTCGCAATCTGATTGGTCGAGAAGAACCGAATATTATGTTGTATTATTTTACTGACATGATATTATTTTAATATCCTGCTTCCACTAAGACGCTTTACGATATTGACGTCACCGAAATGCTTTGAAATATGTTGACGTTACATACACAAGCCAAAAGCCATCGGTGGGATAAATTCGTTATACAGTGTTATACAGGGGGGATACAAAAATATATTGGGTCGATGAAAAAAGTTGTACAACTTTTTTCATCGACCCAATATATTTCTGTATCCCCCCTGTAAAACACTGTATAACTAATAACGTACGCCCTCTTTTCATATCCATTTATTATCCACCTGTGTTGCCGGGGCCCCTGCGTTTTGCGGTCTTGTTTGTGTGTGGTCATCAAACAGTGAGGAGGTTGTTTTATACCACCATTGTACTTTCTGGGTAATTTGAGAAGTAAGAGGATGTGGGCATGTAATCCACGATAACCATACCATTTGCTACTTTTGCTATATTGTGAGTGTTGTTGAGATTATCGGCAGGATCTTTTTTAACTCATCTGTGTGGCATATGGCCGTCCAAAGTTGGTACCGGCCACCCATTGGTCTCGTTGTTTTATTTTTAGGCTTTTGTGTTTGATGTTTATATGTCGTATGTCTCTTTATAGTCTATAGTATGCTAGTCTTTGTGTTTTCGCATCGGGTGTTTTTGAGTTCTGCAGTTGGTGCTGCAACAGGGTCTGGTTGGAGATCCCCATCCTTCTTTTAAGCCACCATCAGTTTTCTGTTGTACTCAAGTGCTCATGGTTTCAATTTGAAATTGAGTATCTGTGTCCACTGTGTCATGCCGATCTATACTTCTTTGTGGGGTTACCGATTGTGACCTTTCTAACAAATTGTGAGATTGGCCAATTATGACCTTTCTACCGAATTGAAGTGGCGGGTGTTGCATGCAAGCAGGAGATGCTCACTCTTCCTGGGCACCTGATCTCACTCCTTCATAGGGGGTTAACTTCTCTTCACTTGGTAGATTTGTTTTATTTCAGTTTCTTTGCCTTAGTTCTGGTTTTATCCTGGTTTTGTATTCCCTTGGTTTGATGGTGTTTAGATTAACGATTTTGTACTTCATTATAGGGATATGGTTTTTCATATCTGTCATTCTTGATAGAGATATGGGTTTTTTCCATATTTGTCAGTCATACAAATAATGTAAAATATGTATAATAACCGAACACTCTTATGTATGGTTTTATCATTTATTTCTACAACATTATTACAAAGTTATTATTCCCAAACTATTTCAAACAACAAGTTAGATTCACATTTTTCTTAAGATATATCATGAATTTGAAATTTGACAAAGATGTGTAAAACGTATTATAATAATTTTACTTTAAAATATCGGTTCAATATTCGTAATAAACTCATCGGGCCGAGTTCTACAGTCTTTCTGTATTGAAAAAGAACCTATCGGTTTGAAGTCATGCATATCATTTTGCTTTTTCGGAAACGTGTCCTTTCATCCAAAATATCTTCGAAATTATGGGAGTTAAACGTCTTATCACCATCTCTCCAATGCAGTTTGAACATAGATTTAGGACGTTTTACGTTACATGCATTTTGTTTGAATTGCTTTTCATAGTTATGTAAACGAAAGAAAAATAGTGATTTCGTCGACTCTGATTATAAGTTCCGTATTTGTCTTACCCTCACAGATATATGTCATCACATAAATTGACGGGATCATTGTGGACCTGGAACCGACTAAAGATAGTAACATTGATATCGAATGATATTGTTACACAAAATCCTAATTTATCCGTAAAAATTCAAATGATTTTATTTAAACCTTTAGCCTAATCTTATATTTTTTCATCTCAAATCTTCTGAGATAAAATTTAATTTCCTAACAAGGATTAGGACAAAAAGTCCTTTATTCTTCGTTGTTTGATGAATTGGTTCTCTTACATCCCCAAAGCTCTAGATATTTACCTCCCACAGACTTGTCATTTACTCCATACATGATGAAGTTGATGACACTGTTGATACATAGAAAATCTCTATGGTTTGATAGAGAGCAAATGGTATGATATTTGCAGTTACACCAACATCAATTACAAAATAGAGGTAGATGGTGAATGGGCTACAGAGGAAGAAATACAACACAGAAATTATCAACAACATTCTGGTCAATCGGGCTTCCTTGTCTTTTCTTTCCTTTGAAGCTGTGGTTTTCGATGCCGTATTTTTCCTTAGGCCAATAATGATGGCTACGTTGAAGATCAATACGAGTGGAATTGGCAGCATGTCAAACAGGGATCGGGCTCCAAAAGAGTACCATGCGATGAATGGTCCCTGGACTGCTATGTACCTCCCAGCCTCAGCTGGAGTGGATATGCTACCATTCACAGGTATTACCTCATTCATGACAAAATTGATGGCATCAACTGTTGTAACCGTGTCAGTCAAGGTAGCGATCCCCCCTACTACAACCAGGATGACCGCTTTCTTTGGTGTCCACCATTGTCGTGCCGTCATCGGAAACCAAACTGCCATGACTCGCTCTATCACGATGTACAAAATGTGTAGATTCCCCCATCTATGTGGTGTTTGGGAAATATGGATCCAGATGAAGGAATTAAGTCGTACGAAGCGAATCTCTTCGGGGAAAAATAAATGGCATATAGAATAAATGTTAGCAACAAGTCTAAACAGTAGTACAGACAGGTCGCAAAATGCCAAGCCTATAATGAATATTGTCGATGCCTTTTTCTTCTTTTTCTTGAGAAATACAATTATGCTTGATATGTTCCCAAAGATTCCTACCGCAAAAAGGATAGGCAGGATAGAAAGGTTGATAATAACCTTTGTCAGGAATGTGTAGTCTTCTTTGATATGTTCAGCAAGAGACAAGTTTCCCGTTGTCGTAAAATTCAGGTTTGTTGCATTCCCATCTGAGATGTTCATTTCGTATGGGCTTTCATACCAGCACAGCTCCTTGTATAAATAGCCTAATGTCACTCTGGACCAAGTCTGGAATATATATTTATTAAAACATTAAACTTCATTTACAAAGATTAAACATAAAGATATAGATTGACATTGGATTTTTTCAGTCATTAGTTATTTGTAATAAATGGCTTCTACTCCGTGAATGTTTTATCCTTATTTGTTTATGAAAGGTGAGTGAGATTCTCTTTCCTTCTCCACATATATCCTATACATCTTTGTGTTTTCGCATCGGGTGTTTTGGTGTTTTGTTGTTGGTGCTGCAACAGGGTCTTGTTGGAGATCCCCTCCCTGACTATATATTGATGTACAGATGTATTTCAACGATGAAACGTACAGACTGTAATGACAGCAGAATTATAAAAAAAAACCCCAAAAGATGTAAGATGTTATAGGATATGATTATATTGTTATCATCATTTTCATTGTTTATACAAAGGATCACTGGCGAGGGTTAAGTAACCGAAACGTGCATGTCTGGTACATGCTGCAAATTCATCTGTTCTTAAATGATGCTATTGAATTTATGCTATTGAATTTGAATACGTTTAACATTCTAATGATTTCCAAAGGTAATGAAGGAAATTTTGCCAAAAACATGGAAATTAGTTATATTCATCATTTAACGGGATTCGAGTATCGTTCAAGTATCGTTATTTTGACACTGTTTTAATGGTCAAACTAACTTTTTTTATATCAACTAAAAATCTACATTCAAATCAATTAAAATGTACAAAATATTTTTCTCTCATACCATCGTATAAGTTACAGAGTTGGCCATAAGATAGAGCTATATGAGCTACATATGTATCACATATCATGTGACAGCTGTATATCATGTTTAACGTCTTCAAATTCATTAGCATCATTTTAGAGCAGATAAATTTACAGCATGGACCAGACATGCACGTTTCGGTATTTAACCCTCGTCAGTGATCCTCAATCTAAACAATGTAAAATGTCCAAAATATGTGAAAATTATGTCCTAAATATACCGAAAGACGTAGCAAGATGGCAGGGATAAGATCACTGACGAGGGTTTAGTACCCGAAACGTGCATGTCTGGTCCATGCTGTAAATTTATCAAGTTTTAAATGATGCTATTGAATTTAAGGACGTTTAACATGCTACAGGACCCAGGTTTTAGAAGGTTAAACAAAAATTTTCAAATGCGTTTGAAGAAACGACTAAACGAAATTGATCGAACTTGGCTCATTTGCCCTCGGGGACTCCTGATCCACCAGCAGTGACACTCACCATATCAGGTGACGATTATTAACGCCATTGGGACGTCGATTGTTATTGTTATTGTGAGTCATGATTCAGCCCGAAGAACAAACAAGCTAGCGGCGACGTGGCAATAAAACATCGACTTTGTAAATGAGTGATGACGTCACACGATATCCGAATCGACCTTGATATTGGTCTGTGTCATATGATATTGTAAAAACTTTTTGTACTAGCTTTATTTAATTTTAAGACGTTTAACGTTAGTAGATATTGAAATGAGAAATATTTTGAAAAGGATCGTATTAAAGTGCAACAACAGTGTGCAAAATAAAGATGATGAAAAATTCTCGATACCATATTGACCAATTCCCAGAAAGTTGCAAAATATTTGATAGCTCTGATAACGCGTAACAGGCAATTAAAGTATCAATTTACACCTTTTCCCGACTACTGCCGAGCCGTGCGCTGGTCAGTTTGCAGATAACCACATTTGGGAGTCTCTACGACAACTTATGAACGCTTATCTCAGTATACACATAAAGTTAGGCAAGTGAACGAAGAATGGCCTCGGAATTAGACGATGTTTTAGACGAAGAATAAACTAGTTTGTCATTAGAATCATCAGAATTCGATGGAGAAGGACATGTCGTTTCTGATTTAAGCGACTACAGCCTTTCCGAGGAAAATTTGAGCAGTTAATTTCGGATGACCAAATTACCGATGAACATATGCATCTAATGTAAAACTTTCATCATTAGCAATCTGTATACATTGTATATGAATTGTCATCATATAAAAACTGTTCGTCTATTCGTCTGCATTCTGCTAACTTATAAATATTGATTATTTGTAAGCATGACGGAAAGACAAAGGGACTGTTTGGATAAAATATATATAAGTATAAAAAAAGGAAAAAAAATCTAAGATGCGAATATGAAAGTCAGATATATGATGGGGGGAAAGTGTTTCAGTGTACAACAAAAAATAAATGAGGAAGACCAAACAAAATTAATTAAATGTTTTTTTGAGGTCCCGAACCACATTTATTTTAGGAACAATTTGCTCGCCCGCACCAGTAAATTTCTGGCTCAAAAATGTTTAAGGTTCGGTTCTGATTTCTGCAAACTTTAAAGCTTCTAGTAGACTAAGATTTTTCAAATTTCCATGAAAATGATACTTTTTGTGTGTGAAAATTTTTGTTGGGAGCAAATTTGTTGTCCCATATATGGCAATGAACGTCAAGGAGAGGGGGGGGGGGTTCGAAAATCTTTTCCGTATGTGCCAGGCTTCCTATTCACCAGATTACTATGGGGATTCTCTTTTGAGGACGGAAAACATGGAAATGTACATGTACTCCTGGGTAACCCCCTAAATTAAAAAAAATATATATTTCACTCTCTCGCACTTTAAAACTTCAATACTTTTAAAAAAAGATTTAAATAATTATATTTTCGCTCGATCGCACCTTTTTTCACAAGGAAATAGGAAGAACATTTAATTAATTTGGTATGGTATAACTCTGAATACCAAAATCAAAATATTAAAATATTGTACTTTACTTATTTCCAATGCGTTTGGTTGATAAAGCCCCTTAATGTAAACGTCTTAATATTGAATAGCCCCTTAATGTCATATATGAATTAAAATTATAATATTAAACAATGATAATACTATATTAGGTAAAAAGAATTATACAATAAGACAAAAAGGTGTTATTAGTATAATAAGATATTGCGTTTAAACTCATGGCCAAATAAAAAAATAAGTTGGAATAGAATTTGCCTAATAAAAAACTGTGGGTTTTTTTCGTTTTTACATAGAAATATTTCAAAAGCATAAAATGATAGGCTTGGCCAACCCAAACGTCTCGAAACCCCTATCCCAACCCACCCCCGCAAAATGTTCTAGGTCGACCTCATATTGAAGTCATGAAATTCTGTACGATAGTTCATGGAAGTTCCTCGGCGAAGTTGGTAGAGTTGAGTGAAATCCCCCCCCCCCCCCTTTCGAGAGTTCTCAATCATGTCTGGGCATTTTGACTTTTATTTTTCTCGTTTTCAATGTACAATTAAAGAATTTATGTGCTACTTTCTGTAGAATCTCCTATAATGTCTGGACGCTATATGTCCATCTGTTCATAAGTTGTCGTATCGCGCCGAGCACCGCCGAAGCCGCAAGCTGGGATGCTATCTTAATTGCACACAGATGTACCTTTATTAATAACTCTTGAACCAGTTGGACTATCAATTTGGTTCCTTCGCACATTAGTTAGAATGATCATTATAATATAGAAACTTTCACTGTTGTGGCACTTTAAGTAGTTATTCCCCCTTGATAAAAAAAATTAAAGAAATTAACTTCAGAAAACCTAATTGGTATTTTTTTTTTTTGTTGTTCAGTGAATTTTGATGACAGGTTTTTTTTTTCATGAATATTTGACCAGACAAAATTTGATACTCCATAATTCTGTTGAAAGAAATTAAGAAAAAAAAAAATTTTTTTACCGTTGATTTCAATGTAAACTATAAGGGTCCATAAGCAATGTTTTCGATATCCAAATTTGTAAAAAAAAAAAATATGTTCAATTAATTTTTACATCATAATTATGCTGTGGTTTTAGGTCTCAGGATTTCATAATTGGGTGTCCCAATTACTTCTCATTACCCCTTGAATACCTTAACCATATAATTTCCTTTCTTATCTGTCACCATAGTTCGAATAAATCTACAAAACTTAATTATTTTTTTCACTTCAGAATGTCAATTGATATTACAAATTCAGACAACGAATGTGTGTTTTCCGTACCACGCCTAAGTGAAAATTAGTATGAAGCAAACTGGCGTCAAGGAATGCTATATAATAGTATGTTTTGGCTCCATGTTCTGTTTTATATAGACGTATGTAATTAATGTTTCTGTGTATGTAAATAATATCATTAATGCCGATATTCCTATTCAATATTTTGTCTCACATTTCGAAACATTAAATAATAAGTCTATAACACATTAACTTAATTTGTTTTTAACATTTTTGTATTTGTTTCGCGAGAAACGAGGGTAATTTTGCCAGGGCTGCGGTTGACTTGTTTCACAATTTTGGTCGCTATTGTTGTTTCAAAATTGAAAATGTATCACATGGAAATGATCTTATTTATTTAAAGTGACTAAAACGACATTTTATAAATTATGACCAGTATAGATTAAAATACAAAGGATAGAAATTTGAAATCTAACACAAACAGGAAATAAACAATCAGGTAAAAGAATAAGACAGAAGCATATACCTTGGATACAAATATGACCAGATAAAAAAATGCAAAGAAAGATGAAAAACAATGTAAACGATAGAATGTACTCACGCTAAATATTACTGTCCTTCCATGGAATTGTCGTCTTTGAATATGTCTTCTGACACGAAGGCAGGTTCTGTAAAATCCCCCGGCATCCATATATATACCTTCATCTAGACGTCCATCAATGACCACTTTATTAGAATAGACCATCCTCCAATATTATGTATTATCTTCACGTTGTTAGAAAAATGGGCGTGATTTGATTATGAAAACATGTAAAACCTGCATAAGACATGCCAAGAAAAAAGGTATTCAGGACTTATGGATCGTCTTTGTATTTCTTCTAAAACTGAGAAAGACATTCATAAACATATCTGATCATTTGCATAAACTTTCGTTTTAAGCCTAAAACTCTGTTCTATTTCTAAGTAGGCTCATTTACATCGGGAACTGTATGTACATGTAAAAACAAACTGTGTTCATGTCTGATAGCGTTTTTTTTATTTCTAAAATCAGTATCTAGGGAGATAAAGTTTTATTTAATTTGTTTTGTTAAGTTCCTGACGAGTTCCTTTTGAATAAGTTTGTCTCTCTCATTCAAGATATTTCATTGATACGAGGCGACCTTAAAATTGCCATGATGAAATGATCGGTGAAAGGTGAATTATAATCCTGCGTAGAAGACACTACAACTTAGTCAAGTTAGAAAACTAATGGAATTTAAACACTTCAAACATCGGGTCGCGGGGAATTGTAGATATAAAACAAAGGAAGGGATCGCCAACAACACCAGGTTGTAGCACCCACAGCAAAACCCCAAAACATCTAACGCAAAAACACAAAGCAGAAAAGCACAGAAAGAGACGCATAAGGGACAAGGAGCATCAAAGGACTACAAATAAACCAACAGCATTCATAACAGAGCACAAATATGAGCATCGACGGAAACCCTAGCAAGCCAAAGGTGGGACCAGGTGTCATTATATAAAATGCATGCACTGTCAGAGGTTACGTCTATATAGTCAATGCTATGGCGACAATGCCAGGGAAAAGTATTCAAAACACTTACTGTCAATGATATAGATATCATTTTCTGACAATTCAAGTCCAAATGCTGGCTCGATCGCTTTTGCTCGCTAGTCATTTAGTCTAAGTACATTTAAACTCTACCAGACACATAGAGACATTAATATTACAACACTATATCTATCCCCACCCTTTTTGTCAAAAATTTCCAGATATGCCCTTCCTTTTCCATTCAGAGCTACGCCATTGTAATTTAGTGAAATTTAAAGAGATGCAATTTTTAGAATGTAACTTAAAACTTCGAATGTAAATGAGGAATGTTTTAAATCAAAAGAATGGAACCATTGTTTATATCTTTAAAGTCGTACCTAGTAAGAAATGAAATGTCATTTGAAACTAAGAGTCAGGATACGATAGAAATAAGTTGAAACATACACCAAACACCACTTTTTCAATTATTCTTTTCCATAAAGTTTAATATCTTCTCCTTTGTGAACTTATTCTGTTTTACTCTTTGGATGAAAAAATCAGTTACTCCACCCCCGCCGGAAAATATACATTTTTGGCAGCTTCCATTGAAAAAAATATCTGTAACCCCACCAAAATCTCTTAGGTGAGGGTGGGATAGGGGTGGTTGAATCTCACTATTTAAAGAGGACGAACATTATACCTGCATGACAAGTATTCTGTACACATACATGTATGTAAACATGTAAATCCCCTCTCCCAAGACTCAAATTGTAGCTAAAGATAAGCGGTTTGATATTTTTTACGTGTTCCTGCTTTATGACATCGGACTCTTAGTTTTCTCTCTGTCTGTCTGTCTGTCTGTCCGTCTGTCTGTTTGTGCGTCCGTCATAATTTTTGACCTAGTGACCTTGCCCTTAATATTTTACCTACTTTCGATTAAAAAAAATCTGCTTCGCAGGCGACACAAGCATTCCTTGGATTGCTATTTTTTGTATGTGAAAACATTTTAGTGTGATGCAGATCAAATTCGAGTTTAATTTAGATTGACTTATTTTCCCAAGAGTTATGGCCCTTGGACTTGGCAAATTTCGTGAATTCGGTTTCCCAGACTTTTCTTGGCTGTTGTTGCAGATAATGAACTGATGAACAGTGATGCAGGACATAAATTTATGCCGCCGGTAGGGGACTTATATCGCACAGCGAATATTTTATTCCTCAACTCATCGATTATTGTAATTCAGATTTAGTTTATTTTGATTGTTAGTGTACTGGAATCTCTTCCAGTTCATTTCATAAAGTGTTAAATAAACACATAAAAGTGTAAACCAAGACAAAAAAGTGCAAATTTTACAAATGTAAAATGTACACAAAAAGAGCAAAATTGACACATATTGGTGTAAAATTTACACATAAATGTGTAAAATTTACACGCAAAATTGTAACATGTACAACAAAGAGTAAAATATACAAATAAAAGTGTGAAATTTACGCAAAAAAGTGTATAGTTTATACATAGAAGTATAAAGTTTACATTAAAGTGTTAAAAATTTACACAAAATGTAAATATACACAAAGAAGTGTAACATTTCAGAAAAAAGTGTAGAATTTACGGAAAAAGTGAAATTTATAGAAAAAAGAGGCCCAAGTGAGCCGTATCGCTCACCTGAGTTGCAAGCAATAGAATGATAGTGGACAATTTGGTAGAGGACCTTGAGTACTTGCTTTCAGTTAGGTTTCGTCAAATTCTGTGAAGCAGTCTCAGAGGAGATGTTAAAAATGTGTCATCCAATCAGATCCTTGGGCGGCCATATTTTTTACCGGTCGACATGAAGAAATACAAACTTGGTAGATGACCTTGAGTTCTTGCTTCCTGTAAGGTGTCATGAAATTCTGTGCAGCGGTTGCAAAGGAGAATTCCAAAATGTGTCATCCAATCCAATATTTGTTGACCGATCGGCATGAAAAAACACAAACTTGGTAGAGGGCCCCGAGTACTTGCTTCCTGCAAGGTTTTATGAAATTCCGTGCAGCGGTTGCAAAGGAGATGTCAAAAATTTGTCAGCCAATCAGAGCCCTGGGCGGCCATGTTTCTTGACTTATCGGCACGAAAAACACAAACTTGGTAGTGGACGTTGAGTTCTTGCTTCCTGTAAGGTTTTATGAAAATCCGTGCTGCGGTTACAGAGGAGGGTTTGAAAATGTTAGAAAGTTAACGACAGACGACCGACGACGGATGGACGACGGACGACAGACGACGGACGCCGCGCTATGACAATATCACTTGAGCTTTGCTCAGGTTAGCTAAATAGTGTAAAATTAACACAAAAGAGTGTAAAATAACAAAACCAAAAGTGTAAAATTTACAGTAAAAATGTAAAATTTACACATAAAAGTGTAAAGTTTATACATAAATGTGAAGAAATTACACATAAAAGTGTAAATTTTACATAGAAAAGTGTAAAATTTATTTTAAAAATGTAAAGTTTATGCATAAAAGGGTAAATTTACACATACAAGTGTAAAATTTACAGAGAAAAGTGTAAAATGTACACATAAAAGCGTACGATTTATACTTTTATATGTAAAAAACAAAACAAAAAATGTACCAAAAATGGATCTAATACGCTTCCGTGATTTTGAGATAGACTTCATTTAAATGCTCCATCATGTAGATGTGAAAGATCCAACGACATTGTCTTTAAATTTTGACGATTTTCCAACTTCCGTTTCTCTCTTACCAAGTTTTTTTTCATTACCCGGAATGAATTAAATTGACGTTTCGATTTTTCAAGGGCCCTCAAACGATATTTCTTATTGAAAATTTAATAGTACCGAAGAGTTCCAACTCTATATCTTCTTAAAGAAAATTTCAAACTAATTTATTATGCACCAGACACGTGTTTCACATATTAAATCCTCATCAGTAATGCTTCCAGACAAAGTGTTTTTCAAAGCCACCAAAATTCATTTCAGTAGCGCCCTCTGGTTTTATTTTTCACTGGTGTACAGCAGATGCACGTACCATCCGGTACCTACATCCCGTCATGGTGACAGGTGATGCCGATTCATATGTTTACATCCTCCAATATCAATAACCTACACAGTTGGATTGTACGTGCATCTGCTTTACACCAGCGATTTTCAGAATTTAAGTTTGTGCATTAGTGTGTGGCCCCAAATTTACTGTAGGGTCTATTCAGTAGCATATCGAAATGAAATCCATGTTCAAAATAGCATAGGATGTTAACCTCCTTTAATTTCGACAATTTGTTTGGATGAAATGACAAGATTCCGAAAAAGCCAAACGATATTTATGATGACAAATTGATAACGTTCCAAAACAAAGCTTCCTTCAGGCAACAGAGCTGGAAAGAAGTAATAAATACACTTGACAAACATCAAAGTCACGGAGAACGAAATATAATTTCCTTGGTATACATCATTCATTCCTAAAACTATACTACCCTTGCTGTATTCTCTTTGCTATGAACAATGATATTTCAGTTCAATTCTATAATCCGCTTGTTGCACGGCATCAAACAGTTATCTACAATTATTGAAAAATTTTCCTTGCGTGTTAAGAGAACTACTCATGGTAATAAGTCATCGACTCGGTCAATCTTTCATTAATTACTTCAGTCATTTATCTTATCATTGCTAAACAAAAAAGTTATTCCATCGTCTGCAAAGGAGTCTTGGAAATATTTTGTGCAGAGAGATAAGAAAATCTGTTTATTAACTGTTTTTTTTTAGCAATTTGTCGGAATTCCAACGGGGACCAATTGTGCCCCACTCCTTGCCGACATTTTCCTTTACTCGTGCGAAGCTGAATTCATTCAATGTTTGGTCTCTGAAGGGAAAAGTTACTTAGCTTCTGACTTCAACTTCACTTACAGATACATAAACGATGTGTTGTCCATCAATAATCCAAAATTCGCGGATTACCTGAGCAGTATCTATCCTTCGGAGCTTGAAGTCAACGAAACTACAGAGACAAATAATTCAGCATCCTATTTCGACATAATGTTGTCCTACAATACTGATGGTCACATGAACACCTCACTCTATGACAATGTGACGACTTCAATTTCAGCATTACAAACTTTCATTTTATGAGTAGCAACATCCCTTCATCGCCTGCTTATGGCGTGTTCATATCTCAGTTGATACGCTATGCCAGAGCAAGTACCAAATATACGGATTTTGTTCTAAGAGCTAGGCGTCTTTCAGATAGGCTTCTCAGTCAGGGATATCTTTGTGATCGACTGACATCGTCACTGAGGAAGTTCTACGGTCGATATGGGAAACTCATCATACACTATGATGTCCCACTCCCCAGAATGGTGAATGAAATTCTGTCATAGACCATTTGAACCATCCAACCAAAGATTGTACATGTACTCTATGTCTTCATATGGTGGAGGTTTTTGATTGTTTGTTTTGGTTCCTGTTTTATCCTGATTTTGTATGCTTTCGGTTTCTGATTTTCTAAATTATCGATTTTGTGCTGTATACAAGGACATGGTCATTATCCATATTTGTCATTTCAATTCATTATAGTACCAATTATACGTAACATAATTAAGATATCCGTTGTACAAATAAATATTAAGTGAATTATGTTGTTAGAATCAAGGCATATTTATTTAAGAAATGACTGTTTTTCTTTTGCTGTTCATGGTTGTATAACTCTGGTTGGACACATGCAAATTTTCCGAGACTCGCGGATACTTATATTTTCATTTATTATAAATATCGGTCATTTTTATTTGTATGCACTTCGCACATTTTGCGTGGCAAATGGCCGTCCAAAGTCGGCACCGGTTACCCATTGGTCTCATTGGTTTATGTGTTGTCATTTGTGTTTCATGTTTTAATGTCGTGTGTCTCTTTCCGTTCATAGTATGCTCATCTTTTGTGTGTTGCTGGTGATGCTTCAACAGGGTCTTGCTGGAGATCTTCTCCCTTCGTTGGTATGCTCGTCTTATTCGCATCGGGTGTTTTCGTGTTTTGCTGTTGGTGTTGCAAAAGGGTCATGTTTGAGATCCCATCCCTTCTTTTCTAAAATGCTAAGTTAGGCGCTAGGAGTTTAATTCTAATATTGACCGCAGCTAAGGACAGATCTAATGCAATGAGAGAGATACCCCTTAGTTTTAGAAAGTTAGGATTAATATCATGACAGAAAATTTTCAATATATTTCAATGCAGAACTAAAGACTAAAACTAGGCGAGCGATATAATCGGGGTCTTAAAGTCCACCAACAGCGATACGAACCTAGTGGTTGAAATTGTAAATAATGAAATATATGTTGACTTAGAATCACCTTACTTTTTGGAGATCTCCTCCCTTCTTTTTACTTGTACTGTATTTAAAAAATTACATATTTCCGAACAAACAACACTTAATAGCTGTCTAGTGCTCTCAGAAATCAAAAATTGTCTTGATGAGTTGTATTACATCAATTTACTCCTGAAGCAGTGTCTTCGATTAATTCTATTTTTCGACATCCCCGTTCTAATAATGTCGAAGGTTCCAACTCTATACCTTCTTGAAGAAACTTCCAAAAAAATCTCCATGTACCAGACACGTGTTTCGACTATTAAATTCTCATCGGTGATGCTTCTTGCGGAGCCAACAAAAATCATTTCTGTAGCGCCCTCTTTAATTTCATTATAAATGGAAAGAAAGAATCTCACAAATCATTATGATCGCTTTCAACAGCAAACACATTGTTTTATCTTACAATAAAACGTATTTGAATTCTATTTCTAATAATCATATGTAATACACAGAAGCAAAGTCATCGAAACGTTGAATTCTCATCGATTACATATTTATATTTGTAAGTACGTATTAATTTCTTGAATAATTAAAAACAATCCATCTTATATGACTTTAAATGACTTGAATATTTCTAATTCTCACTTCTGATCGAACAACAATACCGGTAGTTAGAGCCTTGGTTTGTGCTGATGTTAATCCTTTGCTCCTAATTTGGGCTCATGTTTGCTTTTCAAATAAATATTGTTTAAATGGTGAGAGCCCGCCTTAATTACTTTAAATATACAAGGAGAAGTAAACTAACCCGTAGGGAAGCTTAATATAATAAATAACAATGAACACTATATATCCACAAATTTTCGGCCACTCGGCCTTTATCAAGTGGAAGAGCACAAATATAGAAGAATTCTACGTAATATCCATAACTGCTGGTAAGCAAAGCCCAGCGTAAAATGAACAAGGTATGACGTCATTAATAACAATCAACAATGCGTAAAGCGCCAAATCGACGTTACATAAGACCGCTAAATCTGCGTACCGTTATCGAACATAAATAAGTTAGAAAAGAGTTCGTTTAAGTTGTACCGTTAATAAAATTATTAGATTCATGACTAACAAATATAAATTCAGGAGGTAAGATACTGGTGCGTCCTCCACCGCCGTCCTTTCTAACACCTATAAAACTAGAAAGTCATATCAAAATAAAGTGACAAGATACATGTTTGAAGTATGAATAATAAAACTTGACTAGATCCAAATATACAGAAAATCGATAAAAGAACAAATAAATAGATAACTGAATAAACGAAAAAAAAAAATAATAAAAACCCAAATAAACAAATTAGTGAAATAATTAAAAATAATAATAATTATAACAATAGTAAATGCTTGTAAAATTAGAAAAGAAATTATATATACATATATATATATAAACATTTATAAAGGGGAAGGGCCGGGAAATAGAAAAAAAAGAAAAAAAAAAAGAATAAATAGATAATCAATTGATCAAATAAATATAGAAATAAATAAATAAATAAATAAATGTTCAAATGAATTAATAGACAAATAAATAAATAGATAAATAGATAAATAAATGATTAAGGGAGGGGTTGTTGCCGAACCCATACCGAATAAAAGACGGGAAGAAAAGTAAGCCCTTTAGAAAGTCAAGACAACCATGGATATAAAATGGCACTTACACACTCTCACTTACGCGCTATCACGCAATCAGAAAAAAGGAAAAATTGATATTGAATAAAATGCACAGAAGTCTCTATCCACTGAAAATTATATATAAATAAATAAGGGAACGCAACCCATTGACTTGAAATATGTATATTTTAAGGGTAATTTTACATAAATATTGTGAATGTGTATTAACAAAAATGCAATACACTAGCATTACAGTCAATACTATCAATAATCGTCCGTCCATCTGTCTGTCAGTCACAAAACCTTCACTTTTGTCATAACGTTTGAATGGTAAGTTACAGGGCTTTCATATTTCTTATGTGTATTAATTTTGACAAGACCTTTCCATGAATATAGATATAACATTTTTTGACCTTGTTTCCTTGACAATGGAGTTTGACCTGCCTTTAAGAACTTTAATCTGAGGCATAACTTTCGAATCTTTAGTGATAGAGCTTTCATATTTCACATGACAATGGTGTATAACTTGTGACAAGTCCTCTCTGTGAATATAAAATATTTTTAACTTTGTAACCTTCTGATCAGCTAGGGAGTTTGTTATACTTTTAAAAACTTTAACTTGAGCTGTTGAATTGTAAGTGACAAGCTTTCATATCTCACTGTGACAAGACCTTTCCACGGATACCAAACATTTTGACCATTGGATTTTTATCCACTTTTGAAATACTTCAATTTTTGGACATAACTTTGAATAGTTAGGGAGCAACCATTTAATTTTTAGGGGTAGGGACTGGAAGATGTAAGAAAAAAAAAACCGGAATGAAGATTTAGAGAAAAAAAAATTCAGTCCCAAGGGCCGGCAAAAAAATCTGAATCATGAAATTAACCGCCTGTCTTCCGACCTTTTCACATGCATGATTTATCTTTGAAGTATTTGAAGCATAAAAACTGTTTTGTGTAATAAACGTAGTACAAATATAAATGAAACAAACTTTACAAAGATTATAGGTCTCATATGCCATTCCAGAAATTATAATTAAAAGAAGTGATCTGCTAACAAGAGATGCCTTAACATACTCTTCCTTGGCACCTGCTCTCACTCCGTGTTTGATATTTGATACATTTATATCTTATACATTTGTAACATCGTCATTTAAAAAGATCTATGGTCAATATGGGGACCTCGTCATACAGTATGATGCTAGATTGTCCAGAATCAGGGACGTATATACGTCCCTGCCAGAATGATGACTTTGTCAATATTGAAATATATGTTCTATAGTACAAATAACGTTGTACTAGACAAGTGTTTTGGATATTCTAATCCTTGTCAGTGGTACTTCACTTCATGATAATGGATCCTCGTCAGTAGTACTTCATGTTAATGGATCCTCGTCAGTAGTACTTCATGATAATGGATCCTCGTCAGTAGTACTTCATGATAATGGATCCTCGTCAGAAGTACTTCATGATAATGGATCCTCGTCAGTAGTACTTCATGACAATGGATCCTCGTCAGTAGTACTTCATGATAATGGATCCTCGTCAGTAGTACTTCATGATAATGGATCCTCGTCAGAAGTACTTCATGATAATGGATCCTCGTCAGTAGTACTTCATGATAATGGATCCTCGTCAGTAGTACTTCATGCTGATGGATCCTCGTCAGTAGTACTTCATACTGATGGATCCTCGTCAGTAGTACTTCATGATAATGGATAATGACAAATATGGATAATGACCATACCCCAATACACAATACAAAATTATTCATTCCGAAGATCATAAACCGAAGGCATGCAAAATCATGATAAAACAGAAACAAAATCAAGCAAACAAATATCTCAATCACTTGAAAAAAAAAGCGAACTCCGAATATGGGAGTGAGACTAGGTTCCCAGGAAGACTCAGTATCTCCTGCTTGTATGGACACTCGTCGCTTCATTTCGGCTGAAATATCACGTCCTACTTTTGTCTTAGACCAATATGAACCATCTAGCCACAGAATATACTTGTATCTTCCAGAATGGAAATGACCGGTTTTGACAATTCTGCCTAATTGAAGCAAGGATGTTGCATGCAAGCAGGATATGCTGACTCTTCCTCGGCACCTGGTCTCACTCTATTCTTTTCATGTGGTGGATGTTTTTGTTTGCTCGCTTTGGTTCCTGTTTTATTTTAATTTTGACTGCATTTGGTTTATTATTTTCTGAATTATCGGTTTTTGTACTGTGAATTGCGATATGACCATCATCCATTTTTGTTATTATTTCGAAATATCACGCTGAATGATTTAAACGTAAGTGTAATTTTTGAAAAAAAATCCAGCCGGAAGGGCTGGCGGGAACAAAATAATCCGGCTTTGAAATTGCTGAAAAATTCCGGCCGGCTTTCCCCATGAATATCAAATGGTAGCTCCCTAAGTGATATGGCTTTCATGTTTTACATGTGCATACCTTGCCACACGACATTTCTTTCGGTAACAATTTTCTAACTTGACATTGAGTTAAATATAATTTTTGATTTAGTATTGTGATTGTACAGAAAATATATTTAAAGATAATACGGACGTGTACCAACTCTATACCCTCTGAAGACATTTTCAAACCAATTAATTATGCAACAGACACGCGTTTCTGATGTCAAATTCTCATCAGTGACATCTTTTTAAACTCATTTTCATCCAAAGTGATTTTATCGTAGCCAAAATTCATTTTAGTAGCACCCTCAGGTTATATCTTTCAATTAGATTCTTGCAGTTTGCAGAGAGGGCACGTATGATCGATTTAGTAGCATATCCTAATAAAATGTATGTGTGAAGACGTGTAACATTTGTACCACATGGTGAGTGTCACTGTTGGTGGACCAAAAGTCCCCATTGAAACATGTAGCCAAGTTTGATAAACTTCAGTTATAGTCTTTTCATTAAAATTTTTTCGCAACTTCTGAAAAGTTGGTCCTGTAGCATCATATCATTTCCATCCTGCTATGTATTTCGTTATGTTTTTTAAATAACAATTAGAATCTTTCGCTATATTTCATTGTTTAGATAAAGGATCACTGCCGAGGGTTAATATACCCGACACGTGGATGCATGTCTGGTTCATGCTGCAAATTTATCTGTTCTTAAATGATGCCATGAATTAGTTGAAGACGTGTTAAGTATCGATCAATTTCATGCGTTTTATTTTTGTCTTCATGACATTTATGAAATCGGTTAAAGATATACCTAGACCAGTAATGGATTTAGGATTTGTACCCCTTTGTGAGTGTCTCTGTTGGTGGATCAGGCGTTCCCGAGGGCATGATCATGAAGCCAAGTCCGATGAAGTTCACGCAGTTGATAGTTTCTTCAACTTTCACCTACAAATATATCGATGAAAGTGTCCCTAATATTTGGAGCAAACATAACAGTGACATTTCTTCATTCAACATCCTTATTTCTTAACTAGACGATCCAACAATACACTGCATACCAAAACTACGCAAGTCAAACTTACATACATTACTTATTCTAGCAACTGCTCAACTACAATTTTGTCTAGAAATCTGACGTCAGTACTTACTGTGATAAAGGAACCCATGACAAAATATTGCGAAACTATTCAAAATAGGAATGGTATAAACTTCTTTTGGGTTATTACAATTCAGGGGATGTGATTGACAAAATGAAATTTCGAAGCCAATGCGATTTCTTCATTTCTTCCCCCACGACAAAATTATAAATCAATGATCGCATGTCCAAACATCTGAATCAAAGGGTTTCTTTTCTGCTTCAGAATACAATGACAAATATGGATAATGACCATATCCCTGTATATAGCACAAAATCGATAATTCAGAAAATCAGAAACCGAAGGCATACAAAATCAGGACAAAACAGGAACCAAAGCAAACAAACAAAAACCTCCACCACATGAAAAGAAGCTAACTCCCGATATGGGAGTGAGATCAGGTGCCCAGGAAGAGAAAGCATCTCCTGCTTGCATGCAACACCCACCGCTTCAATTCGGTAGAACTGTCACATCCGGTAACTTCCATTTCGGAAGACATAGATTACAATCTTGGGTTGGATGTTTCAAATGGTCTATGACAAAATATCACCCACCATTCTGGAGAGTGGGACATCATAGTGTATGACAAGTTCCCCGTATCGACCGTAGAACTTCCTCAGTGACGATGTTAGTCGGTCACAAACATATCCCTGACTGAGAAGCGTATCTGAAAGACGCCTAGCTCTCAGAACAAAATCGGTATATTTCGTACTTGCTCTGGCATAGCGTATCAACTGAGATATGAACACGCCATAAGCAGCCGATGAAGGGATGTTGCTACTCAGAAAAGGAAAGTTTGTAATGCTGAAATTGAAGTCGTCACGTTTGTCATAGAGTGAGGTGTTCATGTGACCATCAGTGTCGTAGGACAACAATATGTGCAAATAAGATGCTGAATTATTTGTCTCTGTAGTTTCTTTGACTTCAAGCTCTGAAGGATAGATTCTGCTCAGGTAATCTGCGAATTTCGGATTATTGATGGACAACACATCGTCTATGTATCTATAAGTGAAGTTGAAGTCAGAAGCTAAGTATCTTTTCCCTTCAGAGACCAAAGATTGAATGAATTCAGCTTCGTACGAGTAAAGGAAAATGTCGGCAAGGAGTGGGGCACAATTGGTCCCCATTGGAATTCCGACAATTTGCTGAAAGACCTTTCCTCCAAACACCACAAAAATGTTGTCGATCAAAACGTTTAACATCTGAATAATATCTGTTTCAGTGTACTTATTTTCAGAATCGGACTTTTCTTTTACAAAGTAGGTTTTGTCATGGTTCACAACAATAAATTTGTATCTGCGATTACCGTTCTTACTTGTAAACGCATTACTTATAATTTTTGCGAGTCTTTCTTTCAATTTAGAATGTGGAATTGTAGTGTAAAGTGTCGAAAAATCAAAGGCTTTGATCGAATTAACTTTACTAAAATAAGTGGATTTCAGATGCTCTAAAAGTTCCTTCGAATTCTTTAAAATCCACATCTGGTTGATACCACTGCGAGAATATACTGTCGAACAATATTTTTGAAGCCCAGATTTGATTTCAGATAAAACTTTGGTGAGTAAGATCGATACAGATTTGGTAGAACATTTTGAGGAACCAGCGATGAAACGTTGTTTGTACGGATTCTTATGCATTTTAGGTATGCAGTATAAGTATGGTAAATCTAAATCTAGATTGTTAGTTCGGAAGCCAAAGGAAGAAAGAGCTGATTTGTGGTTATCTATTATTTCAGAGGCAGAAAGGTTTGTTTGGGTGTAAGTGGGATTTCCAGGTGTAAAATTTAAACCCAACTCTTTAACTAGACTTTCGAAATAGAACTTTTTGCAAGTAAATGTGTAATTATTTGAGGCTTTGTCCGCTGGTGTGATGACATAATGTTCTTAGAGGTAGGTAAGCTCTGTGTTAACATCAGGGTCTTTAAATATATAATCACACAAATCATGGACGTGTAGTGACCTGTGTATTGCCTTGTCCTTCTTCTTGGACAATATTTATGTAAGATTTGTTGAGAATATCTACACGCAGACTGTAGGGATCCCTATGACTACTTATTGCGCTCCTCTTGTTGCAGATTTATGTTTATACACGTATGAAAATGAATCATCAAAGGCAAAGAAAACATGATCATTTGAAATGTTTCATTGGAACTTCTAGGTACATTTTTGTACCTCAATGATATTCTTCCTATCGATAATCATGTTTTTGATTCTAAACAAGGCAGACGTTACATATACAGAAACAATTTTTGGACCTAAATCTCAAAATTGTTAACGGAAAGATTCATACAAGTGTGTATGAATAAAGAGATGATTTTGGATTTAACATGGTAAAATTTCCACATTGACGGTGATGTTCCTAGATTACCGTCATACAGTATCTACATTTCACAGATCATCCGGTATGCTAGAGCCTGTACTGATGTTTTGGATTTTCATAGTACATGTATGTAGAAATTTACAAATTACATAGAAACTTTTAGGTCAATATTTTCGCTTTCACAGACTAGGAAAGACATCCTTGAATTTAATAAAAAAAAATTGCCAGCTTCTATTGCAATTCGGATCCATACAAACAACAGAGTATATTACTTTGAGTATTTCAAAACCTGCATTTTATGGTGACATAATTAACAATATCAGAAGGATCAAACTTTTAAGGTAGACAGAATTACCATCGAAATTGTGTTGAATCATCAAACGCCTTTTACACCGTGAATATCATCCTTCCGTCACCAGACGAACGCTTGGCTTGGTACTCGACCAATCTACAGCCTTGTATCAACACATTCGTTTATTAATTCACGATTTATCACGTGGTTATAAGTCAAAATGAATCTGACAGGAGGAGGGGGGTATAAAAGATTTGTTATTAAATATACCCTCCATATGGTGTCAAATGGAAAGGGAAATCAAATTAAATTTGTCATCATTTTAATGTTTGAAGAAAAGACGAATTACCATGTTATTTTTTTTCACGGTGTCTTCGCCAGTTTATAACTATTAATTCTTGTATATCAGAGGTATATTCGGTAATATGAATCTCATATATGACTGAATTTATAATATATGACTTTATGTATACTATATGACTGAATCTATGATATATGACTGAATGTATACTATACGACTGAATGTATAATATATGACTGAATGTATACTATATGACTGAATGTATAATATATGACTGAATGTATACTAATGACTGAATGTACTATATGACTGAATGTATAATATATGACTGAATGTATACTATATGACTGAATGTATACTATATGACTGAATGTATACTATATGACTGAATGTATACTATATGACGAAATCTATAATATATGACTGAATGTATACTTTATGTCTGAATATACACTATATGACTGAATGTATAATATATGACTGAATGAATAATATATGACTGAATGTATGATATATGACTGAATGTATGATAAATGACTGAATGTATGATATATGACTGAATGTATACTACATGTATATAACTGAATGTATAATATATGACTGAATGTATACCATATGACTGAATGTTTTCTATATGACTGAATCTATAATATATGGCTGGTCGGTTTGGAAATGTTCTGCGATGATGTATCAATTTGGGGAGGGTATGAGTTTTCACTGAATTGCCAGAGAAATATTCTATCTTTTACCAAAAATGTTAGAAGTTAATCCCCGGTTATTGCAAAGTTTCTCTAGACCTTGGTGTTCTATCATCCAGATTCCCTACCCTTATCATCAGTCATTCCCCAACCAATTTATGCTCACTCTTTAGGTGACCCCCCCCAAAAAAAAAAAACAAGAAAAAGATACTTTACAGAGTGATTTGTTCAAGCTTTTTATTTACGGTTATTTTTTTTATAATTCCGTGGTTTTTTCTTCTTTTTTTTTTTTTTTTTGATTTTTTTGTTTTGTCTATCGTGTTCTGACACTTGATGCGATTTACAGCAAAGGAAGAAACTGATAAATTTTGGAATACAATATACTGAAAGAAATGAAGGGTTGTAAAACCGTCATACGGACGGACATAAGTAATATAGGTTTTTTTCTATTTCCTTTAAAATTCTTTACATTCTTAATCAATTATTTTATTTTCCCCTGTATATTTTCATCGTTTGTTAGTTTTATCTTTTATTTGTTAGGGGTTGGGGGTTAAAGAGTGACGTATTGAAATTCTGAAAAGAAGTTTCACCTCCCCTTTTCTTAACGAAGAAATGCCAATTGAAAATAATGATAGATATGTTAAACATCGTTACGGGAGGTGGTTGCCCCCCTCCCAGTCTGAAAGTAGTGCATGATTTTCAGCTCAGGGCCACATTGTTCTTCATTGCTTTTCCTATAGTGTGATCATTGTTGAGAAGTTTAAATTGTTGATTTTAACATGAAAACGTAATTCAATGAAATAGACAAATGGCGATTTTAATGATATAAACAGATTCCTTTCACACGGACAAAAAGAGTTGAACTGTAGTGGCGGGGTATTCAAAGGGCCGATTCGAGGCATGAAGTGCCCATTTAAGAAGGGTAGGGGATGTGATTCAATTCTCGCTTCTCAGTGTAGATTAGTGTCAAGGTAAAGCTCTCCGGCCGCCGGAAAATGATATTTTAATAATCATAAAATAGTGCACTTTTCCCTGTTTTTAGGCATTTGAAAATACATTTTTGAAGTATTGCAGAGGTGCCAGTTGCTCTCATTTGTTGTTGTTGTTGTTTTTTTTTTGGGGGGGGGGGGGTTGGGGGTTGGGGGAGAGGTTTAAATTTACATGAAGCTGCATTAAGCAATCTACTAGTTTATTTAATTTTCAGCTTGTAAATTTCAACTTCGGCATAGTGGAAGGGTTGTGCGCACGTAATCCAGGATAACCTTCTGCTATTTCCGTGGCAGATGGACGTCTTAAGTCGGCACCGGTTGCCCATTGGTCTCGTTGGTTCATGTCCTTTGTGTTTGATGTTCCTGTGTTGGTGTTGTGCGTTGACGTTCCTTGTCACTAATGCGTCTCTTTCTGTGCTTGTCTGCTTTGTGGTTCTACGTTGGGTGGTTTGGGGGTTTGCTGTGGGTGCTGCAATCTGGTGTTGTTGGAGATCCCCTCCTTTGTTTCAACAATTAAAAAATGGTAACTGAGAAACGAAACCGAGGGGGACGCTTTTCTTTTAAAGTTTCGAACAAGTCTAAGAAACCACATGGTATTTCAGGCTACATGTTGGGGGGGGGGGGGGTCTTATATAATATGCCATGAAATTTCATAAAAATCCAGAGGACATTGACAAATCAAAATCAAAATCCTCAATTTTCGTAAAAACTACCTGAGACACGTGTTAAAGAATAGTCCTGAGATCTAGTGTTCAGTTACATAGTGGATGGGTCCGCCTACCGACTCTCCTTGATAAACGTCGCTTTATTTGCTATCATACTATCCTGTTTGTGTCTTATGCAAGTTATCATCATAGACGTACATCCATTTTCATGAACTGAAAACGATGAAAACTGGACGGGGTAGGGGGCTGCTTGTTCAGTCTCGAGCATCTAAACCGCCTCCTTCTCTTCCCCTTGAATAAAACCGTTTATCACAATCTCTGCTTTTCATTTCCAATTATAGGTTGTAATTGAAGAATCAGTAATCAAAATCATCGTATACACAATTTGTGTGGTCGAGTTGTACCGTCTGATGACATTTCAAGTACATCTCGAAAAGGGTTTATTCCTCCCAATTTTATCTCATGTTCCACAACTAATATCATATGGAAAAGCAGAAGATAAATTGAACGTTTTATTGACAAATTTAATCTTGAAATAAAGAGTAGTGCAAAGATGAGGACGCGTTCTACAATATTTTCTCGCTTTGCAGCGTTGCCCTCAGAAGTTTTCCGAACTAATCACCTTCGTGATTTTCACGCTAATGGCAATTAGGCCTATTGTATATTAAAGACGATGACCACAAAAACAAGATACGTTCAGCATAACGATAGGACCAAAGGAACACAAATGAATGGGTAAATGTATATGAAAAAGAAATACGGCGTAGGATACATGTAATACATGCTCAGAGGAGAGCCAGGTCAGGCATACAATCTCCGAGTTATCGTATAAGACTAGTAATTTGTAAAGTATATTCCTATGACAACGGGATGCATCTTGTGATGTGATATTATCATGAATCGCATTTTTTGCATTCATTTGATATATATATATTTGTTGGAATTAAGCTCCACTTATACTTAGAACTATCCTTCCCCCATATCACCAATAATCTATTGAATAACTATTTTTGCAAGTTTGTAATTGTCAATATGCTCCTGTTTTTAATGTTGTACTGTATTTTTTTTAAATCCCTGCATCTCAGGAATCCAATATGTTTTCCTCTCTGGTACAAGTAGGATACTTCGTACTGATCACATTTTGGTTTGAAAACATTGTCGAGATATTTTCAGATATTCAGATTGATGTCTTCTGCAATACAGTAAACTTCCGCAAAGTGTGCGTGGTTTAATTACTTTTTATTAATCTTTCGAAAAAATATGATAATTTCTAGTCCTTTCCATTTAGATTACTAAGACTAGAAAATCACCACGAAAGGTGACACATATTCCGAATAATAACATTGTAATATTAGTTTCGTAACAAAGATGTGATTAATTAAAACACAACTATGACGTTATCCCATACTCCAGACTAATAAGACTAGAAAATCACCACGAAAGGTGACACATATTTCGAATAATTACAATGTAATTTTAGTTTCGTAACAAAGATGTGATTAATTTAAACACAACTATGATGTTATTCCATATTCTTAACAGTTCTTTGTATGTAATACTGTTTCAACGCGATCCTTATTGGTATATCTTGTTAATTATAAAGTTAATTATCGGACGAAAAATTCTCAATATGTTGACACAAAATCAAACTTTGTATTCAAAAAATGATTTACGATCATACACTATGATGTCCCACTATCCAGAATGGTGGATAATATTCTGTCATAGACCATTTGAACCATCCAACCAAAGATTGTACTCTATATCTTCCAAAATGGAAGTAACCGGATGTGACAGTTCTACCGAATTGAAGCGACGGGTGTTGCATGCAAGCAGGAGATGCTTACTCTTCCTGGGCACCTGGTCTCACTCTCATATCGGGAGTTCGCTTCTTTTCATATGATGGAGGTTTTTGTTTGTTTGCTTTGGTTCCTGTTTTATCCTGATTTTGTATGCCTTCGGTTTCTGATTTTCTGAATTATCGATTTTGTACTGTAGACATGGATATGGTCATTATCCATATTTGTCATTCTTTGATAATTCTAATTTCAATTCCCATTTCTACTTTTACTTTCTTTTCTTTCTTTTGAAAAAAAACTTCCTTTAGTAAAATTTAATTAAACTTTGATGACATCACAATTTTTCATTCCAATTGCTATAGCGCAAAGGATAAAGGTCGGCGATAAAATCGAATCACTTTCCTTTTATTTATGATATTGCAGTTTATATTGATCAGTTATAAACTCATTATATAAGTTTTTCAAAAGAAGGTCAAAGTCCAAAGTCTAGGTCAACAGGTCAAAGATTTTGGTATCAGCAAAAACGTCTTGTCACAAAGAAGACACATGAGAAATATGAGAGTCATATAACCACCATTCAAAAAGTATGGCCAATATTAGTTTATTTTCAAAATTAGGTCAATTGAAATTCGTACTTCTTTGATGTTCCAAGGTCCAAGGTCAAGGTCACCAGGTCAAAAATTTGTCACCCGCTCAAAAATTTTGGTAAGTGCAGAATGGTTTTTACATTAGATATACATGTCTGAATCATCAACTCCCTATATAATAAATAAATACTGATATGCTTAGATTTATACTCGATAAAATATTTATGTTTTTTTTGCAAGTCAAAGTTGGACTTTTAAATAGGTAAAGTGCCGACTTCTACAGATGTTGTGATATGAAGTTATGTTATTTGTTGATAGCTATCAAATTGACTCATTACAAGGAAACAAATTATATGGAAACAGTCCTCAAAGTCTGGGAAATGGCGGTTTAAAATCGACGTTATCATAGCATTTTCATAACGTCACAATGGTTTTACTTCAGATACCGTCTGTAAGGGGAAATAACTCTGTATTCCGCAAAGACTCAATAATAATTTTCCTTAACGTCTGTGTGGTGTCCATGTTGCCAATTTGTCTGTTCTTAAATGATGCTATTCAATATGAAGACGTTTACATTATTACTTTTTATTAATCTTTCGAAAAAATATGATGATTTCTTGTCCGTTCCATTTAGATTAATAAGACTAGAGATTCACCACGAAAGGTGACACATATTCCGAATAATTACATTGTAATTTTAGTTTCGTAGCAAAGATGTGATTGATTAAAACACGACTATGACGTTATCCCATAATCTTAACAGTTCTTTGAATGTTATATTGTTTCAACGAGATCTTATTGGTATATCATGTTAATTATAAAGTTAATTATCGGACGAAAAATTCTCATTATGTTGACACAAAATCAAACTTTGTATTAAAAAAATTGATTTCCGAGCGTCTTTAATAAATCCAATTTCAATTCCCATTTCTACTTTTACTTTCTTTTCTTTCTTTTGAAAAAAAGACCTTCCTTTAGTAAAAATTGATTAAACTTTTATGACATTACAATTTTTCATACCAATTGCTATAGCTCAAAGGATAAAAATAATCAGCGATAAAATTGAATGCTCCCATTTATTTTTGATATTGCAATTTATATAGATCCGTTATGCACTCATTATATAAGTTTTTTTCCAAAAGAAGGTCAAAGTCCAAAGGCAAGGTCAACAGGTCAAAGATTTTGGTATCAGAACAAATGTCTTGTCACAAAGAAGACACATGAGAAATATGAGAGTCATATACCCACCATTCAAAAAGTATGTCCAATATAGTTTATTTTCAAAATAGGCAATTGAAATTAGTACTTCTTTGATATTTATCAAGGTCCAAGTTAAAGGTCACCAGGTAAAAAATTTGTCAGCCACTCAAAAATTTTGGTTTGTGCAGAATGGTTTTTACATTAGATATACATGTCTGAATCATCAACTCCGTATAGCCTACATTCAAAAAGTATGCCCAATATTACGTCTTTTCCAAAAGTAGGTTTAAGTCCGAGGTCCAAGTCACAAAGTTATTATGTCATAAGATGTACAAGTGTAATTGTCAACTACCTACAGCCTAACATTTGAAAATTATCCCAAATATTTTTTTTTCCAAAAGTAGGTTTATTTTTAAGGTCAATGTCACCAGGTTCAAACGTTTGGTAAGTACAGACTGTGCGTTGTAATGAGGTATACAAGTGTGAAATATTAACTTCCAATATTATCTACCAAGCAAAACTTTTGCCCAAAAATAAAGTTGGTCAATGACCCAGTTCAAGGTCAACAGGTACAAAATGTTGGCATGTACAGAAAGGTCTTGTGATAAGATATACATGTACGAAATATCAACTTCCTATAACTTAACATTAGAGAATATGCCTAATATCAGTTTATTCAAAAAGAGGGTCAAAGTCGAAGGTCATGGTAACCAGCTTGAATCAAAAATTGAAGTATATGCAGAATTGTCTAGTCATATGGTATGCATATATGTAATATCAACTTCCTATCATTACAGCTGACAAGTTCTGGCCTTTGACAGACGGACAAATGTGTATAAGTAAACCGTATAAGTACAGAAAATAACCAAAACATAATTTGACGCTCTTGGACATCGATATTAAGGTGGGTCCCTACTCGTGGATTAAACAGATAATCTGTATTTTAAGCTTATTTGCTATGCAAAATGGTCAAAATGACATAATGGCTGGTCCATGCTGAAAATGTATCTGTTCTTAAATGATTCTATTGAATTTAAAGATGTTTGACATTAATACAACGTATTTACGGGTGTGTGTTTACAACAAACACAGCTTTCTCCATATATTTCCATACTATTTTATTTGAAACCTAATAATAAAGACAACTTACTCCTTATACTTTCATTTATAATTAATGACACAAATTACCTATCTATGTCTGTGTTCAATATGTCATTTTTACCATTGCGTATAGAAAATACGCTTAAAATACAGATTATCTGTTAAATCCACGAGAAGGGACCTACCTTAATATCGCTGGTAATCAAGATCCTATATCATGTTTGTGTTTTTCGTGCCGATTGGTAAAACAAAATATTACCACAGTGGGTTCTGATTTGCTGACGCATTTTCGCCTTCTCCTATGCAACAGCTGCACATAAATTCACGAAACTTTACAGGAAGCCAGTACCCTTAGTCTGTTACAAAATTTGTGTTTGTTTGTTTTTTTTCATGCTGATTGGTAAACAAAATTATTGTAAACAAGGGCTCTGATGTAATTGAATTAGAAGACGTTTAACACTGCTACGTCTTTCAGTACATATCTGGACATAATAACTTACATACTCTTTGTCCATATTTCTTTGTATAGATTGACGATCACTGGCGAGATCGTACAAATAATTGATGTAAGTTATCATTTGCATTTAAGACAGAGTTTACACCTCATTTTGTCGGTTAATTTTATAACTTAGAGACGTAATCGTTTTAGTTTCTAACGTATTTGCACTATAGGAAACAAAGGTAGGAATGGACATTGTTCTGGCGTCCACAAATTGCTATTGCATCTCCGCCCATTTTGTCAATCTTATTTCACGTGAATTTATCAGAAAGACAACGTTATGTTCCTGTAAAATCAAGGGGATTAGAAGGAAAGTCTCGTTGTCATTTACTATTTTCTTTTGTTATTTAAAGCTTTTTGAGACTGTTTCTCCATGTATTTTAATGATATTTCTTTGCAGATGATTTAAAGTGACAATTTTCATTTGATTAAATGATGCTTGAGGTACATTATCAAGCAAGAAAATTTACTGTGCAACATAAAAATCACTACGCAAATGATTTTAAGTACATAGGGGTTGACCTAAGATAACGTCGTTATAAAAAACCCAAAAATCTTCAAATGATTGATTGACGAGGAAAACTTTTAATCGCGAAAAACTTGAATTCGTTAGTTTTAGTGATAACTTCTAAAACATTATACACATGACCGGTTAATGAAAATGATCGCATCAATATCGGCAAAACCAAAAAAAAAAAAAAAAAAAATACCCGAAAAATACCCAATCTGACTTCTTTGATGAAAGAAAGACAATGGGACGTACAAGCAATCTGGGTTTAACGTCCCGTTTAGCATCGCGTGACAAACCTGATGAACATAGCGGATTTTTTGCTGCGAAGATGACGGTTAGATAACGACCTTAACGTTGTATTTCGACATTTCAGTTAACATGTATGTTACTCTATTTTTGTCTTTATGTTTGATTTATTGACAAGATGTTTGGTAAAGCCTTCTATGAATGACCAATAACCTCCGCTCGGTACTGCGAGGCTGTATAATGAAAATTTTGACCGCTTAGTTCAGCGTAAGTACAAGTATTACAACATATTTTGTTGAACAAATTAGGTTTTTAATTAGGCGTAACCGTACTTTGGGCCTTTGCAGCGAGCTCCGCTCACTATTAAACTTGTTTTAAAAATAAAAGTAGGTTTGCCATCCTTTGAGTAAATCTTTTTGTAAGATGCTACACTTTGAGGTTGATCATCTCAAAACGGATTTTTTTACTTAAAGAATACTGCGAGGGAAGGGATATATCTTGTGTGATATCCACAACTTTTCGATATGGATGATACGTGTGAGTATAATGAACCACATAAATATGCTATGATTTGCCAAAATTATGGTCTCAAGCATATTTTTTTGAAATAAGCTATGTTGCGTTATGAAACAAAGGAGGGGATCTCCAACATCACCAGGTTGCAGTACCCACAGCAAAACCCAAAACACTCAATGCAAAAACACAAAGCAGACAAGCACAGAAAGAGACGCATAAGGGACAAGGAAAGTCAACGCACAACACAGAAACATCAAACACAAAGGACTACACATAAACCAACGAGACCAATGGGCAACCGGTGCAGACTTATGACGGCCATCTGCCACGGAAATAGCAAAAGGTGTGGTTATCCTGGATTACGTGCGCACAACCCTCCCACTTTTCCGATTACCCAGAAGTCTCGAAGAACGTACAATTGTGGTGTAAAACAACCACCTCACTGTCAGATGACCACACACAAACAAGACCGCAAAACGCAGGGGCCTAAGCAACACAGATGAATAATTATGTAAATGGATATAAAAAGAGGGCGTACGTAATACAATCCGTGCCCTGCCGCCGCGAGCTCATGTATGTTATCACCCGAGGAGTCCGACTGACATTCAGAGAGGACAGGTGGTCGGGGCCCTATCTTCTCTAAAGAGGTTTGGACAGGACCCGTCATGGAGTCCCGTCGTCACAGTCAGTCAGAGTGCAAGTTTTAAGAATGCGCTTGTACAAGACTGTAGATTGGTCAAGTACCAAGCACAGTGTCCGTCTCAGGAGCAAGTATGAAACTTTAAATTAATTTAGTCACTTATTAATTTGAAAACATTCTTGTCCATATCTTTTCCAGACATGATAATTAATCACTGCTATATCCCTATATAATTGAGCCGTTTTTGCGGAGATGTAATAAGAAAACTTTAATTAATGCCTGCAAATATTATTGTGTTTGTAAGTACATTCATTTAATTTAGATTCTTCATGTTAACTCATATTCAGACTAATTTCATTGTTATTCACGAAAAGTGATAATTATTTTTTTTGCAATTTGAATACCCTGATGATAAGATATAAGATTTGGATAGTTTATTTTCTAAAAGTGATAATTAACTTTTTTGCAATCTGAATACTCTTATGACAATATATAAGATTAGGATAGTTTACGACGTATATTTGATATGCGGCGTAAGAATACCAGTACAACTAAAGATATAGAAAATGTAATTTTGAATCTAGATGTTCTTGTCAATAATATATAAGAGGACTTACTAAAGAGCTATGAAAGTCAATAATCTTAAATATATCTGCTGGTTAATGGCTCCGTCTTGCACATATAGTAATAAAAGAAGCTGTAACCACATAGATGAATGAAAGCTAAATACAAAATCTAAACCAGATTCCATAATTGAAATCTGGAAATATATGACACGGTACCATTGAAACACGAAGGGTAGCTTTATCTTATGAACAATCTCCAGAGTCTAGTATCAGGTATATGACTGGCATACTCTAGAAATATAGGGGAAAGTTCCCCGCGAGGGGTTTGACAGTAAGTGTTTTGAATATACTTCCCTGACATTGTCGCCATAGCACTTTCTATATAGACATAACGTCAGACAGTTCATGAATTTTATATATTTTCATTTCCATGCTTCATAAACATCGACGGCGGGTGCGGCTAGCCAACAGGGGATGCTTTCTCCTTCTGCTACTTCTTTCGGTTCATTTTATGACATACTAATTTTCACAGTCTTTGGTTATATTATATTGTATAGATCGAGAATCAATGACGAGGGTTTCGTCCATGCTGCAACATTTTCTGTTCTTAAATGATGATATTGAATTTGGAGACGGTGAACCACTTTGTAAGTGTGAATGCTGGTGAACCAGGAGTCTCCTAGGGCACATGTACACAAATTCGATCAACTTCGGTTGATTGTTTCTTCAACGCATTCGAAAATTTCTGTTATGAAAATTTCTTGAAATTTCTAAAATCTGGGTCCAGTGGGATCATATCCCACCTATTTTGCTTCGCCTTTCGGTACATTTTTGGACATAACTTTCACACTTTTTGGCCATATTACATAGTGTAGATTGAGGATCACTGACGAGGGTTAAGTACCCGAAATGTGCATGTCTGGTCCATGCTGCAAATTTATCTGTTCTTAAATGATGCTATTGATGAGCTGAAATTTGATGAGCTGAAATGTTTCAATAATACTTCTAGGTATCTGGATGATATTCTAACCATTGACAATCCTGCTTTTGAATTATATAAGAATGAAATTTATCCACAAGAATTAACCCTTAACAAGGCAAACCTTTAAAATACAGAAACACCCTTCGTGGACCTAAATATCAAAATTGTAAACGGAAAGAGTCATACAAGTGTATATGACAAAAGGGATGATTTTTGATTCAACATAGTAAATTTCCCCTGGCTTGACGGTGATGTTCCAAGATTACCGTCATACGGCATTTACATATCACAGCTCATCCGGTACGCTAGAGCATGTACTGATATTTTGGATTTTCACAGTAGAAATTTACAAATTACCAAAAAACTTTTAGGTCAAGGTTTCCGCTTTCATAAACTAGTTAAGACTTTCTGGAAATTTTACAAAAATTACAGTCAACTTCTTTTAAAATTCGGATCTATACATGCAACAGAGTACATAACTGGATATTACACAACCTGTTTTTATTGTGATATGATAAACAAAATAAAATGGATCAAAGGTAGGCAGCATAACCATCGAAAATGCGTCAGAATCATCAAATGCCTTTTATACCGTGGATATGATCCTAATGTCACCAGACGGACACTAGGCTTGGTACTTGACCAGTCTACAGTCTTGTACAAGCGCATCCTTGAGACTTGCACTCTACTGACTGTGACGACGGGACTCCATGACGGGCCCTGTCCAAACCTCTTTAGAGAAGACAGGGCCCCGACCACCTGTCCTCTCTGAATGTCAGTCGGACTCCTCGGGTGATTACATACATGAGCTCGCTACAGCCAGCAGAGCACGGACTGTATTATGCAT
This sequence comes from Pinctada imbricata, assembly GCA_033119305.1. Lineage (NCBI taxonomy): Eukaryota > Metazoa > Mollusca > Bivalvia > Pterioida > Pteriidae > Pinctada > Pinctada imbricata. The sequence continues at coordinate 50,127,123 of VSWD01000003.1, read as the reverse complement.
GCCCTCTTTTTATATCCGTTTACATATTTATATGTGTCTCTGGGGCCTCTGCGTTTCGCGGTCGTGTTTATGTGATGTCATCTTACAATGAGGAGGTTGTTTTACACCACAATTGTACGTTCTTCGAGACCTCTGGGTAATTGGAAAAGTGAGAGGGTTGTGCGCACGTAATCCAGGATAACCATACCATTTGCTACTTGCGTGACAAATGGCCGTCCAAAGTCGGCACCGGTTACCCATTGGTCTCGTCGGTTTATGTGTAGTCTTTTGTGTTTGACGTTTACATGTCGTGTGTCTCTTTTCCGTCTCGTGCTGTACTCGTCTTTTGTGTTTTTGCATTGGGTGTTTTGGTGTTTTACTATTGATGCTACAATGGAGTCTTGTTGGAGATCTCCTCCCTTCTTATTGAATAAGAAGACGTTTAACATACAAAAATAACATTTCAAAATAACATTTATTGAGAACGTGACATCAAAATGTTGTTCGATGCATGTAAAGGATGAATGGAGGAAAAGACGAGATAACAGAAAGGCAACATAAAATTAAACTGGTGTATGTGATATAGGCGTTCATTCACTTCTTCCACGATTAAATTGATTTTGTCTGTAAATCTTCGGTATTGAAAAATAGCTATATTTTGATTCAAAGGAAATGTGTGAAATTTACTGAAATATGAGAAAAAGATACGTGGAAAAAATAAGTGAAAAATCTTCGGTATTGAAAAATAGCTATATTTTGAATCAAATGAAATGTGTGAAATTTACTGAAATATGAGAAAAAGATACGTGAAAAGAAATAAGTGAAAAAAATTTCGAATGAAATAAATGAAAAATTATTTTGAAAAAAATGTGTGAAAAAATCAAATGCAATATACGTGAAAATAAAATGAAATATTCGAAATCTGACAAAACTGTTCAGTATAATTGGTATCTCTTCAAAGGAAGGAAATGCCACTCAATGAACAATTATTTTTCTTTTTAGTCAAACAGGCATATCACTTTTAGATAAAAATAGAAACATATTGGATTTTACATGTCAAGTGACATTTAGTCATGTTTCAAGATCAGTTTTCCGGTCGCCATTGGTTTTCATTCTGCGATTTGTTGATAAAGGCAAGCATGCAAAGATACATCGTCGGACGCCTCAAAGTTATATTGTATGCAAACGTAAGAAAATGCATTGCATAACACCCTTTCTAAATGTTTGCCTGTGTATACTTTTCAACAATACATTTTAAATTCAGTTCAATATCCATGCAAAGTTTCAGACGTAAGTAAGATCGGTAGACGGAATAGGGCGTGGTATGGTGTTGTTCCGTCTCTCACGTATGGCGATTTCCTCTTCCTTGGCCTCTCTTGAACGTTTTCTGAAGAAAAGGAGCAATTCATTGGTTTATTTCTGACATGTTTAGATATATCAAAGAAACTTGCAAATTAGCAAACATGAATCATAGAGAAATTTGAAAAAAAACTGTTAAAATATTACCCAATCTACCATATAAATAAATTAATGTATGATGTATAAGAATGTAACAGTTCCTTCCACCTCGCAACAATACAAACTACTGGCCGGTCACGTGCCCTTTGTAGTGTTGACATCATCACGCGCGAAATTGACATTATGTATTAGGTAATAAAACAGTTATTTCATTTTTACTTGGGGAATAATCAAACTATTGCCCCTCTGTAGTGGAGGAGACCTACTGTCCTGTTCACTAAATCCAGATCACCCTGTTTTCCCGGTTTTCTCTTAAATATGTTATTTACATCTTAAAAAATATCAATTTTATAGTACTTCGTACGTCGTAACAGAAAATTCTGTACCATTGTTTTGGCTGTACGTCAATTAAATTAGAAATAGGACGTAAAATAAAAAGTCTACGAGGATTTTCTATAGTAAAATCAATGAAAATGCGTGACGTCGGACGCTTTGACATCACTGTTTACTATTGTTGACACGGAGAACAATATGGCGGCGGCTTGAATTCCCGTAGACATTTTATTTTTCATATTGCGGTTTGCAGGCAGCTGATAACTTACGACTGAAGAAGGTAAATTCTCGGAATCAATAATTAAAAGGATAATTCTTCAGACGACAGAATAAATCGCCAAAACAGGGTGCTCTGTATTAGTGAACAGGACAGTAGAAAACTGTAACATGTACCCGAGGATTTTGGTAATTTGCACCTCGGTTACACTGTATGAAATCCTTTTAAAAGTGTCTGTTGATGTTTTTGTATGAATTAAATGAGATCCAGTAAAGTTTTCAATGACTGAATAAAATCATGCGAACATAACAAAGGAGGGGATCTCCAACAACACCAGGTACATGTAGCAGCACCCACGGCAAAACCCCAAAACACCCAATTCAAAAACACAAAAGCAGACAAACACAGAAAGAGATGCATAAGGGACAAGGAACGTCAACACACAACACAGAAACACCAAACACAAATGACTACACATAAACCAACGAGACCAAAGACATGAACGGTATTTTCAATGTCGAAGAGTAAAGTCAGATCATAAAGATATCGTTGTCGACATAACATACCAATTCATAGAAATCTAAAAAAAATATCTTGAAAGTAATCATGTTATGGTCATTACCAGCGAACCAGCGAAACAACGACATGAACAGTTTTTTAAATGTCGAAAAGTAGAGCTGATGTTTAGTGTCAGATCATAAGGATCTCGTTGTCGACATAAAATATCCAACAAATAGAAATCTGAAAAAATGTCCCGAAAATGATGTGTTATGGCATTACAAAGTATAAGTTATGACAATTAAAAAAAGAACTTACACACAGTGAATAATGATCACTCCTATTACTATAATTAGTACCAATCCCACAGCTACGAACAGCAAAACTACAACAAAACCAGATATTTCTTTGTTAGGATTAAGGCACATGTATAAAATGTATAGTAATTGGAAATCTGCACAGCCATTTATCTTAGCTTGTGACATGATTCTAATGTAAAATAATTTGAAAACGTTCAAGTAGTTTGTTTTTGAAAATAAGGTTAATTTCTTTGAGAGTTACGGGCCCTCAGAGTTACATCAATTTTCAAGAAAAGTCATATTTTTAATTCATTTTCTGACGAAAATGATAGTGGATTCATTGCAAATTGTTACAAAAAAATGATTTAACAATTAAGTTAGAGTTATCTTTCTTGTATTGAGAAAATCTCCCAGTGTAGGTTTGAGTGAATGCTTCTCTTCTATCTTTCAAATAAAAACCCTCACACCATATATTGATCGTCATTCAGTGCCCTGTTTAATATTAGTATCTGTGTAGATTTCTTGCAATCGTTTTTAAAATATTTTTAATCAAGGGGATATAAAATTTGAACAAAGACCCTATTCAAAATGATCCTTTTTCATTATCCATAATCCAAGATAGAAAGGATGAGACATATCAAAGGGAATATAAGAAAAGGAATTAATCAATACAAACAATTTTAATACATTTGACATAATTTCATTCATTATACATGGAATACCCCAAGATTCAAATGATAATAGATATGAATGTCTAATCAGAAATGTAATATGATTCTGTTTATATATCCAAACATTAGTACGGTGCATTTTGAAAGCACTACCTCCGATGCATTCTAATATGCCTTCCTCACTTGCACTGGAGATTCATGACATATGTTGACCTTGTGGAACTGTGTCATTCTCTCCGTATGTTTGTCATTTTTTTCTTCTCGTGTGAGGAAGTTCTGTTTGTTTTTTTTTTTCAAAAACACACAAGCATTTCGATCGTGCATTTTGAACTCTGGTTTCAGCATTTGTGTTTGACTTTCATTCACTAATTTTAGATCCAATTACATGTAGTTACATCTATATCGCATTAAATCATATTGTTTTCATCTTATTCAAAGAAAGGGGAGGATCTCCAACAATACTCGGTTGCAACACTCAAAGCAAGACATGAGAATACCCCATGTTAAACGTTTTCAAATTCAATAACATCATTATAGATCAGATAAAATTTCAGCATGGACCAGACATGCACGTTTCGGGTACTTAACCATGCAATAACAACAGAGCAGACATGTTCAGCAAAAGACAAAAATGGGACAAGGAACATCAATACACAACATGGGAACAATAAATATAAAATACTACAAATAAACCAACGAGACCAATGGAAATCGGTGACGATTAAGGACAGCATCTGCCATCCCAATTACAAATGGATTCGGAATTAGTGTACAAAACCTTTCAACTCTTCCGGTTACCCAGAGGTCTTGATGGACGCAAAAAAGTAGTGTAAAATAACCTCCTCACTGTAAGATGACCACACAAACATGACAGCATGACGCAGGAGCCCAATTAATTAATCAATATAGCAATAGAGTCATGTCGTTACAGTCAGTCGGGGTGTAATTCTTCAGATTGTCCTGTTACAAGGATGTTGTTTGGTGAAGTGCCAAGCCAAGTATTCATCTGGAGACAGCAGGAGCATACCCATTGTATAAAAGGCGTTTGATGATTCTGACTCCTGTTCGAGGGTTAATCTGTCTACCTTTGATCCTTCTATTTTGTTAATTATGACACCATAAAAGTCACGATGTGAAATGTAAGATACTCTGTAACTTGTATGGATCCAAATTTCAGTTGAAGTTTACAATATTTTTGTAAAATTTCCAGAAAGTCTTAGCTAGTTAGTTAAAGCGAAGACCTTGACCTAAAAGTTTCTTGGTAATTTGGAAATTTCTACTATATTTTTGTAAAAAAAAAATCTACAATATTTTTGTAAAATTTCCAGAAAGTCTTAGCTTGTTTGCTAAAGCGAAGACGTTGACGTAAAAGTTTCTTGGTAATTTGTAAATTTCTACTATGAAAATCCTAAATATTACTACATGCTCAAGCGTACTAGATTAGCTGTGAAGTATTCATATCGTATGACGTTAATCTAGTGACAGCACCGTCAAGCCATGGATAATTCACTATAATTTTAAATCCAAACCCATCTCTTTGCGATACACACTCGTGTGAATCTCTCCATATATAATTTGATATTTAGGTCCAAAATATGGTATTTCTGTGTTTGTAACGTTTGACTTGTTTAATGTCAATTCTTGTAGATTAATCTCATTCTTATATTTTTTTCAAAAACAGGATTGTCAATAGTGAAAGTACCACTGAAACATTTCAGATCATCATGTTTTCTTTGCTTTCGAAAACTTTTGATAAATTCTTTCTAATAAGTGTATAAAAATAAATGTGCGACAAGAGGTGCACAGTTAGTACCTTGTCCAAGAGGAAGGCAGTATAATCTACATTTCATAAGCTCTTGTTTGAGAATAAATTTCAATTATGAAGAGCATTCACATTGACTCTTACAATTTATTCTCAAATAACGAAACTACAAATATTTTACTCGGAAATTATATCATATTTCTTTTGACCGTTTAGGTATAAAAGTTACAAATAAATTATGCTTACTTTGGTGTTCCATTATGAGAGCTGTTGATATTGTTTTTATCTCAAATGAATATAAAGTTGAATGATAAATTACATACTTATTCTTAAGCTCCAGAACCCTTCGATAGCGTCTGTTGTAGTGATGACCGTTGAATTTTGAGTTGATGACGCCATGGTGTAAAGTAACGATGACGTCTCAACTGTTGTCATAGACACATCATCTGGAACACAAAAATGAAAATATATAGCTGCGGTCGGCAGTGCGTGTTTTGTCCAATGTTTTTTCATGTTCATAATTCAATTTACCATACAATTATGTACCTTCTATGACCTGAATGTGGTGTGATGTTTTCTTAATTTGACCAAAACATAATACACAGTACAAGAGTTCAACATCTATCGTATGGTCCATGTATCCTATCGTATCATGTCTGTATCCTATTGTATCATGCGTGAGCATATCGTATTCTGTATGTTGTAAAAATAACGTTGTATGGTCTGTACTTATTTTCATATAACTTGTTTGATGCTTTACGTGTTGTCTTTTATGTTCGATATTTGATATCTCGTTTGCTGTTCCTTGTGTCTTGCTGTGTATGTCTTCTTTGTGTTTTCACGTGGGCTGTTTGATGTGTTGCTGTTGGTGCTGCAACCGAGTCTTGTTGGAGATCCCAACCTTTCTTTGTCAAGTTTTATTTTTTTGTCTCAAGATTCTCTATATTTAATTTTGTGATATCGTTCAAAATTTCCGTATAAAAAGAAAGACACACGCAGTTGCAGTAATCACACATCATGCAACAACATATAGTCTCATGTAAGCGTTTTACCTTCTAGAACCCTAAAATACAGCATGAATCCATGCACTTCCTCAGTGTTTCCAGACATGAAATGAAGTTGTACGGAACTGTAGTTGAATTCCGTGGTAAAAGGAGGCACATTTCCACATAACCCTTCTATTGAATTATTAAATCTATGCGCTGAATTATTGCTGGTAAAAATCTGAAAAGGGGTAAACAGAATTATTTCATATTCCAGTTTTAATCAAATTTTTTTTTCTTTCATTTTCTCTTGAACTATTTACTAAAAAACAAAAATGAAAGAAGACTCCATCATAAAATACATACTTGTTTCACATTAAGATGAATGCCCTATTGACAACGCATAGACACAATCCTTAAACTTCCAAACAATAACTCCTTCGAAAGTATTTATAATTCTGACTTAAATGGAGGTAATTGCAAAAGAAACATACAAAATAAGAAAGTATTATGGATTATTTACCTTAAGATATCCATCACATGACCCATTGGTTGAGAGGGGAAGATTTATATAAGTAAAATTCATAGTAATCAAATTCTGCATCGGGTTGGGTATTTCGTAAATGCAATAAATATCGGATGGATATTGAACCGGAAATCCGGGTGACCGCATGGTGCCTGATCTGTCATTGATGGTAACGTTACAAACTGAAAAAAACCCAATGAATTCTAAATTCCAACCTAATCATCTGAATAAAAGCACAAACACTCAAATAAATTCCTCTGGAAAATATATATTTCAATGTGCTGTAAATCATTTTAATTTACTTTATATTATATAGTGAGCTAAATCGATTACAATAAATTGATAATTTTGACTGAATTAATGACTTCAAACTCCTCACTCTCACTTAATAGTGATTGATATAATAACTGGTAAAGTTGTCAACATACCATCGTACATTATATCAGCTCCATAATCAGCTACTTTGGTATCTGATAAAAAATCAATAGAATTCACTTGGCCGGGAATAATTCGTTGAAAAGGCTCCATTTCTCCGCATAATTTTTCAGAACCGATCTAAGACAAAAAAGGAAATAAAGTGACGTCAAGTTACACTTATTTTAGGTCGGCAAAAAGGAGCCAACGTTGCTCATCAATTAAACATAGTTTTAAAGAAAAGAGTAATTTGAGGGGAATTTTTAAAACTAATCTTACAAATTAGTTACTTCTTTCTAGCCCTGTCGCATGATAAAAGCTTTGTTCTGGTCATTTATCAATGTAACATAATATATATATATAATTTTTTTTTTGCTATTTTTGAAACTTGCCATTTCGTCGAAAAATGTCGTCGAAATTAAAGGAGGTTAACATCTTAGTACCATCCCTCCAATGCAATTTTGAACAAAGATTTTATTTGGATATGCTACTGAATCGACCCTACAGAGAATTTGGAGCAGTGCACTCTCTGCAAAGTAAATACATAAATTTAAATTCTAAAAAATAACACCAGAAAACGCTAGTAAAATGAATTTGTGCTGCTTAGGAAAAGCACTTTGGCTGAAAGCATTACTGATGATAATTTAATATTCGAAACACGTGTCTGGTGCATGAAAATTGGTTTGAAATTTTCTTCAAGAAGGCATAGAGTTGGAGCACTTCCTTTAAAAAGATGAAAATCAAAGATGGAAAACTGTAGGATATTCTAATTCATAGGTCTAGAAATAATGATAAGTAAATACTTCTTAATCTATTTATACTTACCCTCAGATGATCAATACAAGTTCCATTAATTTGTTCTTGGAAATTAAATACCGGAAAGGTAAGTATGACAGAGCTTCCGGTGTCATTCGGAAAGATGTAAGATATGTTAGAATTGAGGGGATACATATTGGAAAATCTTGGGATGCTGAAAGATCCTTGGTAACTATCTAAAGCAGTGTTAATATCTGAAACATAACAAAATAACAACATTTCTATCCATAGCATTCGATGATGTCTCAATTTACATTCGACAGGATACCGTTCCAAACGGGAAGTAACGCCGATTTTTGAAAAAACAGAATACGACTATTATCATAATGCACACTAAATGAGTTTTGTTTTCTTTTTAGTTAATTCTGTGTTAGAGAATCATGTCTATAATGACTGATTTTTAATTGAAAGAAAAAAGTTCCAAACTTACCAACACCTGTGTATGTACCGGAAAATCCCATGTTAAGATCCATTATGAAATCCGTTCTAAATCTAATGGCCATTTCCCTGTCCGTTGACATTATACTGAAGGGCATAATCTGTCCGCAGTATCTCAACAATGAATCTGGTGATAACGTATTCGCCAAATAAATCTGGAAAATGAAACGAAATTTGTTATCTATTTACAAATAGATTTATTTAATGTCATAACTCGTTAAGGTGCAATTTTACACATTTGCACGTTTCTAAAGCTTTGGCACAAAGCGATACTAGTATTTGAACTACTGTGTGCTGCTCGATTTACATAATTATATCGGAAAACAGGAAAATATTTGGAGGGATTATGCCGGTGATGGAGCTGAATTACATTTTCCCTTTTTCAGAAAATTCTTGACGATAACACTCTATCATGTACATGTACGATCAGAAGCATTATGTTTGATTTGATCGTTTATTCACCGCATTCAAAATTTTCTGTTAACACAATTTCTGGAAATTTCTTAAGGTTAAGGTTGCGACTACAGGGAGATAAATCTATTTTCATATCACATAATATTTGAAATCAACATAAACGATACATGTTAAAAGCTCAGATTGTAACATTATTTCAGAAAAGAATAATACTCTTTGAAACTGTCATTGCTAAATGGATATTTTTGGGAAAAATGCATATTTTTCAATGAAAAAATCGCCAGAAATAGGAAAAAATTTGTCATTTTCGCATGAGTTCTCCTACCAAAGATTCAAGCATCAGAATATTAACTATTCATTATACTCTTTAAAAGTGAGATAATTACAAATTCGAACTTCAAGTTAAACTCTATGTTTTTGGGTCAAAATGTTGATTTTTTGCAGAAATTATTGTGCTATATATACAAACAGTCATTTTGCTCAAAACCTTATTCGGGTACATATCGATTTGACTGCTTTAGGATTAAGCAATACCAGAGATATAAATGTAGAAAAGATTGTGTAACTGGCGACCTCTAAGCTATTAATAAAAATAATGAATTGTTGCCATGGCAACCAGCAACATAGTTTTTATAAGAAAATACTCTCCTTAGAACTGATTATTTTATCAGAATTTCTCAAAATAGCCTTTAATTCATCCACAAGCTATAAGAATCTTGAAAAATAAGGATATATATGAATTTTTGAAATTACATGCATTTCACAGGTATGTAAAGTTATGATGTGGTATTCTCTCAAATGACAAAAATGTTAAAAAAGGTCAAAAATGGACAATTATAGCCAAAAAACGAGACGGGCAAATTTTTATTTATTTTTTTTTTTTGGTCTGAATAGTTCGAGGAGATGTTTCTCTACATATGAACATATCCATCTTTCTTCTACCTCATTTCTATTAAAAGTCGCCACCCTGACTTTAAATGTGTGGCCCCCGTAGCATCATATCCCACCCATCCTGCTACGTCTTTCGCATGTTTCGGTGCATTTTTGGACATACATTTCACACTCCTTGATCATATTACATTGTTTAGATTGTTTAGATTGAGTATCACTGACGAGGGTTAAGTGCATGTCCGGTCCATGCTGCAGATTTATCTGTTCTTAAATGATGCTATTGGATTTGAAGACGTTTATTACTGCAAACCTTTCAAATTATTAGAGATCTACTATACGTTTCACTTATGTGTCTGTGTACTTTTGCTATATGTAACATTTTGAGACGACTACCGAATCGTCATTAGATCAAAATTTGTACATGCACAATTCATTAATGTCTCGTTTGCCTTCAAAGGCTACAGCCTTGTACTAGTGCATTCTTTAGACTTGCACTCTGACCGACTGTGACGACGGGACTCCATGACAGGCCCTGTCCAAACCCCTTTAGAGAAGACAGGATTCCGACCACCTGTCATCTCTGAATGTCAGTAGTGCTCCTCGGGTGATAACATACATGAGCTCGCTACAGTCGGCAGAGCATGGACTGCATTTCGTACGCCCCACCATTTTTGTATCACATGCGAAGCATAACGACACTTAGGGATCACTTTGTCCGTTGTCCGTCTGTCCGTCTGTCCATCAGTCAGTCAGTCAGTCAGTCAGTCAGTCAGTCAGTCAGTCCGTCCGTTTGTCTGTCCGTCACACTTTGGGTGTCAAACCCCATAACTTTTAATTGGTAAGTTATATGGCTTTGATATTTCACATGTGTATTCCTTGCGATGAGGCCTTTTTACACATACCATAATATTTTACCTAGTGACCTTGACCTAGATATTTGACCTACTTTTCAAAACAATTAAGATTGAATATATCCTTTGATTTGTAAGTGATAGGGCTTTGATATTTCACATGTGTATTCCTTGTGATAAATCGGTACTATACGTGCCGATATTTTTTACCTAGTAACCTTGGCCAAGATATTTGACCTACTTTAATAAAACTAAGATTGGCTTTATTTTTTTGATTGGTAAGTGATATTTTTGATATTTCACATGTGTATTTCTTGTGAAATAACCTTACTACACATTCCATAAATTTTGACCTAGTCACCTTGACCTAGATATTTGACCTACTCATCCAAAAAATTAAGATTGGTGATATCTTTTGATTGGTAGGTGATTTTATATTTCACATGTGTATTCCTTGTCATGAGACCGTTCTACACATACCATATTTTTTACCTAGTGACCTTGACGTAGGTATTTGACCTACATTTATGAAAAAAAATAAGATTGGGTTATCTTTTGATTGATAACTGATATGGCTTTGATATTTCAAACATGTATTTCTTATGATAAGTCCTTTCTTTTATTCCCAAAAAATTGATCCTAATGACCTTCACCTAGATGATTGACCTTTTCTGGAAGTAATAGATTGACCATATCTTTTAATTGGTAAGTAAGAGGTTTAATATTTCACATGTGAGTTCATTTGACAAGACTTTCCCACTGATACATGTTCAAATATTAAACCAAGTGACCTTGATCTACATATTTGATCAACTTTTTAAAAATACGATGCTTCGCAGGCGACACAGGCTTCCTTGGATTGCTATTTTTATATTTATTCACAGATTAGTTGTGTTGTATGGGCACCTGCGTCGTGCTGCCTTGTTTTTATTGTCGTCTTATACAGAGAAGGATATTTTACACAACTATTGTGCGTTCTTCGAGACCTTTGGGTAACCAGAAAAGTGAATGGGTTGTGCGCACGTAATCCGGATAACAACACCATCTGCTACTGCACATAACCCTTCCACTCGTCTGGTTTCACAAATGTCAGTAATGGTGTAAAATAACCTCCTCACTGAAAGATTTCCATAACGCATAAATGAATATGTAAATGGATATGAAAATAAAGGGTATACGAAATACAGTCCGTACTCAGCTGGCTGTTGCGTGCTCATTCATATTTTCACCCGAGGAGTCCAACCGACATTCAGAGAAAAAAAATGAACATGAATCATAAATTTAAAACTGTAAATTTCATTTATTGTTTACTGAAGAACAACGCGATACGAAGAATCAGCAGCCGATCAAAATAGTAATCTCGATAAATTAGACCATTAAAACATTATATTATATAAACGTAGGTGTTATCTATATGTCACGTTTAACGAAATTTCTAATAACTTGCCTCTACAAAATCCAAACAAGACGACCCAGTGTTGGCAGGGGGTAAATCAAATAAGATGAAATGCAGAATTATCCTTCTTCCCGGTGGCTGGATGAAGCGATACGTGCAGTCCGCGTTTAGGGGGTAAAGGTCCCAATACGATATACTACTAAATGTGCCATTGTTCTCTGTGTAAACACCTCCACAGTCTGGATAAAAAGTCATGTTTGAAAAAAATCTAACAATGACAAAATAGTATAATTTATATTATTTGTAAAAAAAGAATAACAAACAAGTATATTTACATATGAACTGCGTTTCCTTATATGTAAATATATATAGAGCTCTTGCTTTACATTTTTTCCTTAGTAGGCAAACGCGATGAGTGTATGACATCGCGTGTAAAGTAAAGAGTAAACCATATAAATGCATGGACTATTTTTTTCTGATTTTGATTTACATTGGTGTATGCAGGCAGTTGGTCATGGAATTAATTCACACGAAGCACTTCGTGCTGTACAGGATTTATGACATGACCAACATAGAGATCAGCTCCCAGACATTCTATTCATTCAAACGTTCAAAATATGTTAATCATTACACTATTTTAAATCTTGAAGAAAAGGGAGGAATCATCTATTATAAAAACCTTGTATTCTTTCCCAATGTATGATAAATCCGTCCGCTACCAGCGTACTATCTGCTCTGAACCTTATCACCAGTACATTGGAGGTTGAAATAATACTGAAGGGGTCTAACTCGCCACAATACAACCCTATATCTACATCCTCAAATAAGTTGCTCACCTGAAATAAAGAAGAAAGGTCACACCATTTTTGGAAATTCATTAAAATTTGTTCGTTTATAAATTGGCATATGCATATTGCGGGATGAAATTCGTGTCTTTGACAGAGAAAACAATTTCATTGTATTACATTTGTCATCAAATCGTCCTATCTGCATATTGTAAAAAAATATATCTCCAATTTCTTGTTCGAGTGCAGGTGATAGCTTTAAATGTTTATGAAACTTTGATGCCCCTGACGGAGTAAAGAGATGTCCATGTGAATTTTACTAACATTTGGAATTCTTAAGTCGAGGTTAGGAATGAAAATGTCGAGCGACAGTCTTACTTTCTGCTTTTAAGCTCACATAAGCTCAAAGTGAGTTATTGTCATAGCCTATCGTCTGTCGTCCGTCTGTCTTTCCGTAAACTTTTCACATTTTCGACTTCTCCTTTCAAACCTCTAAAGGGACTTTGGTGATTCTACCCATCCTATTACGTTTTTCGGTACATTTTTGGATATAATAATGTTCACACTCTTACGCCATATTACATTTTTTAGATTGAGGATCACTGACGAGGGCTAAGTACCCGAAACGTGCATGTCTGGTCCATGCTGCCAAATTATCTGTTCTTAAATGATGCTATTCAATCTGAAGACGCCTAACATTTGAACCACTGGTGAGTGTCACTGTAGGTGGACCAGGAGTCCCCGAGGGCACATGTAGCCAAGTTCGTTAAAATTCTCTTCAACACATTCGAAAATTTCTGTTATCAAGATTTCTTGAAATTTCTAAATCGTGGGTCCTGTAGCATCATCCCCCCCCCCTTCCAACTACTTTTTTGGTAAATGTTTGGACATAATAATTTTCACACTCTTTGGCCATATTACATTTTTTGGATTTAGGATTACTGACGAGGCTTAAGTACCCAAAACGTGCATGTCTGGCCCATGCTGCAAAGGAGTATATATGGTTTATACAGTAAAGTGGCCCCCTAAAATCACCTTCTTCAATCTAAAATTTTGTTGGCATTTTCAGAGAGTTAAATATCCACATTTTGAGAATTCATTAAAACTACTTATTGCTTTCAAAGACATTGTAAATTTTGCATAAATACCGAGAAAAATGGTGATTTTGTCAATATTTTTTACGTCAAATAGCATTATTCTGGATTATTTTCATTGAGATAGCATCGAGCGGGATCTTGAACAGCTTTTTCCTTTTGCATGCACTTAAAGACGTGCAAAGGTAACAACATATCAAAATATAAAAGTTGTTCAGAAGCCAACTCGACATTAACTAATTGGAAGTTTGTCGAAAATCAGCTCCAAAGTGACGTTTTTCCAGAAAGTTGGCGAAATATACCATTTTTAAGGAAAGGATATGTATAATTTCATAAGTAGCCTATATTGTAGAATAAATATTGACACAAATTCATTTCTTTATGTAAACTTAAGATTTTGCCCAATAAGGGGGCCACTTTTCTATATAAACCATATATAGTCCTTTATCTGTTCTAACTTAAATGATGCTATTCAATTTAAAGACATTTAACATTTGTAGGAATGAAGTTCTGATGATCCCCTACAAATATTGTTGTTTTTCGTCCGGATCCGTCACCAAAGGCAAAAGTTGGTCTCATGGGGTACCCTCCTTTTTCAGAGCCGAAGCAGATATTAACAAACAGAAAGTATCAAGATGATCTAGAAGGATATGATAAGAAGTGTTATTATTTTTGATTCTACTCGGAAGTCAAATTTTTGACACGTTTTTGACGTTTTTTTCGAACTTTGTCAGAAATGTAAATTTTTAACTTTTACTTTGAATAACTTTATTAATGTGTGATTTTGTGCATTCAATTATTTTACATTTGTTATAATTGAGTCGATGAATTGTTTTTAATTGAATTTGGTTGACATTTTTTTTTCTGACTTTTCATATTTTTTTTTTCTTATGTTAAAACGCAAGGGGGTATTTTCATACATATTTTACATCTTCTCCAGAACCGCTGAAGGGAATCTGATGAAACTAGGTAGGAATGAAGTACGCATGGTCTCTTTATGTTTATCGTCCAGATCCAACATCAGGTGGCGCCACCACAGCTAAAAGTATGTCACTGGAGGTACCCTCCTTTGACAAACTACTTCTTCAGAACCGAATCACGTATCGACAAACCGAAAGCATCAGGGTGATCTAGATGGATGTGTTAGGAAGTATTGTTATTTTTGCTTCCACTCGGAAGTCAAAGTTTTGACGCGTGTTTGACGTCTTTACGAACTTTGTCAGATGTGCAATTTGTTTTTTAACTATTTCTTTGATTAACTCTACTAATGTGTTATTTTTGTACTCATTTATTGTATTCTTTTATTCCACTCGGAAGTCAATTTTTGAGGTTTTGACGTCTTTTCGGACTTTGTCAGAAATGCTCATTTTTTAACTAATTCTTTGAATAACTATATTAATGTGTGACTTTTGCATACATATTTGATTTCTTCTCCACAACCACTGAAGGAACTTTGATGAAACTTAGTAGGAATGAAGGACGCATGGTTCCCTACAACTTTGGGGTTTGGGGGGGGGTGTTTTTTTTTTTTTTTTTTTTTTTTGTCTGGATTCGTCAATGGGTTGTTCCTTCTATTCTGTTACATGTTTTTTATTCCAGTTTTTTGTCCCATTTTTTTTGGGGGGGGGGAATATTGGCTTTATGTACTTATTGGTTATTGCATAAACTTAGCTTATGATAAAATGATACATGTATAAATTACATTCAAATCCTGCTAGGGTAAGATGTCCAATGTTCTGAGCGATGTGGCCCCTGGGCCTCTTGTTTTATTTCCTTTTTGTTTTGTTTCGGTTGGGAGGTCTAAAGCTTATAGGCAAAAAAAAATCAGTTTAACCTATAGTTTTTGTGTTTTGTTTTTCCTTTCTTCGAACGGGGTTTTATTTTTGCAAAGACATACGTAAATATGTATTATATACATACATGTATATATACCCATTTGAATTCAATAACTTTGACTGTTCAAATATACCTCAACTACATCTGTGCACCGTCCACGATCAGGTTCCTGAAGTATGAAAGTTTCAACTCTTAGAAGGATTCTATATCCTTCCGGTTGCCGTATGACGTAGGTACAATTTGCATTATTGGGATAACTTCCGTCCACCATTGGACTATAAATAGTTCCGTTCAGTCCTTCTATTCCTCCGCCACAACCTGTGTAAAATATTCGTTTCAGAATAAAGTTTTGCAATAATGATAACAAAGTGTTTTTCAGCAAGACGTTGAACGATGAACCGGCAAAATCATCCGCAGGCATACACTTATGGAACAAGCACTCAAGTCATCAATAGTGCATTATATATGAATTGATTTATATTCATCATACTTTCAAATGAATACCACTGAATGGCATACAGTGTATAATAATATGTACATGTATCATTATTCAAAAAAAAAAATTCTTAGATATTTTCCCATGTTTCTAAAAATCGATCCAGTTGACAATATGTCCAAATATTCTCTGATTTTAGCAGAGCTTTGTAAAGTAGTACGGCCTATCTATGATAGGAAAAAATTATACTGAAAAACGTACAACGAAGAGATATCAAGGCCACATAAAGAGGGATGGGGGAAAGGGTTCACATAGATGAATTTTGTCTCACCATTAACCGAAATGTACGATATATTAAAGCCTCGTTCTGTTGAGTTTTCCTCTGCTTCGGCAAGTCTCGATAAGTTTTCCAAAGAACTTTGTTTGTACGTAACTAACAATTTATCGCCGCTAGCTAGAATTTGGATCGGAGTGGTCATTCCCGGACAGTAGGTTCCGATAACATTGGCATTCGGATGTCCTCCATCTCTAATCTGAAAAAAAAATGATAACAACAATTCGTGGAACAAAGAGAAAAACATACCAAAAAAAAAAAAATTAAAAGCAAAGGGAAAAAAGTAGAAATAAAAATCAGACACACACAACTTCCGTTCTTAATACGGAAGCCAGTTCGTGCCATGTTATATTTTTTTACTACCTCGTAGTTACGAGAAACGTTTCTCGTAGTTACGAGAAACTTTTCTCGTAGTTACGAGAAACAAATCTCGTAGTTACGAGAAACTTTTCCCGTAGCTACGAGAAACAAATCTCGTCATTACGAGAAAAAATTCGAAAGTACGAAAGCCTATTGAGCTCAAGTGGAGGCTGAGAAATTTATTTTTTCGCGTTATAACGCGAAACTTTCGCGTTATATCGCGAAACTTACGCGTTATAACGCGAAACTTACGCGTTATAATGCGAAACTTTCGCGTTATAACGCGAAACTTTCGCGTTATAACGCGAACTTCACGCGTTATATCGCCAAACTTTCGCGTAATATCGCGAAAATAAAAGTGCAGAAGCTTTCGCGTTATATCGCGAAACTTCGCGATATAACGCGAACTTTACGCGTTATAACGCGAAACTTTCGCGTTTAAACGCGAAACTTACGCGTTATAACGCGAAACTTTCGCGTTATAACGCGAAACTTACGCGTTATTACGCGAACTTTACGCGTTATAACGCGAACTTTACGCGTAATAACGCGAATTTTACGCGTTTTATCGCGAAACTTTCGCGTTTTAACGCGAAACTAACGCGTTATATCGCGAAACTTTCGCGTTATAACGCGAACTTTACGCGTTATTACGCGAAACTTACGCGTTATATCGCGAAACTTTCGCGTTATAACGCGAAACTTGCTCGTTATTTCGCGAACTTTACGCGTTATAACGCGAAACTTACGCGTTATATCGCGAAACTTTCGCGTTATAACGCGAAACTTACGCGTTATATCGCGAAACTTACGCGTTATTACGAGAAACTTTCGCGTTATAACGCGAAACTTACGCGTTATTACGCGAACTTTACGCGTTGTAACGCGAACTTTACGCGTTATAACGCGAATTATACGCGTTATAACGCGAAACTTTCGCGTTATATCGCGAAACCAATAAGCAGGTTATGTGCGATGAATATATGTATGAAATATCAATGCCCTTCCATTGATAGTATAAAAGTTATCTGCGTTCAATTTTCTCGACTTTAAATGAAATATAGGCCAAAAGTTAATGTCAGACTGAGTGCAATTTAAAAGTATGGTAAACATGGTTAAAGTATTTTGGAGTTATCTGACCTGGTCACTAGAGTATAAAGTATGATTCAGATCATCCACACCAGCCATCCTCGGATACATACAAGTTTGGTTGATCTAAGACTCGTGATAAGCTGGATCTGTCCTGTTTTACTTAATATTGTCGATCAAGTGTAAAATATAGGTCAAATTCAGCTTCCCTACCATGCATTGCAGGAAGGATCCTCAGATTCATCATTCACACAAATTTGAATGATCTAGGACTTTTAATAGACTGGAAATTGACCTGTCCAATTTTACTTAAACTGGTTTTTCAGGCATGCAATATAGGTCTAATGCAGCATACGTACCGTACATTACAATATGCATCCTTACCAGAGTAGATGCATCACACATACAAGTTTGGTTGATTTAGGACTTTTAAAAGATATGCTGATAAAGGACATGTCCTGTTTCACTTAACCTGGTTGCTCAAGCGTGAAATATAGGTCCCATTTTCTTGAGTGCGGACACCATTGCCGCAACCCCCCTCCCCTCCCCCTCCCTCTTCTACGTCGAGGTGAATCTTGCTTGGACCATGGAACTCAATATAAGCTTCGTACCAAAGTGCAATGATGTTCGATTCGTCCCAAAATCTTGTCGCAATTAAAAATCTTAGTATTTAAAAGTGCTTACTGGGAGACAGCAATGATTGACGTATTAAAATTACATTTCCTACTGATTTGTCTGGCAGGGCGTTCGTTCATCACTTTTATATACTTTATATCAGATTCAGATACATATGTATCACATGGAAGGTAGTTGGAAATCAACACATTTAAGGCATTTATTAAGCCTTATCGAGAAAACTAAATGTTCTTAAGAATACAAATAATGTTTCTTCTACTTTCGGTTTATGTTTAAAAATACTTCAATCATCAATCATGTTAGATAAGTTCTTGATTGATACTTTGGTTTTATGTTCAATCTGCATAAAAATAATAAATTGAACCCTTAATTTGAGCAATAATTTGATGGATATTACCTAAACTCTAGCTTGAATATTTCTATTTATTTGACATAAACATTCCTTTCTACTTGTCAGAGAGGATATTCAGCAACAAAGGACAGAAAATGCTATGATTTCAAATGTCAAAAGAAGACTAAAAATTGGCCAACTTCAGGAGTTCCATGTAATGACCGATCGATACAGGCATTACACGAAACCCCTTAATTTTAGGAATCACGTAAAATCTCTGATTACGTTTATTCACTATAATATATACATTTATATTAATAGGATTTCGTGATATTATGTGTATATGTTACAGCGAATAAGTATAATAAGGGATTTTACGTACTTCCCAAAATTAAGGGATTTCGTGTAATGCCTATATCGATCATTCATAACATGTAGTTCCTGGAAATGGCAAGACAGTATTTCAAGTAAATCTTGACATTTTCTTGAAAAATCTACTCTTGTTTTCTGATTGAAATTTCGTCGTATATATATATATGTACATGTATTTCATAATAATCTTATATGTTGTTATTGCTATGAAACTACTCTGGGCTGGGGGTATCCTGAAGCTCCTAAAAGGGCTCCGATTTGAAATCTTTTACATACTGCATACATACAAGTTTTCGCGTTATAACGCGAAAATTTTCGCGTTATAACGCGAAATTTTCGCGTAATAACGCGTAAGTTTCGCGTAATAACGCGTAAGTTTCGCGTAATAACGCGTAAGTTTCGCGTAATAACGCGAAAGTTTCGCGTAATAACGCGTAAGTTTCGCGTAATAACGCGTAAGTTTCGCGTAATAACGCGAAAGTTTCGCGTAATAACGCGTAAGTTTCGCGTAATAACGCGAAAAAAAAATTTCTCAGCTACCAGTTGAGCTCAATAGGCTTTCGTACGAAAGCACTTTTTCTCGTAACTACGAGATTTCTTTCCCGTAACTACGAGAAAAGTTTCTCGTAATTACGAGAAAAGTTTCTCGTAACTACGAGAAAAGATTCTCGTAACTACGAGAATTTTTTCTCGTAACTACGAGAAAAGTTTCTCGTAATTACGAGGATTTTTTCTCGTAACTACAAGACACGTTTCTCGTAATTAAGAGAATGTTTTCTCGTAACTACGAGAAAAGTTTCTCGTAACTACGAGATAGTAAAAAATATAACATGGCACGAACTGGCTTCCGTACTTAAATGATTAAAGTAGGCTTTTTGGTAATTATTCTTTCACATTCTTACGTTAAAATGAAAGCGATGTTTCAGTAAACACATATCAGAATCCTTCTGGTATTTCAAAGATTTACAGTGAAATGACTATTTGTGTGACAAGCTTTGAATATACTATACGGTACGTAGTCATTTCAAGAAATAAAATGCTCACCGTTATATAATCACATGCACAATTTTCACATGTTTCTCCCTTTAGGTCTATAATGGTCAGTAGAATCTGGACACTTGTGTCCACTATCTGTCCACTCACGCCCACGTCCACCAACCAGCTACACTGACCACCGTCTGACAGATTGGCCGGACTGATAAAGTTACCCTCCACCTCCGTAAGATTAAAACTACACTGACCTGTAATGCAATGATACTTTTTAGGTCAGAGAAAAAGGATGAACCTCTGGGCAAACATATTTTGGAACGCAGTTCCCAGTTCATCCTTCATCATTGAATGTTGAACTATAGAATGCAGTTCACATTCGACTTTTACAACTAGTGCAATCGACATAACTCCATCTCATATATTTGATATTTACAAAATGATTGTGGATCCGGAAATATTATTTTACAGATATAATTTTTACAGATTTTGGAATACAGTTGATAGCTGACAATGGATTATTAACTGCATTCCAAAATACAGTTGACAATTCGATTTAGAAATATATGTAAATAATACCATGTTCATATTCAATGTTCACAATTCAAAATTAAATCATAAAAAAATGACACAGGAAGAACCAATGTTTTGAATCTGTCCCTTTTTTTTCTACCCGCCTACACCAACCCTCCCCCGAGTCACGAGGTAACATTAACTTAAGGATACGTAAAAATTTTCAGCTGTTGTTCAGTTTTTGCTTTTTATCGGTGTAATACCGATTCATTTTACGAGGAATATTCCAAAAAAAACAGACTTTTTAAGCCCTCTTTTAAAAAATCTTCAGTGTGGGAGGCAATAGCAAAGTATTAAGGGTTGATAAAAACAGTAGTTTTGCTAATTAGGAATTATGCAAATTGAATCACTTGAAGAGGTACAGTAGTAGTACGTAATCTACATGTACGTGAAGAAAGCCTGAATCAAGAAAAGAGGAGGTTATCCTAAACTATCCTCACTTGAATTCTTGAAATTTAAGTTTGGCAATTAATTAAAATTTTTTTGCAATATAAACTTTTAAAACATTCTCTCCTATGCCTACGTGTACTTCCAAATTGATTTAAAAATTCAAAAATATATCATACTACTAATTGAAATTCTAAGTACGACACACATTTTCCATGTGTACGTATACGAGTAATCTAATTTTACACTTCAGTGACTCAATTTTTTCTACTAAAGAGAGTGTGTTTGTCTGTTAATATGTTTTTAAAATCTTACCTTGGGTAAAATAAAAGAAGTGAAAAACACATGAAATCCATAATATCACAGTGTTAGCTCCCATTGTTTTAGAAAATCAATAGTCATAATACAATTTTAAAGTTAATGCAGTTCATCAATCCCCACGTAACAACATCCGTATTCGCGTATATTTCGTATATCAGTACGCTTCGTCATTTTGACCTAATGTAGCAACATGTAATATTAAGGTGGCGTTGTTCTTAGCAATTATTGAATATTAATGATAGTAACATTTTTACTTTCTACTGGTATGGTTTAATTTTTTTTTTTTGGTTCTTGTGTTTTATTTTGTGTCTGTTTTTATTTTGTATTGTTTTTGTTTTGTATCGTTTTTGCTTTGTTTTGTTTGGGAGGGGGGGGGGGGGGGGGGGGGGGCAGAGGGATGGGAGTGATCAAAGTTGAAGAGTACTGTCAAACAATGGGAACATCTGAATGAAAAATTAAATATACAGGTATGCCTTCATCTTGTGTAAATAAAAAAAAGTAGATGAATAGAATAAATTAGATGAAATGAAACGAAAATTAAATAAAAAACATCATGCACGTATTGATGAATAGGAAGAATTTAACAAAAATTACAGAATATGACGAAAGCTCGGTTTTTAGTTCATAAGAAATGACGTATATTTTACATGTTTTATGAATAAAGCACAGCACCTAAGTTGTACAACATAATATAATGATATACATATACTAGCAGTATGATCAAATACAAATGATTGTAATAATATTGTTAAGAAATGGGAATGAATGAAATAATTACAGCGAAAAAAAGGATACTTAAGGGCGAGGTGGCGGGGGTGTTAATTATATTATTGTTGCATTGTTGATAAAGTTGAGTATATTTACGTCTTGAAGTCTTTTTTTTTTTTTTTTCGTTATTCTTTTAATCTTTCTATACGATATATCATATTCAACTAATTTCATCCTCTATTTTCATTTTAACCCAATTAAATAAACCTATAAAAATATAATTAAAACAATCAGAGTTCTAGGTAGTATCCAACAGCTAAACCTACCCCTAAGTAAACGGTTGAGAATGAGTTTGTATAGCTGTGAGAAGAGGCAGAGAAAAGGGGGGAAGGGGTGCTAGATATTCCAACCGTAACCGGAGGTAGCCTTCTCTAATACTGCAGTACATGTACCGTTCATGTCTGAATCGCAGTATGTTGTAATGTATTTCCTGACGGGCTCAAGATCCGCGTCTAACTGCAAGTACCAAATCCCGGAACTGGACGATGAGACATCGGCTACTTACGTCAAGGACCATCTCTAGTCCAAAATTTTAAAATCCTTAGATCAATTGTTAAAATAGTGTAGAATTATCGGAAATATTACAATTTTAAAATCAAGATGAAATAAAGAAGACACTATTTATATCGAAAATGGGATTTTACCGTGAAAATCTTTCGACAGCTGTAATATTTATATATATTTCTACAGGTAAGAGCTGTTCAATACGTGTAATACTTTATTACTATCAAAAATTCAGTAGCAAACTTTAATTTTAATGATATTGATATGAACTCTTTTTCTTTTTTTAGAAAAATACTATTAAATGGAAATACGATAATTGACGCGTACGTTGAGTAACTTGATCTGTCATATTTAGCGTTTAAATACTTTTTGAAAGATTTCAGTCTATACAATATATGTTAATATTTATTATATTATTAAGACTAATTCTTATGAGGTAAACTTCTTTTTCAGCTGCAGCCCAGATCCAACAATGTGAAAACTGTAAGTACACAAGCTTACGATGTGTAACTAGGTCATAGTGAGAAAATATTTTGTTTTATCATCAGACTCTCCTGGAGGGAACATGTTTTGAAAAACTGTTCAGAAAAAAAGGGAGAAAACCTACCTACAAACATCCATTTTGCTATGAGGAAAAATTCAAAATTTAATTTTAGATCAAACTTAATTATTTAAAAAGAGTATCTTAAATACCAGAAAATTTCTACATTCTCCTCAAAATATTAGTAAAAATTAGTTTAGAGAAAACTTTCAAATTCTTCATTCACTTATCAGAACTTCTAAATTATTATTTTGCAACACAAGGATACATCTTTAGAGTTTTGAGTAAGCTATAATGCAGTTAAGTGTCTGATTTGCTTAAGAAATATGAAATATTATCATAACACTAATACATGTATCTGGATTAAGCCCCCCCCCCCCCCCCCCCTTGGGATTTTGAATAATAATAAGAAAAGAAACGTACGACTTCATACTAATTCTTTATAGGCTTCGTCTTTTTAGCTCACCTGAGCAAAGCTCAAGTGAGCTATTGTCATAGCGCAGCGTCCGGCGTCCTTCGTCCGTCGTAAACTTTTCAACATTTTCGACTTCTTCTCCAGAACCACAAAACAGATTTTCATGAAACTTGGTAGAAATGAAGTACTCATGGTCTCCTACAAGTGTTGTTGTTCTTCGTCCGGATCGATCAATAGGTGGCACCACCACAGGCAAAAGTAAGTCACAGGGGGTACCCTCCTTTGACAAACTTCTTCTTCAGAACGGAAGCACGTATCGACAAACCGAAAGCATCAGGATGATCTAGAGAGATGTCTTAAAAAGTGTTGTTATTTTTGGTTCCACTCAGAAGTCAAATTTTTGACCCGTTTTTGACGCCTTTTCGGACTTTGTCAGAAATGCACATTTTTGCACTATTTCTTTAAATAACTCAATAAGTGTATGATTTTACACATTCATTTACTGCATATTTATCATATTTAAGTTACTAAATGCTTTGATAAGTATTTTATTCTAGAATTTTAATTTTTTTATTTATTTTTTTTTCTTGGAATTGTTTTCTTATGCGAAAAGGAAGGGGGGGGGGGTGATTTTTATACATATTTAACTTTTTCTCCAGAACCACCAAACAGATTTGCATGAAACTTGGTAGGAATGAAGTACTCATGGTCCCCTACAAGTGTTGTTGTTTTTCGTCCGGATCCACCAACAGGTGGCGCCACCACAGGCAAAAGTAGGTTACGGGGGCACCCTCCTTTGACAAAGTTCTTATTCAGAATGGAAGCACGTATCGACAAACCGAAAGCATCAGGATGATCTAGAGAGATGTCTTAAGAGGTGTTGTTATTTTTGGTTCCACTCGGAAGTCAAATTTTTGACGTGTTTTTGACGTCTTTTCAGACTTTGTCAGAAATGCACATTTTTGCACTATTTCTTTAAATAACTCAATATGTGTATGGTTTTACACATTCATTTACTGCACATTTATCACATTTAAGTTACTAAATGCTTTGATATGTATTTATACTAAAATTTTAATTTTTTGATTTTTTATGAATTTTTTTTTTTCTTATGTGAAAAGGAAAGGGGGTGATTTTCATACATATTCAACTTCTTCTCCAAAACTGCTGAACAGATTTTTATGAGTAATTTTTCAATCATAAATAGATATGTTTACTGTGCACATGGACCCAAGGCTTGATGGTTCAAGTTCTGGTACTTCTTTTATCTTTATCAGGAATTTTAATCCTGGTAACTTTAGTTTCGTATAACAGCAGAACTCATGTATGCAAAAGTTGTCTTTCTTTAATATTGATATATGTTTTTGAGGTTTAAATTCTTGGATTATCGATTCATATGAATGTTATATATTTTAAATAGTTAAATAAGTATGCAAAAGGAAACTAAATAATTCAAAAAAGATGAATAAGTATTTTCAAATTTATCTTGTGAAGACTTAGATATATAACTTTGAAATTAAAATATTGAGAGCGGCTCAAAATATTAATGTAAAAACAGAACTCATTTACATAACGTAGTGAATGCAGGAGGAGAAGGCTGTAATTCATTAGCAGGATTTTGCTTTAGCTTCTGTATAACTCTCTCTCGGGTTACTTAGATTACTCAAGAAGAAAGGGGGAGATGATTTTCATACATATTCAACTTCTTCTCCAGAACCGCTGAACAGATTTTCATGAAACTTGGTAGGAATGAAGTAATCATGGTCACCTACAAGTATTGTTGATTTTTGTCCGGATCTGTCAACAGGTGGCACCACCACAGGCAAAAATAGGTCATGTGAATTACCCTCATTTGACAAACTTCTTCTTCAGAACGGAAGCACGTATCGACATACCGAAAGCATCAGGATTATCTAGAGAGATGTCTTAAGAAGTGTTGTTAATTTTTGTTCCACTCTGAAGTCTGGGTATTTTCCTCTTACAAACTTCTTTTTGTTTGATATGCTTCGTTTACGTAGTTTTCAGGTGAGCGTTGTGGCCCCTGGGCCTCTCTTTTTACGAGTCCATGGAACAGTTCAAAATTCCTCGAAATATTTGGTAATCATCGGACTCGGGCATCACTGATGTTACATAATTTGTTGAAATGCGCTTATGTTGCACTAAAACTTTATAAAAGAACATATTTTTCAATATTGAAAATCTGCTGATTTTTAATATATATAAAGAAGACAGAAATTGTCTTATTTTAACGTAAATTATGAATAACATCTACTTCACTGTAAGCCAGAGAACAAAAAAATGTATTTCAATTTGACAAACTTTTGAAATTTTTGTAAAGGATTTACAAGCAAACAAGAAAAGACAATGTTAGCTTTTTTACCAGTAATAAATTTCTTTTTTTTTCTGTAGTAACAGAGTCCACCGTATTTCTCATGATGGTGGCTTTACTCGGTATCCTTTTACTGACCATTGTGGCTCTGTGCATTATGGTGCTTAAACTGAGGTTTGTATCTTCAAAATCAATATGAAGTGAAACTATGGAAAACTTTTTTTAATACTATTTCAAACTATGAAAATTGGAGAAGAAATTTCCTTCGGAATTAATATTTTGTAATTGTGTGTGAGTGATATGTATTTCAAGACTGAAGTTGAAGTAAACGATATACACTACTACGAGGGGAAAAAATCTAAAAGAAGGACAAAAAGCCATCTATTTCTTCTTAAGCTTGTTCATCGCATCACATTCTCTGCTACCTATATGATGTACTTAAATTTACTAATATTTGTAATTTCAGAAATATCGGTCAAGAGGAGTCAATTCGCAAGAAGAAGAGACCAACAATACGTCAGACAGAATCGAATAAAGACGATGACGTCATTAGTGGAGGAGCAGTTAAGGAACCCTCTCCGGCGAAACCTGTGGAGAAGAAGCCAAATGCAGGTTACGGAGCACGGGGTGCGTCTATAGATAGCACATACGCCAGTGCGGACGAACCAATACGTGATAGCACGTATGCTCAGCCCGACCATCCAAGCGCTGTAACGAATCAGAAACAACCCGAATCCGCCCCTGATCCAATGGCGGCCTTCAAATATGATCTGGCAAAATCCATGGCTTCAAATGAAGCAGAGAAAAGAGTATCGGAGCCAAAGCAAAAATACCCATACTCGAAGGTTAATAAAAACCCTAAGGTTCCGAAGCCGGACGCAAATTCGACAACCGGAAATGCACCTCAACCGGAAGTCACTATAATAGATGGAAATGTGTATAGTCCATTAACCGAAGGGGAATATGATCATTTGCATAAGAAGCGAGAAAAGATCGCTGATAGCCCAAAGCTGGATAACTATCAAAATATTAAGATGTCGAATGAAAACAAAGAAAAAGCGAGAACCTTAGATCGAAAAATGTTTGAGGCCCACTATGCGACGCCCCCTAGGCGCTCACAGACTCTGAAGGCCTACCCCCGTACCACTACAACGAATGACGTGCAAGAAACTTACGACGTTCCAACCAAACCGACGCCAATCAAGCGTGGGAATAAGTTTGGCGGATCCATGACAAGTCTGACCTCCTCCAGCAAACTGATAGTAGAAGAAACCTATGACGTACCACCCTCTGCAGACGACACGTATAAAATACCACCAAAACAAAGCCAACTCAAGCAGCAACTTTTGGATCCTCAGGAATGTTATGATGTCCCGCCATCGGCTAATGATATTTATAGAATTCCGCCCTCATCCCGCCCTCTGACCGGAACAGAAGAAGTCTACGCCATGCCGGATGCTGATGAAATCGATGATGAGCATGCGCCGAATGCACATTCAACTTTAAAAAAGGAAAACATGTATGATAGCCCGCCATTGATACCAACACCATTTCAGCAGTTATACAACGTGCCTAAATCAAACCAGCCTACTAAACAGAAAATTGTAGGGGGATTAGTGTATGAAGATGTGTAAATAAGTTAACATCATTATTGATGCTCTTATATCAAGTAGTATTTATTTAAAAGGATTTCCGTATTGTATTGTGTAAATGACCATCCAAAAGTAATCATTGAACACTCAACAAGTGAAAAAAAAAACTCAACGAACTCGTTTACCTCATATATTTAAACATACAAAGTATAAGAGGTAATTTTAAACTTTATCGAATTTTTGTTATGTTTGTAGACTTCGAAGAACTGACTAAGCGTGATAGTAAAATATCTTTACCCATAGATTAAGTTGATTTTGCCTTTTTCAGTTATACATTGTGGTCATCTGCATACATCTTCCTTCAGGAATGACGAATTGAATGACACAAACAGTTTTTCGTATTTCATATTAACATGCTGCTGTGCCTTTGTTTCGAAGAAACGTATTCTGTTGAAAAAATCTCGAAAGAATGTTTTACATTTATATCATTGAATGGAAATAGTTTTAACACAAAAATCCTTAAAATATTTTCGCGGGGATTCCCCTCCGTTTTGACTGGTGAACAGTACTGAATTAAGGGTGTCAAAAATATTGGAAATGTATTTACAGCATATAGAATCAATAAAATATGAGTAGTCATGGTAAATATTACTTTGAAGTTGATCTTGTCTTTTATGCGATTTACAGATCAATTTGAAAATAAATATGTAAAGATTTAAGAAATGAATCTTATATTTTTCTGTTGATGCAGGTATCACCCGAAAAATTGGACAGAAAACTGCGTCAATGCGCGTAAAACGTTTTCTGTTCAATTTGTGACGCTATTTTACACTACATCGTTCTACGAGACCTCTGTGTAATCGGAAAAGTGGGAGTGTTATGCGCATGTAATTCTGATAACCAAACCATTTACTACTTATCTGACAGATGACCGTCCTAATGCTAGGTTTACACTTAGCCACGATCGCCCCGATTGCCCCGATTGAGGTGAATCGTAGAGATCGTAGGAGAGCGTGGAGTTGAATCGTGACGATCGTAAGAGAGCGTGGTGGAATCGTGATGATCGTAGGAGATCGCAGAGATCGTGGCAAAATTTTTGATTCTCAAAAAATTTGCTACAATTGTCCCGATTGATTCTTACATCGTGAGAGAGCGTAGGAGAGCGTAGTGAACGTGATGGAGCGTAGTAGAGCGTAACAGATCTTGACAAAGCGCAACAGATCGTAATATGCGATCGTAGGAGATCTTGGTGAAACACGTTCTCCTACGGTCCACTACGATTTCACTCACGCTCTTTGACGATTTGTTACGGTTTCCACGATTCAGTCCACGATCTACAAGATACGTTGCGATTCCAATATTTCTATAATAAAAATTATAATAAGACAACCCGTTTTTGATGGATTAAAAGTATTTTTAACATCCGCAACAATTTCTAACATATGAAGAAGACTAAGAAAAGAAGTCTTGATAATCAGTGAGGTGCTGCATTAATTGTCTTCGAACGAGTTAAATATATACACGCAATCAAAGATTTGAATTGCTCAAGAAAAAATGTTAACTTTAATAATCGAAAAAAAGAAAGATCAAATAAGGTTCATCAATGCCATTTCCTGCGTTTTGCGATATAAAATATTCATCTCCTTGATATTAAGCTTAATCTTGTTCGGATATTGCAAGTGGTATTGAAACTGGTTGTCGATTTCATATCAAATCGTGTTAAATCGCGGCAAATCGTAGTCCTGCATCGTAACAGATCGCAACAAAACTTGATAAGCGTAGGGAACCGTGATAGAGCGTGGCAAAGCGTAATAGCTCATCTTGGTAATCGTAAGGGAACGTAACGAAGCTTGAGAGAACGGGATGCAAATCGTAACAGATCTTATCTACAATCGTAACAAATCGCAACAGCGCGTATCAGAGCGTGATGGAGCGTCGGAGAGCGTGCGAAGACCAATTTTATTTATAGAATCGTGGAGCTCCACGATTTTGCTCAATCGTAGACATCGTAGGGCATCGTGGCTAAGTGTAAACCTAGCATAATTCGGCACCGGTTGCTTATAGGTTTCGTTGGTTTATGTGTGGTCTTTTGTTGCTCTTTGTCCCTTTTGCATCTCTTGCTTCGTATGTTTTCCTCGTGTTTCAACTTGAGGTTATTTCATGTTTTAATGTGGATCCTGCAACCAAGTCTTCTTGGTGATCCCTTCCGTTAATTTTGCAAGACTGATTGAAGTATAATGTATATCAATTAAGTTATAACCATTTATTTGATAACCGGCACATATAGCCAAGTTCGATCAACTGCGGTTGATCGTTTCTTCAACGCATTAAAAAATGACTGTTCTCAAAATTTCTTGAAATTTCTAAAACGTGGATCCTGTAGCATCATAGCCCACCCATCCTGCTACATATTTCGATACATTTTTGGACATTATAACTTTCACACTCTTTGTTCATATTACATTGTTTAGATTAAGGATCACTAACGAGGGTCAAGTATCCGAAACGTGCTTGTCTTGTCCCTGCTTCAAATTTATCAGTTCTTAAATGCTGCTATTGAATTTGAAGACGTTTAACATTGTGACTAACAGATGCAGTGGTTACCTATATGTCGGTCTTACCATACAAGTAATTTAAACTATCTGATTTATAATTAAGTTCCCTAAAAGCTAATCGGAGGAGACATACAGTTTCCAGCCCGTCTGTCTGCCTGTCTGTCAGTTTCCAGACTTTTTTTTTCGCAGTTGTTGCATGTATTGAACTAATTTTGTATGATTTTTACAAGAGCTATGTACCTGACATTTCCCTTTCCGTGTCTTTTCTTGGCTATTATTGAATAATAAAGTAATTTTTTTGTTTCTGACTACATCTCTGTTTGAAACAGATAACTCACGATGATGACTTTGATAAACCTATTTAACAATAGTTAAGGCCCTTGGACTTAAAAAATTATATGAAATTTTCAGTTTTCGGACGTTTCTTGGCTGATGTCGTAGATATTCAACTGATTTCTGGTTTGTGAATAAATTATAGCGTAATATAGATCATTTGATTGACATAATTTTACAGAAGTTATGGTCACTTGACGTAGTGCATATCATGAACTTTTCTGTTTCCAGAACTTTTCTAATACACATACATGTACATGTATTGAACTGCTTTTTGTATGGGCATTCATCTTTTGGTGTAACTACAGGTCAGGTTTAGATTCATGTGTAATTGAAGCGGTCTAGGGCTCTAGGCAGAGGACATACCTTTATGACGGTAGAAGGTCTATATTGCTCGGCGATCAAAATCTTTTTGTATCCTGTTTCCTGTTCAAATACATTTCATAAAATGCTTAATTAATTTGAATTTCCTGTACATTTTGATTAATCTTAATGATTCATAACGAAAAGTTATTTAAGGGAAATTGATTTTTTATATAAAGGGTAAGGCGATAGAAAGATAGACGTACAACATGGCGGAAAGTAAAACTTTCAGCGAACAAAAGTCATTGAATACTTGCACCTATTATGAAGATATCGAGGTAGATGTAAAATATGAAAAGGAATTCAATGTTGGTGACTCGCGCACCAGCACTATTTGTCTCATTTCAGAAACAGAAGCATGGGTACGTTCCGATAAATTAAACAAGCTGGTCAACGACAGTGGTAATATGAAGCGGTCATTGGACTCAAAATGCTTACTTTTTCATTTTGCTGTATCTGAGAACGGAATAACGTACTTCTGTGATCCAGATGACAAAGATGTGATACAGATAGACAAAAAGGGAGAAATCGGTGCTTTGTTTTCTGTTACACCATTGATTCCTTCCTATATCAACCTAACAAGATCAGGGGATCTGTTGATTACGTTAGAAGATGAAGATTCGTACGTAAGAAACAGTTCAAGTCGCCGATTGGTCCGGCGTACATCAATGACTGGAGAAGCCTTGATGGAATACGAGTATGATAGCGATGGGAAAACACCGTTGTTCTGCAGACCAATGAGACCAATAGAACATGTTAATGGTAACATCTGTGTTATTAATCAGTATGAACAAGAACCAGATATTTATAGTGGTACCATATATGGTTTTGACAGTAGAGGTAAGATCAATTTCAAATATAGCGGCATAGATGGCGACTTCAACCCTGTTGACATTTGCTGTGACACTGTGGGCAACATATTTATATCTGATTGTATCAACAAGCAAATCCATATCATTGATTTGAAGGGTAGATTTGTGTGCTTTCTAACACTCGAGCCATTCAAGGAGAGACTATTAGCAATATCAATGTATGACAGTAAACTGTGGGTTGGAAGTTACGATAGTGGGCTGATTAAAGTCTTTCAGTTCAAATTATCCAGAAAAAATTATGTGTTGAATCGAAATGATAATTAAGAGTTGAAATGTGAGTTAGTGTCTCGATTATGGATATAGAAAGTTATCTAGATGTTTATGTTTAAATCACAAACATGGCATGACTTTATTGCACATGTTAAGATATACGGGGCGAAAAATGATCTTTAGTTAATAATTACAGTTTACACCAATGAGACAGTGCAGTGTTGAACGTCTTAAGGTTATTATTCTATGTTTGAAACATTATCCTGGAAATAGATGCAAACAAGAAGAGAAATTGATGTAAAATGATTTACATAATTATGATTTTGCAAAAATAGAAGAGAATTCAAGTAATATACACCGAGCAGTTATTCAGTCTCAAAGTCGAGAAGGTAAGGCAAAATCATGAGAATTTCTAATACAACAGTTGCAAATCCCGGGATAAAAATATTCAGAAGTGTCAAGGTAAACTGTCATCGAAACGATAACCTTTTTGTGGGTGGGTTGTGCGCACGTTATTCAGGATAACCACACCTTCTGCTATTTCCATGGCAGATGGCCGTCCTAAGTCGGCACCGGTTGCCCATTGGTCTCGTTGGTTTATGTGTAGTCCTTTCTGTTTGATGTCTCTGTGTTGTGCGTTGACGTTCCTTGTCCCTTTTGCGTCTCTTCCTGTGCTTGTCTGCTCTGTGTTTTTGCATTGGGTATTTAGAGGTTTTACTGTGGGTGCTGCAGCCTGGTGTTATTGGAGATCACCTCTTTGTCTTAAAACAGAAAACAATAAACATCACTTGCTGACGCACAACACTAAATTTTGTTGGAATAAATACGACCTTTCTATGTCTGCAAAATGGCACTGGAGTGAATTGTTACAGACACGGAACATTTCAGCTCTACTGGTCTCTGATCTGTCGAGCTTATGCGATACCCTGTTGTCCGGCATCAGTCCGTAAACAATTCTTCTGCTCACAGCTCCTCCAAAACCATGCGAGATAGAAAATCAATTCTTTTTGCATCCTACTTGGTATGTGATCTTATTATGCACCTAACTTTTGGCTTCAGCCCCTAAACCCAGGGTATTAGACAATGGGCATGGTTATGATTTTTTTTTTCTGATATTGTGCTCGCAACTCCTCCGTCACTATAAATCATAAAGACAAATCTTTTTGCAATACAAAGGACCTGTGGTCTAGTTGTACACTTGATATTTTGTCTGAGCACCTGACCTCAGGGTCTTAGAAAATGGGTGTGGTCATTTTCGCCTATATAACTCAATGTAATTTTGTGGTCACCATTTCTCAGAAAGAATAAATGATTGAATTTCTTTTGCAACATTATTGGTCTATGGCTGAGTTGTGCGCCTGATATTTTGTTTGTGCCCCAGACCTCCAGGGTCTTAGAATATGGATGTGGAAATTTTATTCTATGTAACTCTTTGTAATCTTGTTCTTGCTACTCCTATGTCACTATAAATAATTGAGACTTAGTTATTTTTGCAATATGATGGGTTTGTGGTTAAGATGTTTACCTTATATTTTGTTTGAGCCCCTGCAACACTGACACTATACAAATATTTTGTTTGAATCCTTTCACCTATATTACTCTTTGGGAAACGTGTGCTTACTTCTCCTCAAATACAATAAATGTGTATATGTGTTATTCTAGTTACAGTCCAACATGTCTGATGGGTATGTTGTTTTGCTGTGCTACTTATAATTTGTTAGAACCCCTGCTCCCTATGGTCTTTGGTTCTAAAAGAAATGGAAATTGATATTTAAGTGTATGTATCTTATTCCCTTGTCAATGAGCGAATCAAACAAAACAGCCAGGAGAGCTACAGTCTCATCAGATACTTCTGGTTCTATAATAGCTATCATATCCATGATAAACAGGTTCAGGAATAGTATGTCTTTAATCAAAATATACTAGTAGTTATATTATCATCAATAAATGATGAAATCAAAATTAAAGAAAAAAAAACATGCATTTGTGAAACACGAATACCCTCGACGGCCTCTTTGTCAGAAAATAATGTAAAAGTGTCAAACTCCAAGGTCAAGGTCACAAGGTCAAAAATTTGGTATCCTATAGAAAGGTCTTGTCACCAGGAATACACATGAAAAATATCAAAGCCCTATCACTTACCATTTATAAGTTATGGCCAAGGTTAAAGTTTTTCAAAAGTAGGCCAAACTCTAAGGTCAAGGTCACAAGGTCAAAAATTTTGGTATGCATGAAAAGGTCTTGTCACAAGAAATACGTATGTAAAATATCAAAGGCCTTTCCCTTACCATTAAGAAGTTATAACCAAGGTTAAAGTTTTTCAGAAGTAGGTCAAACTCCAAGGTTAAGGTAAAGTTATGTCCAAGGATAAAGTTTTTTGCGGACGAACAGACAAACAAACAACAGACAGACAGACAGCCTAGCGGACAGGATTAAAACTATATGCCCCAAATCTTCGGTTAGGGGGGGCATAAAAAGGAGGATATTAGCACAAATTGTTCTATATTGCATGCAATCAGGAGGCGCTGTTTGTCCCCTGGCACCTGGTGCTCGCTTCGGAATGTTGTTCATTCCGGGGTTCGCAACCACTCTCGACTTTGAGACCTAATAACTGTTAGGTATTTCTTCGATGTTTATCTAAATTCATGTTGAAGGTTTGAAAAACTAAAAATGAGTGATTGATAAAATATATGTCTTTTGATATGTACGCAAGAGAGAGAGAGAGAGGAGAGAGAGAGAGAGAGAGATGTCCGATATTTGTTTCTGTGGTCAAAAAGTTGAATTGTATGTGAAATGGAGGAAGATGTACATGTTGCATTATAATCTTTTCTATTTATATATATTATCATTTCATTTGTTTGAACAACATTTATGTACACATTGTACTCAGTTTCTTTATCAATTTTTTTAAAAATAGATATGACAATATTTGACACGTAAGAGGATGAAGCAGTAAACTCATCATTTATCTTAAATAAGCATTATCTATTCATCCTTTCCAATGAATATTTATTTTGAATGTTATTTGTGTAAGCATGTCAGTATACTGTTCATTGAAATCTTCTGTGCTCGGGTGTTATGTTTCCCGTTATTATATTCTGAATTCTATATATTTCATTCATGATCAGTCTGCGTTTTGAAATTGTTTAAAACTTATCTTTTAAATTAGCATTTTCAAAGTGAAAGTGAAAAGAAAGTAAAGTCCTCCTTGTAAAATTTAAATAAAAGATGACAGGAAACCGCAAATTATCATTGAATGTTATACCGTGTATGTTAAGACAAAGGAGGGGATCTCCAACAACACCAGGTTGCAGCACCCACAGCAAAACCCCAAAACACCCAATGTAAAATATCAAAAAAATATATAAAAATATGAAAATAGCACAAAGTGTGGTTATCCTGGATTACGTGTGCACAACCCTCCCACTTTTCCGATTACCCAGAGGTCTCGAAGAACGTACAATTGTGGTGTAAAACAACCCCTCAATGTCAGATGACCACACAAAAACAAAACCGCAAAACGCAGTGGTCCAAGCAACACAGACGAATATGTAATAAGAGGGCGCGCTTAATACAATCCGTGCTCTGTCGCCGCAAGCTCATATATGTTATCATCCGAGGAGTCCGACTGACATTCAGAGAGGACAGGTGGTGAGGGCCTGTCTTCTCTAAAGAGGTTTGGGCAGGGCCCGTTATGGAGTCCCGTCGTCAGTCAGTAGGAGTGTAAGTTTTAAGAATGTGCTGGTGCAAGACTGTAGATTGGTCAAGTACCAAGCCTAGTGTCCGTCTGGTGACTTTAGGATGACAAATATGGATAAAGACCATATCCCTGTATACAGCACAAAATCGATAATTCGAAAATCAGAAACCGAAGGCATACAAAATCAGGATAAAACAGGAACCAAAGCAAACAAACAAAAATCTCCTACCACATGAAAAGAAGCGAACCCCCGATATGGGAGTGAGACCAGGTGCCCTGGAAGAGTAATCATCTCCTGCTTGCATGCAACACCCGCCGCGTCAATTCGGTAGAACTGTCACATCCGGTAACTTCCATTTCGGAAGACATAGAGTACAAATTTTTGGTTGGATGGTTCAAATGGTCTATGACAGAATACCACCCACCATTCTGGAGAGTGGGATATCATAGTGTATGACGAGTTCCCCATATCGACCGTAGAACTTCCTCAGTAACGATGTTAGTCGCTCACAAACATATCCCTGACTGAGAAGCTTATCTGAAAGACGCCTAGCTCTCAGAACAAAATCCGTATATTTGGTACTTGCTCTGGCATAGCGTATCAACTGAGATATGAACACGCCATAAGCAGGTGATGAAGGGATGTTGCTATTCAGAAAAGGAAAGTTTGTAATGCTGAAACTGAAGTCGTGACGACTTCAGTTTCAGCATTACAAAGAGTGAGCATTACAAAGCATTACAGCATTACAAAGTTTGTCAAAGAGTGAGGTGTTCAAGTGACCATAAGTGTCGTACGTAGGACAATATTATGTCCAAATAGGATGCTGAATTATTTGCCTCTGTAGTTTCTTTGACTTCAAGCTCCGAAGGATAGATACTGCTCAGGTAATCCGCGAATTTTGGATTATTGATGGACAACACATCGTCTATGTATCTGTAAGTGAAGTTGAAGTCAGAAGCCAAGTATCTTTTACCTTCAGAGACCAAAGATTGAATGAATTCAGCTTCGTATGAGTAAAGGAAAATAAAAAGATAGACAACATAACTATCGAAAATGCGTCAGAATCATCAAACACCTTTTATACCGTGGATATGATTCTGACAATAAGTACACTGAAACAGATATTATTCAGATGTTAAATTTTCTGATCGACAACATTTTTGTGGTGTTTGGAGGAAAGGTCTTCCAGCAAATTGTCGGAATTCCAATGGGGACCAATTGTGCCCCACTCCTTGCCGACATTTTCCGAATTGAAGCGGCGGGTGTTGCATGCAAGCAGGAGATGCTCACTCTTCCTGGGCACCTGGTCTCACTTCCATAACGGGGGTTCGCTTCTTTTCATGTGGTGGAGGTTTTTGTTTGTTTGCTTTGGTTCCTGTTTTATCCTGATTTTGTATGCCTTCGGTTTCTGATTTTCTGAATTATCGATTTTGTGCTGTATACAGGGATATGGTCATTATCCATATTTGTCATTTGATCCTTCTTACCTTGTTAATTAGTGTCACCATAAAATGCAGGTTGTGAAATACCCAAAGTAATATACTCTGTTACCTGTATTGGTCCGAATTTCAAAAGAAGTTTTCAATATTTTTTGTAAAATTCCCAGAAAGTATTTACTAGTTTGTGAAAGCGAAAACTTGTCACCTTAAAGCTTCTTGGTAATTTGTAAATTTCTACTTTGAAAATATAAAACATCAGTACATGCTCTAGCATACCGGGTGAGCTGTGAAATGTAGATACCATAGGACGATAATCTAGGAACATCACCGTCAAACCAGGGGTAAATTTACTGAGTTAAATCCAAAATCATCTCTTTTGTCATACACACTTGCATGAATCTCTCCATTAAAAATTTTGATATTAAGGTTAAAAAATGGTGCTTCTGTGTTTGTAGCTTTTGCCCTGTTTAGAATAGATTCTTGTGGATAAATAACATTTTTTTTTTATACTTTTCCAAAACAGGATTGTCGATAGTAAGAATATCATCAAGGTACCTAGAAGTACATTTTACATTATCATTGTTTTCTTTGCTTTTGAAGATTTTGGATAAATTCCTTTTCATACGTGTACAAAAATAAATCTGCAACAAGAGGCGCACAATTAGTAACCATAGGAATCCCTACAACCTGCTTGTAGAGTTTCTCATCAAATCTTACATGAATATTGTCCAAAAGGAAGGACAAGGCAATACAGAGGTCACCACATGTCCATGATTTGAATGATTTGTAATCTGTGGCGAAAAAGAAATCCTTCGATTCAGATGTATAAATATAACTTTTCCCCTCTCGATCAAAACGCCATTTAATGAGTTTGGACAGTCGATCATTTTTGCCGTGAGGAAGCGTGGTGTACATATTAGAAAAGTCGTAATAATCTATGAAGAAATCGTAATTGCTTTAAAATTTCTTGATTTCATTGTGTCAGTCACACACCCTGAATTTTTAATAGACCAAAAGAAGTTTACACCATTCCTGTCAAGACAGTTTTACAGTCTTTGGCCAAGTGTTCCTTTATAGCCGTGAGTGCTGACGTCAGATTTCTAGACAAAATTGTAGTTGAGCAGTCGCTAGAATTAGCAATGTATCGAAACTTGTAAGGCGACTTGTGACGTTTTGGTATGCAGTATATTGTAGGGAGATCAAATTTAGATATAGGAGGAAAGAGGGGTGTTAAAAGCAGAAATTTCAATGTTATGTTTGCTCAAAATATTGGGAACACTTTCATTGCTTTCGATATAAGTATTAGTACAGAAAAGTTCCGAAACTAAAGCTAGGCGTTTTTCAGATAAGCTTCTCAGTCAGGGATATGTTTGTGACCGACTAAAATTGTCACTGAGGAAGTTCTACGGTCGATATGGGGAACTCGTCATACACTATGATGTCCCACTTTCCAGAATGGTGGATGATATTCTGTCATAGACCATTTGAACCATCCAACCAAAGATTGTACTCTATATCTTCCAAAATGGAAGTTACCGGATGTGACAGTTCTACCGAATTGAAGCGACGGGTGTTGCATGCAAGCAGGAGATGCTTACTCTTCCTGGGCACCTGATCTCACTCTCATATCGGGAGTTCGCTTCTTTTCATATAGGTGGAGGTTTTTGTTTGTTTGCTTTGGTTCCTGTTTTATCCTGATTTTGTATGCCTTCGGTTTATGATTTTCTGGGTTCTCGATTTTGTGCTGTAAACAGGGATATGGTCATTATCCATATTTATCATTGATATGTAGTAGCATTTTCAAATAGTGATGGTGTTGTTGGCTGCTTTTGTCTGCGGGCGCGAAGACATATTTTTCATTTAAATTACGTAACTTGGATTTGAAATATCTTTCAGATTTTAAACTTGGAGTTTCAAAAAGATGAGGATTTTTGTGGTAGTTATCTAAGATAACTATTTTGTGGTAGTTATTCAAGGTAACAAATCAAGGTTAATTTACAAATGGAGTTAAAGGCATTCAATTTCTTTTATAGGAGTGATTTCTTCAATACTCCTTTCATGAGAAAATAAACTTGACTGTTTTGTGACAAAAACAAAACATGGTCTTTTCATGAAATGTCATAACCGGATAGAAGCCATGACATTTAGTTAGCAAAGCGAGAATGTAACCAATTTTACCACTGAGCCATGTTTAGACTTTTGTTCTTCATTATTTCATAACATTTGGATTTCCTCCTTTTCGGCCTCGAGTATCACTGATGAGACATAACTTGTTGAAATGCGCATATGGTGCACTGAAATTTTGATAGAACATATATTTCAATATTGATCATTTCAACCACTGGGTTTGTATCTGTGCTTAATGATTGTTGTGTCCCCGATATTCTGCGTTATGTTGATTTCCTTTTTCTTTTTTATATGGATTTCCTCTTTTTAGGACTCGACTTTGTTGATATATGTATGAGCATATGCTGCATTAAAACGTTATAATAAAACATGAAATACTTTTTAATATGGTTGAACACCTTTGAAATATTCTAACGCGATTATTTTTTAAATAAAAACAAAAAAAGTAATAAAAAAAAAATAAATTGTTGCATTTAAAGACTTCAGATTTCATAACTGGAAAAAGGACACAACTGATTTATCGGACACAAAATAAACTCGACGAAATTATTGCACACTTTAAAAACGTGATTAAGAGATATGATCTAATATGTTATCTATTGTGTGGACATTTCATGATTGTGCAGATGAGTATGAACAGGTAGGTGGGATGAACTTTGGGAAAGATAGAGGGGCGTTCAACATGGCGGATGGTAAATTTTACGGCACACAAAAGTCACTG
The DNA here is from genome assembly GCA_033119305.1 of Pinctada imbricata. Classification (NCBI taxonomy): domain Eukaryota; kingdom Metazoa; phylum Mollusca; class Bivalvia; order Pterioida; family Pteriidae; genus Pinctada; species Pinctada imbricata. Next base: position 50,087,166 of record VSWD01000003.1, on the reverse strand, counting down.
AATACATGCTCAGATCATGAACATGAAGAAGTGGAAATGTACTGTAGGACATGTAAAAAATCTATATGCACCAAATGTGTAAAGGGAGACCACCTCGGTCATGACTGGGAGACATTGACGAAGATAGCTAAGGAAATTAGGAAACAAACAAGTAAAAAGAAACTGCAAGTAGAATCTGTGTCGAAGTCAATATTCGTTGGGATTAAAGAGATGCTTGATATCCTAACGTCGGAATCAGAGAATGAACTGACACAGAACTGTTCTCAAATGGAAACAAGAAGGAAGAGAATAATAGAGTTTGTGAACAAATCCTTTGACGAAATGAAATCAGATTGTGAAAACAAACACACATCGAGGATGGGTAAAATTCAGGAACGTACTGCCCAAGTGGAATCCAAGAGAAAGAGAATTCATTTTTTGATTGAAAACATGGAGATAGGAGCCAAAGATTATACCGACGTAGATCTGATAGAACTCCACGACGAAATACAGAGTCTTCTGTATGAATTACAAGACTTGGCGACATTACCATATGATGTACATGATAGGATGATCTACATACCAGGATCCTCGGACATGTCAATTATTGAACAATTGCTAGGTACAGTGGAAGTCGACAAGTCACTTCCTGAAATCATTTTTGAAAAAGAGTTCAAAATGTGCGATACTCGAATCACCTGCATACATCTTTTGTCTGATAATGAAGGTTGGGTCCATCCCATGAACACAAAAATTAACCATCTTGTTGACACCAGTGGCATCATAGAAAAGTCCGTAGATCTGGGTTGTCCCGTGAATAACTTTGCTGTGTCTGAGGACGACACCATGTATTTCTGTGATGTTCTAGAGACACAAACCGTGAATAGAATTGACAAACATGGAATTTCTTCTTTGTTTTCAACCGCACCCCTCATTCCTATCCACATTAACCTGACACGGTCCGAAGATTTGCTGATTACTTTGGTAGACGAAGACAAATTTGATAGGAAAAGTACAAGTCGTCGTTTGGTCAGACGTACCTCCATGACTGGTGAAGCTATAATGGAATATGAATATGACAACGACGGTACTACACCACTGTTCTGTAAACCTGCGTGTGCGATCGAACTGCACAACTGCAACATTTGTGTAATCAACGCCACTGAAAATGATCCAGTCGATACAGTTTATTGTTTTGATTGCAGAGGCAATGTTGTTTTCAAATACAAAGCCATCGATAACAGCTTCAATCCTGTCGATATATGCTGTAACAATGACGGAAATATTTTAATATCGGATTCCTGTAATAGGCGAGTTCATGTCATCGATTTGAATGGCAAATTTGTGCGCTATCTTCTGTCAAAAGAATCGTTTAGCGAACGTATCTTTGCCTCCGACATCTTTGGTAGAAAATTGTGGATAGGAAGTTACGAGACCGGACAAATAAAAGTGTTTCGGATAGGATATGTGTAATTTTGAAAGATTAAGCTCATAACTATCAAATTTAAGACAGAAAATGCGATTTTGGTTAAGAAGGAAATGAAACAAATCACGTGCATGTCAGTGTACGTAACTCTTCATATCTAGCGTTATTAAATTTTAAAAATACAGCTCCATTGAATACATTACTAATCGCTATTCGTGTTTTGTATTTATGTCCCTTATGTACTTGCATATATGTATGTATACTACATACTATATTACTTCATATTAAAGATTGATTCATTTATTTGATCCCCTTCTTTTTATTGTTTGCTCTTACCGAATATATTATATTTTTACTTCACGCTGTGTAACAATTTTTAAGCATGTTTCTGACGGTATCGATCAACATCAGTCAATCTAAATATTTCGTTTAGTAATACCTGTTTTTTTTTATTAGCACATGCATGGGAATTATTCTGACTCTCAGTTCTGGTACGGAATTAAAGGGCATTTCATTTAATCATCGTTTTGCCGTTGATACTATATATGAGCAAACTGTGGGTATTGCAAGGACAGTATTCCAATGCATATATGCATTCATTTCAAAATTTGCCTTCTATCTATAGAATCTTTTCTCTTTTTGAGTTGGCAAAGCCAACTCTGCATTGGAATCGTTTCACCAGTACGAACCGAGCAACGCAGAAAGAAATAGTACCACTATTATTTGGACAGACACATTTTAAACGACATCATAAGTGTAAGTTGTAAATGATGAATCCAATGCAATTATTGTAGCGAAAAAAAATGTTAATAGAGCTATTTAGAGATTCGGAATAAAGTTCTCGTATCACGTAGGGATTCAATCCTCGAGTTGTCCAAAGTAGCACTAGCTGCACCACAGCGTCATGTGTTTTTTTTTTGGGGGGGGGAGATACCAGAGTTTAATGATAGTTATCTGGTAAAAGTTGTTATAACCGTGTCGATTTATAATTCCTAGATGAAAAGATAGATATAAAATAATATGTTGATGTCAATATAAATCGCTATGGTTCTAGCGTCGAATATCAGAGGACACTCGGAATGCCATACGATGAACTGGAGTTGTAGTAAGTTGTTGAAAATAACTGATCGAATATTGGAATATTTTCTTATCTGTTGTAAAAAGGATTATGAAAAGCTACAATTCGAAAGACTAGATCGTCTATTTACTGTACGTCTTTCTCGAATTTCGATTTTTTTTTTTGGAAGGGGGAGGGAGTGTTGTGTTTGATAAGGTAAATGAATAATATACATTGCATGATAGTTCGGGTGATAAGAAGAGCATTGTCCTCGAGGAATATAAAGTGCAAAATGGCAAATCGATCATCCACGTTGACTATGACTATTGATCAAAAGATGGCAGAAAAGTACAGGAAACTTATTATCGAACGTCAATCCCTTTGGTTTGATAATTGATAACGTCATAAGGAAATCCATCCTTCTTATTTTGGATTTGCTTTTGTCCATGACTCGGCAAGCCTTATCATTGTACAAGCATATTCTGGACATTCGATGTGCATTTCCTTGTCATGCTCACACCTGATGGTAGATTCTATAAGTCTTAACCCTATGGGGTAAGATATCATTTTCATGCTTCAGACAGTTGTGACGTCATTCATGAATGCTGCGTTGGCCGATCAAAATATGAAAAAAAAATACATAAAATTTTATTTTAAGCGCTTTTAGACAATGTGAGAAAAATAAGCATGTACTGGTACATGTAAGACACACTATAAAAGTTATGACTTAGATTTATGCTGGTAGGGGACTATTATCAGTTCAGTTCAGTTATCATTTAGAGATAAAAAAAAATTTTATGCCCCCCAAAAATCAAAGATTCGGAGATATATAGTTTTTGGCCTGTCTGCTTTTTCGTCCAAAAAACTTAATCATTGGGCATAACTTTTGAATGGTAAGTGATAACTTAAAGTTTCTCAAATTTCACATGAGTATTCCTTGTGACAAGACCTTTCCATTGATATCAAAATTTTTTACCTTGACCGTTGACCTACTTTAATAAAATAAAACCTTTAACATTTGGCGTATATTTTGAATAGTATGTGATACGACTTTCATATTTCACAAGTGTATTCATTATGACAAGACCTTTCCATTGATACCAAACTTTGTGACCTCGTGACCTTGACCTCTGACCTACTTTACAACATCTTTAAAAATTACATAACTTTTGAATTATTTCACATGTGTATCCCTTGTCACAAGATTTTTCCATTGATACCAACATTTTTAAGCCCAGTGACCCTGACCTTGACCTTTCACATACTTAACAGAAAATGGTGTTTATATTAATTAACAAAGATGCCGCCGGGAGCATTTTTGTTTCACAAATACAGGCTTCATTATTATACTTTGCCAACTCGCAGGACTTTCAATCCTTTGATTTGCATTACTTTTGTTTGTTGAAGGGGAATGCGGAACACACACAGCGTACAACAAAAAACGCATATCAGACAAAGTATAAAGACAATGTAGTCCAGAGAGATAAGGAACAGAGATCTCTATCAAACTACCCTGTATTGACCACAGCGGAACTAAAACACACAGGATACAAAAAAGAACGAACATCAGACGAAGTATTAGGACAATGTAGTCAAGAGAGATAAAGAAGAGCTCTCCATCAAGACTAGCCTGCATTGACCACAGCGGACCACGCCCACAGGATACAAAAATAACGAACATCAGACATAGTATTTTAGAATGTAATCCAGAGAGATAAAGAAGAGCCCTCCATCAAGACTACTCTGTTTTGACCACAGCGGACCACACCCCAAGGATACAACAAAGAACGAATGTCAGACAAAGTATAAGGACAATATAGTCCAGAGGGAAAAGGCAGATATCTAAGATGTGATCTCCTTAAAGACTACCCTGGATTGACCACAGCGGGTCACACACACGCCCACAGGATACAACAAAGAACGAACATCAGACAAAGTATTAGGGCAATGTAGTCCAGAGGGAAAAGGCAGATATCTCCATCAAGACTACCCTGTATTGACCACAGCGTACTACACCCACATGATACAACAAAGAACGAACATCAGACAAAGTATTAAGACAATGTAGTCCAGAGAGGTAAGAAAGATATCTGCATCCTGACTACCCTGTATTCACCACAGCGGAACGAACACACACACGATGGTACATAGAACGAACAGCAGACAAAGTGTTATGAGAATGTAGTCCAGAGACATAAAGAGATGTGCAATAAAACTGCTCTGTACTGACCACAGCGGAAGACACTCGTAATTTGAATCAAACATCTAACAGACAAAACTACGTCAACAAATTATAGTGTAAACAAGACACACAAAAACTTATTGATCTAAAAAATTATACATGGTGGGCTACGACATGTCTCAGATTTTAAATATTTCTTTTGTATGCAAGGTGTTTATGGCGTCCTCAGAACGAAATGACCGTCGATTTGTTCTTTGACGCTCCTTTGTCATTTTAACCAAGGTTTTGTGTAAAAAAAACTTTAAACAAGGCAATTTTATAGATTCATGTGCCATAGTATATTCATGATAAATGCATATGTAATTTTCTGTACAGATTATCTAAATCCTCTTAAGTTGATATAATTTGATTATTCAATGCTTCCTCGTCCTGTGCTTCTGTAAATTTGATTCAATTTCAAGAAAAATTACTTGTTGAAAATGTACCATTTTGGGCCCATTTAGGCCAAATTTTACCTATATTTCACGTACTGATGACATGAAAGAAAGAAGGGGATCCCAACAACACTCGGTTTCAGCACCCACAACAAAACTCGAAACCACCAAATGCAAAAAACACAGAAGAGACATCCACAAAAAGGGAGACACAAAAGGGAGAGGAACACCAACGAGAGGAGGGGATCTCCAACAACACTAGGTTGCAGCATCCACAGCAAAACCCCAAAACACCCAATGCAAAAATAAAACACAGACCAGACACCCACAGAAAGAGACGCAAAAGGGACAAGGAACACCAACTCACACCATAGAAACATTAAACATAAAAGACCACACAAAAACCAGCGAGACCAATGGGCAACCGGTGCCGACTTAGGACGGTCATCTGCCACATTAATAACAGACGGTGTGGTTATCCTGGATTACGTGCGCACAACCCTCCCACCATTCCGATTTCCCAGAGGTCTCAAAGAACGCACAATATTGGTGAAAAACAACCTCCTAACTGTTAGATGACCACACACAAACATGACCGTAAAACACAGGGGTCCAAGCAACACAGGTGAATATGTAAATGGATATAAAAAGAGGACGTGCGTAATATAGTCCGTGTTCTGCCGGCTGTAGCGAGCTCATATATGTTATAGCCCGAGGTGTCCTACTGACATTCAGAGAGGACTGGTGGTGGAGCCCTGTCTTCTCTAAAGATGTTTGGATAGGGTCCGTTATTGGCCTGTCGTCACAGTCAGTCAGAGTGCAAGTCTGAAGAATGCGCAGGTACAAGACTGTAGATTGGTCTGGTGACATTAGGATCATATCCACAGTATAATAGGCGTTTTTGATCCTATTTATTTTGTTAATTATGTGACCATAAAATGAAGGTTGTGAAATACTTAAAGAAATATACTCTGTTTCATTTATGGGTCCGAATTTCAAAAGAAGTTGATCATAATTTTTGTACAATTTCCAGAAAGTCTTTACTAGTTTGTGAAAGCGAAAACCTTGACCTAAAAGTTTCTTGGTAATTTGTAAATTTCTACTATGAAAATCCAAAACATCAGTACATGCTCTAGCATACCGGATGAGCTGTGAAATGTAGATACCGTATGACGGTAATCTAGGGACATCACCGTCAAGCCAGGGGAAATTTACTATGTTGAATCCAAAATCATTTCGTTTGTCATACATGTACCAACTCACACCATAGAAACATGAAATGCAGACGACCACACATACACAAACGAGACCAATGGGCAACCGGTGCAGGCTTAGGACGGCCATCTGCCATGAGACAGAGAGAGAGAGTATCGGAAAATGTTATTATTATGGGTATGACTTAAACTCCAATTTAGATTATGCAAATATGATATACCCATTGAAAGTCCATTTGGGCCGCAAATGTGACATTGAAATAAACACACTTTAGGTAATGAAAAACAGATACAAATCTTTTGTAGAGGCAGAAAATTAAAAAAATTTCTGCATCTTTTATTACGATATGATGTGGGCAATCGGATATGCATTGAATCATAAATAATCACTATGATTTTTTAAAGAAATTGTCGAAAGGATCCGGAGTTAAATTTATATCAATATTCAGAACATCTTTGAGTTGTTAATTTTTAATAATAAAGTCCGTTTTTCTGAAACCTTAACATTTATTTTCCCGCAAAAACTTGATATTATCTTCTTCGTATGTCAAGTTAAACACCGATAAGTTCCTATTGAAATTTGATCGTCAGTTTTTAAGTAAGAGTGATTTTGTTGTCCCCTCCCAGTTATTTTTACGTTACCCTATCCTGGCGTTCTTGTGAAAAAAACGCGCCAATGTCGCCGTTTCTATTGTGGCGTCATAATTTGATTTAGAGCTTTCCGATGGAGTTATTTGAACGTTTATAAAGAGTTTGAAGATTGTGCCGCTTATAGTTGTATCACAATCAACCTAAATGTACAATTACATGTTTCTATTTCAAGGTTTAATCTCAAGGTCAAGGTCAAAAACAAAACCTGCGCTAAGATCCTATCATGCTTTATCTTTGTATTGAGTTGAAGATTGTAACCCTTATAGTACTTTCACAACTAACCTTAACGCAAAATTACATTTTCAAGGTCAAACCTCATGGTCAAGGTAAAAACAATAGCTGCTTTCAGATCCTCTCACAATGCTTTGTCCTTGTACAAAGTTTTCAGATTGTACTTCTTATAGTTCTTCCTTTACTAATCAAACGTTACAGCTAAACCACATCGTTTAAGCTGTCGGGCGGACAGACGCAATTTCATAAGCAAGTTTCGCAAGTTTCGCAATCTGGCCAAACATTACTTCTTTTTCTTCACAAGTGTTCATGTGCATGTCGAAATTGTAAGAAATTACCTACGTAAGCTCGCACATGGGCAGATGGAAAGTTTCTGGGTATAAATATACGATGTACATATCAGTATTGAATTTATATTAATAAAAACTAAAACTATCAAATGGTCTTGATCTTGTCAAAAGTTTCAAAAGATAAAGATGACAAAATCTTGATTTTCCGATTTCAGAAGTGTGCTGTGGGACGGTAGCAACAAAAAAGATGGACGATATAGGTATACGTAAATTACAAAAAAAAGTTGAATGAAGAATGTATTTAAGCATTCATACATGTGCATTCTGCAAGTGTAATGGAAGGTTAATATATATTTAATAAAATGAAGAAATATTCACTCATTATCCATTATTATCATTTTCAAACGCTAAACAGAAATAGTAATAACTGTGACTACAGTTCATACCTTCTCAAACTCAAAACGACAAACAGAAAAACAAAATTTCTATTCAGAAAATGAGACAGAGAGAGAGAGAGTATCGGAAAATGTTATTATTATGGGTATGACTTAAACTCCAATTTAGATTATGCAAATATGATGTACGATACTCTAGCTTATTACTTAGCTTGTGTTCATGTGTGATACAAAATGTACCCGGGATCTGAGTTTGTAATGTATCAAGAGGAAGGAAATAAAACGGTCTGTTTTGTATTTTCATGAACCCAAAAGCAAACTGAAAGCACTGGTCTAAAGAGAGATCATGGGCCGGGTCATCATTGGTGTTGAAGACATTTAGGAATCGATAATCGGTTTTTTCGTAAATAATCAGAAAGAGTAAAATGGATTAAATTCAGAAAAAAATATTTCAAGAAAAATGCAGCATGACATTTACCGAAAAGGTGGCATTTTTTTCTGCAAGGAGTAAATCTGAACATAATTGAGCGACATGGGTCATACTCGAACATAACATTTTTGTAAAGGCTATATAAAGGAAGTAAATCGATTCGTTGTAAGGGTTTCTTTAAATCTTTAAAATGTTCAGAACCATGTTTAGGGCGGCGGACGGACGGACGGACACACACAAGGGTAGACCAATTTAATCCAGAAATCTATTACCGGTGTTATAGAGTGAGCCTTCCCCCATAGCCAGACTTCCCCCCGGCGGTCCCACTCCAGAGCCAGCCTTCCCCCCTAGGGGGAAGGCTCACTCTAGAGCCAGCCTACCCCCTGCCTAATTTTGAGTGATACTTCCCCCCGGCGGTCCCACTCTAGAGTGAGCCTTGAGCCAGCCTTCCCCCCCCCTTCCCAATTTTGAATGAGACTTCCCCAGCAGTCCCTTTTTAGAGAGAGCCTCCCCGCACACCGGGGAGGGGGCGCTCACTCTAGGCGCCTCCCCGCACACCGGGGAGGGGGCCGCTCACTCTAGAGAGGGGGCGGACAGGGTAAGAGGGAGGTGGGAGATGAGGAGCGGGAGGGGGAGGGGACGGGACGGGAGGAGGGAGAAGTGGGGATGGGGAAGGGGGTAGAGGGGGCGGGAGGAGGGAAAGTGGAGAAAAAAAGTGGGAAAAGGGAGAGAAAAAAAGAGGAAAATTTTGAGCCAGCGCAGCGCGCGCCGTTCCAAGTAGGGAGGAGGGACACAAGGGAGAGGGGGGGGGGGGGGGTAAGGGGCGGGAGGGGGAGAGACCTACCCCCTGTACACCCCCTCTCTACAGCCAGTCTTCTCCCCACTTAGTGATCCTACTGCAGTGTTAACTCGTCTCTTTTCCGGTGATCTATACTTAAATAATAGCTCCAGCAATCAGTTAGGAGTTACTTCATATCAATATTACTGGCGATCATGTCTCCCATAGTCGTCTAGCTGTCCGTATGTTCATCTGTGTGTCACAGATTTTGTCTGGGTTATTTATAACTGTTCAACTGGGACTTGAAACGAATTCAACTCGGACTTGAAACGAATTAAAACTTTAAATACGGAACTGTTCATTGAAGTGTTCGCGAAATTTATTCTACGAGTATCGGATTTTCTGCTCTGTGACCTTGACCTTTGTGATATGACCTTAAGTCAATGTCATGACACACCCTTGGGTCATGGACAACAATTGTGTGAAATATTATTCAAATCCAACATGACAGTAAGGAGGTATGGCCCGGACAAGAAGTTTAGCCATGTGTGCGCTGTGACCTTGACCTTGAAGATATGACCTTGGGTCAAGGTCAAGACACACTCTTGAGTCATGGACGAATATTTGTGGGAAGTATCATTTAAATCCAAGTTGCCAGTGAAAAGTTATAGCCCGAACACGGATTTTAGCAATCTGTGCACTGTGACCTTGAACTTTGAGATACGACCTTGCGTCAAGATCGTGACACATTCTTGGGTCATGGACAACACTTGTGTGAAATATGATTCAAATCCAACATGGCAGTAAGGAGTAATGGCCCGGACAAAAATGTTAACTATCTGTGCACTGTGACCTTGACATTGAAGATATGACCTTATGCTTCAAATCCAACATGGCAGTAAGGAGTTATGGCCCGGAAAAAATGTTAACTATCTGTGCACTGCGACCTTGATCTTGAAAATATGACCTTGAGTCAAGGTCATGACACACCCTTGGGTCATGGACAACGATTGTGTGAAATATTATTCAATTCCAACATGGCAGTAAGGAGTTATGACTCGGACAAGAAGTTTGGCTATGTGTGCACTGTGACCTTGACATTAAAGATATGACCTTTGGTCAAGGTCAAGACACACCCTTGGGTCATGGACAAATATTTGTGCGAAATATCATCTAAGTCCAAGTTACCAGTGAAAAGTTATGGCCCGGACACTGATTTTGGCTATATGTGCACTGTGACCTTGACCTTTGAGATACGACCTTGCGTCAAGATCGTGACACACCCTTGGGTCATGGACAACAATTGTATGAAATATGATTCAAATCCAACATGGCAGTAAGGAATTATGGCTCTGGCAAGAAGTTTGGCTATGAGTACACATTTGACCTTTACCTTGAAGATATGGCCTTGGGTCAAGGTCATGACACACCCTTGGGTCATGGACAATAATTGCTCAATAATTAAAATGGAGAGCTCTGTAATTAGCTCTCTAAATATTTGAGTGTCTGTTAATTTGGCGTTCCATAGAGCGCGACATGTTTTACGAGCCTACGTTCGGTAGGAAGTACGTCAGTATAATGAGTTTATCGCACAAAAAGCCATCTAACGCAAAAATGAATGTATCGCGCCTAAAACAAATTTTATATAGCGAATTTATTATGTCGAGAATTTATGTAATTGCGTACATTTTTACAAGTCTATGTTTTGTAGTTACTTGTGGAGAATTTACACCGATTATCAACTGCAAAAAAACATATTTACAAAATCTTGAAAAATATCGAAGATTTTGATGTTGAAATTAAATACTAGTACACATAAGATGTCCATCACTTAGGTAGATCCCTTTTAGGGTCAATAGGTCAAACGTGCGGTTAGCACTTTGTTGCCGCGGGGGCTGGGCGGGGCAGGGAGGGAGGGGTATTTGTACCTTTAGGACAGTTCTAGCTTTTTTATTTCTTTTATAAGTTACCTTGTACAAGTAGTACATGCTTTTTCTTTTTCGTTATTTTGTCTAGTTTTAGCGCACAAGAGCAGAAGGCTCCAGTGAGCTATTGTCATCACGCACCATCCATGTGCGCTATATATTAGGCCGATTTGGGCCTCTTGTTTTTTATGGGGGGGGGGGGGTAGGGTTGTTTTGAGCTATTGTCATAGCGCTTCGTCAGTCCGTTCGTCGTCCGCCTGGCGTAAACTTTCATATTTTTGACTTTCTCTGAAACCGCTTAACGCATTTTGACGAACCTTGACAGGAATCAAGATCTTAACGTCCTCTACCAATTTTGTGTTTTTGTGCCGAACCATCATCCAAGAGTGCCGCCCCGGCATCTGAATGGCTGACACATTTTAAGACTTCTTCTCCGCAACCGCTGAATGGATTTGAGCAAAACTTGACAGGAAGCAAGTCCACAACGTCCTCTACCAAGTTTAGTGTTTTCGTGCCAATCCGTGTTCCAAGATGGCCGCCCTGGCCTCTGATTGGTTGAAATATTTTTTCGACTTCTTCTCCGCAACCACTGAATGGATTTTAACGAAACTTGACAGGAAGCAAGTCCTCAACGTCCTCTACCAAGTTTGTGTTTTTCGTGCCGATCCGTCATTAGCACACACATTTTCAACTTCTCCTCTGCAATCACTGCACTGATTTTAGGGAAACTTTACAGGAAATATACATGTACAATGTACTCATATCCTCTACCAAGTTTGTTTTGAGCCAATATGTTTGCTGATGGTTCTCAGGTGAGCGATGATAGGCCCAATCGGGCCTCTTGTTTGGAAAAAAGGTGTCATTTTCTGCATTGGCATCGTTGCATGTTAAACAGTACTGTCCATGTGTGGTTCCTCACGCCAATGATTTCATTTATGGATTAAAGTAAACGTTTTAATATGCAAGAAAACGGACATGAATCACGTTTAATTTTAGGAAGTGCGAAGCTCTCTATTTGTTTGTCCGTCTGTTTGTCTGTCTGTTGTAAACGTTAACATTCGCCATAACTTTTCAACCGTGAAAGATAGATACTTGATATTTGGTATGAATATAACCCAATGATAAAACCCTTTCAAATGACACCAAGGTAATTAACCGTTTGACCTTGACCGCGACATATATTCTAAAATAGCTTTTTTTCGGACATTATAAGAGAGCATAGTGTTTCACACCCACTAACAAACACATCTTGTTATTTAAATAGAAGTTATCAAATAACCTGCTTAAAATTGTCTTTCACAAAATTTGTAACTTCTGAACAAGAGCGACAGCACACAAGCGATACATTTTATTATATTCCATTTTATTATATGATGGGGTTGTCAGAATGTTTAATTATTATTGCAATGATTTAGTTAACTTTCAGATGTTCATTGCGTTATCTTGTTCTGTTCATTACCAATAATGAATAACAATTGAAATTTGTTATGGACATATTGTAGAAGTTGTTGTTGTTCGTGTTCAGAGTTAAATGCCCTTTCTGTTAAAGCTTGAATAAATTTTTCTCTGTTTGAATATGCAAGGCATCTGATTTGTTATTGAAACGATGATAATAGGGTAGAAACTTTCAACTGAGCTTTGCATGCCATATATCATGCAAGCTGTGACATTCCCACACTGTCTGATGTTTCAAACATTCAAAAACATGAGCAAGCCACAATCATTATCCTTCGTGGCCTCGACATACAACGCCTTGGCACAACGGGTGAACATAACTACAACAAGGCCAAAATATCTACGTCAAGGTCATAATACACTTTGTCGTTCCGCCAACACAGCTACGTCGTAGCCCCAATACACTATGTCGTGGCCATGGCATGCATTGTTGTTCCCACAACATAGCTACGTCGTGGTCACAATATACTACGTCTTGGCAATGACATAATATAGTACTTTTTCATTCGCATGAGAATAACTGCTAAAATACGAGTAAAGAGCTTTTGTTTCCATTGTCCTCATGGTCAGATGTATGAAGGTTGTACTGGTTACAGTTGGGCATGCGCTAGGGGTGTCACAATAAATCGATATATCGCAATACACAAAATTAATGATTTATATCCTATCGCGATACGAAATGCGTATCGCAATATATCGCAATTTCTTCTTCTAATTAAACTCTTTATTTTTCATCCAATTCTAGTGTTATAGCAATTAGAAGTCCAGAAGGTGTATGCCTGGATTTTACTGAAAGCAATATATCACAATATATCGCAATACAGTGAAAAACTATCGCAATAACGTGTTTCCACTATCGTGACACCCCTAGTATGCACAGGTAACTATTCAAAGCAACATTGACAGAACTCAAGCACAACGACGGGTTGAATTCCAATCGCATGGAGAGGAGGGGGGGGGGTCTCACTATGGGGGAAGTCTCACTCTATAACTAGTTGTAGAGTGAGACTTCCCCAGGGGGTGGTCCTGCTCTAGAGCGAGACTTCCCCGGGGGTGGTCTCGCTCTAGAGTGAGACTTCCCCTGGGGGAAGTCTCACTCTAGAGTAGGACCGCCGGGGGGAAGGCTCACTCTAGAGTGGGACCGCCGGGGGGAAGTCTGGCTATGGGGGAAGGCTCACTCTATAACACCGGCATAAATAACCTATTAGGAAGCTCGACTAGGACGTTTGATGGACGGACATAGCCCCGAAATTTTGACAGGATGTTAACATAATGAAACGAACTTTTTAAAAATTGCGATAATTTGAATGTTATGATTTGTTAATTTTCAGATCTAGTACAAATACACAATAACTGGAAATGAACCACAATCTAAGTTCTGTAGAATGTAAAAGATACATTTACCAGGCTTTGAAATGGATTATTATGAGCTAAAGACAACGGGCCCCGTTGAAATTAAGAAACTGTCCAGGAAGCAAGTGTTTTTTTTTCAGGTGTCAATGCGTTATCTATTCAGAGATTTTAAAATGAAACATTTCATTCGTGCACATCCACAAGGGCCGTAGCCAGATTTTTTTCTTATTCTGCATATATCAAAATGCCATCCCCCTTCCCTCCTTCCATTTAATCAGCTACGTACAGTTATTTCATGGGAATAAGAAAAAATCTGGCTACGGCCCCTGCGTGCGCATTGTGAAACAGCTTCCGTATGTCGTCTGTCCCACACATTGTTTATGTGTCTGGGATATTTTAAGATTAAAAACGACATGAATGATGTTTGGAATATTGAAGCTACATGTATGATGCAACAGTTACATTTACACTGGTAAAAAGATTCATCGAAGTAAGTTGTAATCTAAGAAGACTGAAAGATGACAAGAAAATTTATTTCGCATGTCACTTAAATCGTACCGGTCGACACCCACACCAGTAACACCCCCCAACCTTTCTTGTTCCCGCATAACACATGCACTATCTACATGTAAGGTAAGTTTGAACACAATTCGTTGGTCATTTAATAAATAAAATATACTTTTATGGATACCTTGAATGCACAAGCGTATATAAAAAAAATATGAGAAATAAAAAAGAAGAAGAACAATAACAGGACCAAAATGGAATGGGATATACCAATTAGAAAATGTTCATGGTTTTGCATGTATAATAGTAAAACAATTTTATGCGACTTTTTTTAAAAGATACGATCTTTTGACCTAATAACTGTTATATAACGAAATTAACTTCTGCAAAAAAAAAAAAAAACCAATATGTGAAAAATACGCTCCCGACTACGTGTTCACGGGCAGTTTTCAGGATATGGATCTCGAGTTTCCGATGAAAATACGCGACGCATCTTCTCTACCTTAGGGCTATACCAGCTCATATCTTTTCAAATCGTCTTATTTAATCGTAAATGTAAATACTTTCTTTTCTTCTTGTTTATTTTTATAATTTATTGTTTCCGTTACAACTAGAATGTTCATAAATTTCTTATGGCAACACAACGTCGTGACGGCGTCATGTGATGACGTCATTGACGTCGCTCAATACGCTATACCATGTCTCAAACGATTCCACATATTTTCTTCAATTTTTAAGATATTTGAAAAAAGAAAACAGTTTTAGAAACTGCTGACATCAGTTATTTAACATACAAAATTTCATTCAAAAGTACGACAGGGCCAAATTCCATGGTTACTGAACCTACTCCTTTTCAGCTGTCCGTTATATATTTTTGAGCATTTTTTTATCAGTGCATATAAAAGAGCATTATTGATTGAAAAATCACCTTAAATTTTTTCAAGGTCACAGGACCCAATGTCTATGGAGGGGGATTAGGGTCACAATGCTATTTCACTTGCTTACATGCTTCATGCTATGTTGCTTCGTTCAATGTTTGATTATTCCATGCTCATTTGTCTTGCTTTCATTTCAAATTGACTTTATTGCATTTGTCTTTCTTCTTTATGCAATGTTGCTTCCGTGCTTTTTACATTTGTCCTTCGTCAATGCATAATTGTCGTTCTACCATGCGTTATCACATCTTTCATTGTGCCATCATTCTTTCGTCCTAATGCCATCATTGCTTCGTCAATGCTAACCTCAATTTTGATACCAGGTGGCGCTCCGTTTGTGTCCGTTCCTTGAAATTAACTTTGAGACGTCCCCTGTTGCAGTACTTGGAAAAATGATTTATAAATAGCGGAAAAAAGCAATAGCCGATTGAAATATTTGAACAAAAAAGAAATCATTAAATGATAAATATTTGGACCTTTTCTGTTTGTTTGTTTTTTGTTTATACATGCAGTAATAGCCATTTGGGGATTTGAAAACTCTAGAAAGTTTTGCATATGACATGGAATGACTTCGTTTCTCAGCGGTAAGCGTGCTAAGCTATAAAAGTATTATTTTCCCCGCATGGATTCGAATCCCATCGGCTTCATAATGTTTTTTCTGAATTGTGAGTGGGAAATTATATAGAAGTCAGTTTTTTTCTGAGATATCGTTGGAAAGGCGGTATTTCATATCGAAAAATTC
This sequence comes from Pinctada imbricata, assembly GCA_033119305.1. Classification (NCBI taxonomy): domain Eukaryota; kingdom Metazoa; phylum Mollusca; class Bivalvia; order Pterioida; family Pteriidae; genus Pinctada; species Pinctada imbricata. Next base: position 50,071,182 of record VSWD01000003.1, on the reverse strand, counting down.
TAGATAAATTGAAACTGCCGCGCGTCCTACACTGATCGAACCTAGAGATCAACATCCCCCGACCCCATTCGTTCAGTCAATAATGCAGTTTCTAGTCTCCTTTCATAATTTTGACCTTGAAAATTTACCTTTTGACAATTCTGTATGCCAAAATTACTCCAAGCGGTTGTCCAGGACAAGCGGAGCGTAGGAGAAGGAAGGGGGGGGGGGGGGCAGCGTTACCGCTCGCCAGTTCTTTATAGACTCTCTTAATAATTTAGCTATTCTGATCCATCCTTTATACATATTACTTTATCAATGTACATGAAGACATTTAACTCAATCTATATAGAATATTATTACATGTAATGATAGAGGGTATAGAAAGTATTTTCTGATAAGTCAATATTTTGCTAAAAATAATTCCTGGCTCGCTACCGCTCGCCAGACATTTCTTCATGTACTTAAATTTTAGGATTGCACAAGAAATGTGCATACAGAACATGAAACACCCCCCTTTTTTATTTTTTTTTTTTTTATTTTTGCTTGTCAGAAATTTTGGGATGTTGTGCCCCTCCACTTTTTCAGGCAGGACTACGCCTGCTCAGGAACGTGGCACAAAAACAGTTCAGTGTCATTCACAGCCTTTTTCAACAATGGCCAAAATTTAAGCCTTTATTGTGTTTCTTTACTCCGTGTTAGGAGCGCAAGGAAGGTATAATTTTAATTAGATTGCACTATGACAAACTTGTCAGATTCTTCTTGTTCAGTGGCGGATCCAGCGCCCCCTTTGCCGGGGGTCAAGTGGCGAATTTTTCCGATTTTACTGATGTACATTTGTACCTGTTTTTGCCGGGAAAATATTGGGTCTATGCAGGAACATCCCCTTAATCCGCCACTGTTGTTCGACCCAAGATCAAGGTTAAGATTGAAATCCAAGCGTTTGATGTTTGCAAGGATTGACCTTGAACATTGACCTTCATAAGTCCATACTTCAAAGTCAATTATTATAGAAGTTTTATCTTTTTATGCAAGAATCACCCGATTTAATATGGTACAGAAACGACATTGACGGGCATATAAAAGGCAAGTAATTAAAATTATGACTTTTCATAGATGACTTGCAAGCGACGATAGTGAGCCAACGAAGCTTTTGCAAAGTTTTGTAATAAAAATGATTTTTTATTTCAACTGAATAATGATAATTCACAGTTTCCCGCCATATTTTTTTTCCAAAATAATGACCCCCCCCCCCCCAAGAGAAACTGAAAATGCATAAAAACATTTTATTTTCATAAGTAGATCTACCCCCATTTTTTTTTCTACATCCTCTACTGGGCAGATGGGCAACATGGACAAGTTACATTATACTTAAAATTGACAAAAGGAAAAATGTATCCTCGTCCGGGATTCGAACCCACTCGGAAAGGTGTAAAATAATCCAAAGGGAAACGTGATAACCATTACGCCACCCAGATTCTTCTCATCCTTAAGGTTAAAACTTACAAAAATCTTATGCATACATAATCAAATATTTACTTATTACTTCGAAATATTTTTCAAATATTTATTCAGCCAATCTACTTCTGTCCTCTCGTGCGATAATATAATTACTTTTCGAACGATACTGTAGTAGAAGTTAAAAGAAATTTCTAACGACAGGGGATGTTTCAAAGTTCATTTCCAGGAACGGGCACATGCAGTCCCGCGAAGCGCCATCTGGTATCAAAATTGAAGTTAGCATTGACGAAGCAATAATAGCATTAAGACGAAAGGATAATGGCAGAAAGAAAGATGTCATAACGCATGATATAATGACAGTTATGCATTGACGAAGGACAAATGTAAAATGCAGGGAAGCAACATTACACAAAGAAGAAAGATAAAGTCAATTTGAAATGAAAGCAAGACAAATCAACATGGAATAATCAAACATTGAATGAAGCAACATAGCATGAAGCATGTAAGCAAGTCAAAAAGCATTGTGACCCTAATCCCCCTCCATAAATGTCAAGGTCATCTTGAATGTAATTCACAAAATTTGGCAAAATTCTGTGATTTTTCAAAAATACTAGAGGCAGTTACTCAAAAATCATGTGGTATTGAGTAAAACAAACACATACATAGTGATTTTGGATAAGTCCCCTATTTATTGACCAAAGTTGCAAAAAATGTCAAAATCAATGACAACCTTGATTTTTAGCTAGTATTTCATACATGCATATATAAAAATGTGAGATTGTTACGATTTTTGTCTGGGGCTTATTTTTTTAGGAGAAATGTTCTGAACTAAAAGTTGTAATGCTTTTCCATCTATCGGTCCTAATTTTAGAAAGAAGTATTTTTGATACAAATATGTGACATTCAAGCCTAAATTTAGTAAAAATAAATAACAAAAAATGCAAATTTTATTGAAATTGGAACCTATATTTTGAATTGACCTTGAACTTAGAGTCAATCACCTGGTCAAATTTTGGAAGTGCTCAAATAAAGAATAATTTCTTCTGTTGTCCCTACATAAAGTTTAAGCAAAATAAGTTATTTAAACCATGCTAAAAATCAATTTTAAAAGATATAGACATCATGTGTCAAATGAAAAGTTGCCATGGTAAGCATTTTTGGCCTCAAAATGTAGGAAAACAAAACAAGGTCCCACTTATTTTTTTTCAATGAAAATATTTGTCACATGAAATCTTTTTTGTTCTGACAACAGTGATGGTGTTATCAGCCTGACATTTTGTGTTAATTTTGGTTTAAAATGGTAAAAATTGGACAAAAATAGGCCTTGATTTTGACCTTATCTGATGGCAATTTTTGACCGATTTTCATTTGATAGGATTCGGCTAATTGAAAGAAATGTAAAAAAAATTATTTTTTCTGAAAATAGAGGTTTTAAAGATTATAAGTTGTTAATACCAATTAACTCTTTTTTAAGTGCTATAAATAGACACACTTCGTTTCCATGGCAACCGGAATATCTATCTTCAAAAAATTGTTATTTTTGTATTCAGTGCATTATACATACCATTTATAGAGAAAATCATGAAAATCCATGACATGCTGTTTCCAAAATATTTTGGTCCTTACAGAGAATTGATATTAAGATATACAAAGCTTGATGATTGGATATTCTTGCATTTGAAGAATATGACCCCTATGTGATATTGACATTTAGGTAAACAATGTAATATCTGTTTATAAGATAAGGTACATGTATTACTCACATGTTGTCTTTCCTTTAATGTAACCGGCATTGGAAAATAGTCATCTTACCGACTTCAGTGATGTACAATGTATTTATACCTTTCGTTGAGAAAAATGATAATAATGTGCAAACATATTTATAAAATATTGTTGCTAAAAAATTACTGTCTGTTCATTCAAGTTTCAAAAAATCACAGTGATGGTTTGAAGAGATAAACATCCATTTTAAATTATTGTGAGGAATAAGATTTGATTGTATATCTATGTAGGAAATCTGTTTTGTAATCTAAATCACACACAGACAAATTTATCATTTCCGTTTTTTTTCAATCTGTTTAGTTGTGTAACGCTAAAGCAATATATTTTCCATACATGGACTCAAAAAGAAAGTAGGGGATATTCAAGAACACTCGGTTGCAGCACCAACAGCAAAACCCCACCACAAAAAAAAATACAAAGCAGACACACAAAATGAGACAGAAATGGCCAAGTCGCATAGAAACATCAAACATGAATGACTATACATAATCTAACGAGACAAATGGGCAATCGGTGCTGACTTAGGACGTTCAGTGGCAGATGGTGTGGTTATCCTGGATTACGTGCGCACAACCCTCCTACTGTTCCGATTACCCAGAGGTCTCGAAGAACGTACAATTGTGGTGTAAAACAATCTCATTACTGTTAGATGACCACACACAAACAAGGCGAAAAACGCAGGGGCCCAAACAACACAGATGAATATACAAATGGATATAAAAAGAGGACATACGTAATACAGTCCGTGCTATGCCGGCTATAACGAGCTCAAGTATGTTATCACCTGAGGAGTCCGACTGCCATTCAGAGAGGACTGGTGGTCGGTCCCCTGTCTTCTCTAAAGAGGTTTAGACAGGGCCTGTCTTGAAGTCCCGAAGTCACAGCCAGTCAGAGGACCAGTCTTAAGAATGCGCTGGTACAAAACTGTGGAATGGTCAAGTACCAAGCCTAGTTTCTGTCTGGTGACATTAGGATCATATCCACGGTATAAAAGGCGTCTTATGATTCTGACGAACTTTCGATGGTTATGCTGTCTACCTTTGATCCTTCTTATTTGTTAATTATGTCACCATAACATGCAGGTTGTGAAATACCCAAAGTAATATACTCTGTTGCTTGTATGGGTCCGAATTTCAAAAGAAGTTGACAATAGTTGTTGTTGTTTATTTATTTACTTATTTTTTTTTTTTTTTTTGTTAAATTTCCAGAAAGTCTTTACCAGTTTGTGAAAGCGAAAATCTTGACCTAAAAGATTTTACTATAAAAATCCAAAACATAAGTAAATGTTCTAGCATACCGGATGAGATGTGAAATGTAACCAGGGAAAATTTACTGTGTTGAATCCAAAATCATCTCTTTTGTCATACACACTTGTATGAATCTCTCCATCAACAATTCCGATATTTAGGTCCAAAAACGGTGTTTCTTTGTTTGTTAAAAACGATCTAGGTTTTGCATATTCTGACTTATGATTGCTTTATATGCACACAGACAAAAGTTAAGCAACATTAATATTATTATTTTTATTTAAAAACAATATCTGTAATTCGACGAGGACCTTATTGCCTTATTCAACAAAATAGTTTTATGCAGCTTATGTTAAATCGGGAAGAATAGTGGAAGGGTATGATTTTAAACAATTCAGGTTAGACATTATATTCATGGAGTTAATCTATTTCATAGTTATTATTGGGGATATTTTTTCGTGTCCAAAGCGCTTCAAGAAACCGGAAGTGCAGTTAAGCGTTCACGCACCGGTAGAATTTAATTTATTATCGGACAAAAGACTTAGAACATGAATAAGATAAGTTTGGAGTGTATTTCTTATCAAAGTTGTTGTTGTTGTTGTTTTGTTTTTGGTTTTTTTTTTTTTTGTAAAATTTCCAGAAAGTCTTTACCAGTTTGTGATAGCGAAAATCTTGACATGAATAAGATAAGTTTGGAGTGTATTTCTTATCAAAATCGACTTTTTAAAAGACATAACCTTTCACAACGATTTTTCTATGGGTGCCTTTTCTGTTTGTTCCTAAGTCGGCACCGGTTGCCCATTGGTCTCGTTGGTTTATGTGTAGTCTTTTATGTTTCATGTTTCTATGTTGTGAGTTGGTGTTCCTTGTCCCTTTTGCGTCTCATTCTGTGGGTATCTGTTCTGTGTTTTTTCCATGGATGTTTTGGGATTTTGCTGTGGGTGCTGCAACCTAGTGTTGTTGGAGATCCCCTCCTTTCTTTTCTTTAAAGATGAAACCTTTATGGTTCTTATTCTTTTGAATTTTTATTTAACCCCAGTTCGACTAATATCAATCTGCATGTAGGATAATAACCTGCCATAATGTCACTTCCAGTTAAGAGATGACTCCCTCGAATGGTTGATTTCTTTTGATGTCGGAATAAAAAAACCGAACATATATCCCGTTCGAACAAAATGCAGGAAAATTTGGCTAAAAGTCATAATTAACATTTATGAACATGGAATATAACACAATGATATGAGACAAATGTCTTTCACGAGAATAATCTTCCATATAACAACATAAGCGATTGAAAGAGAATCGTTGGAATAAACATCAACTGGAAGTCGACGGACAGAACTTAAGGAGGCTCAACATCATATTCCCGGCGTCAATACTTGTTTGAATAGTACGGAGTGCGGTTTCGGTCTTCAAACTCCTCTAATTTGCTTGTTTATAGACGGATTTTGCCAAGTTTTGTATCGATGGAACCAGAAAATTATCATCTTAAATCGAGTGTAATAAATATATACTAGTAGTCAAATGTATCGTTAAATCTATCTATTAAAGAATATCCTGTAAATGCGACACCCTGGCTACTGCCGTAGATGTATTATTTTTATAAGGTCATAATCGGAAATTCAATCGCTTGTTGCTGTGGAACGAAATGAAGTAGGTAAGTTTTAGTTAATGATCAAACAGGATATTTCTTGGATATTTAAGCGATATTATAGATAAGATATTTTAAGTTAAGTTTCTCTAAAAAAAATGTTCAAACAATTTTTCTTCAATTTTGTAAAAGAAGGGAGGGGATCTCCAACAAGACCCTGTTGCAGCACCAACAGTAAAACACCAAAACACCTGTTGCAAAAAAACAAAAGACGAACATAGTATGAGACGAAAAAGAGGCATACGACATGTAAACATCAAACACAAAAGACTACACATAAACCGAAGAAACCAATGGGCAACCGGTGCCGACTTTGGACGGCCATTTGCCGTACATTGCAGTGAGACGTTATAGAACTTTCGTACATTGCAGTGAGACGTTATCGAATAAAGTTTCCCTATTCAAAAACTTTGAGCGAGTGCATTTTAGTTTTAACCCTGTTTGGCTTAAAGATATATCCATTTTACAGATAAATGTACGTATTATCGAGATTGAGGGAGGTTAGTTACGTTCACTTATTGACCTTGAACATCAAAATGTTTCAAAACACTTCCGTTTACTTTTACTCTATTTCTCTCATTCATATTCTCGTATCACCGACTCCCGGCGATCGTTGACTTTGAAAATTATTTTTTTTTACATTGTTAACGCCTTTTAGTATTTACCTCTTTAAAATTATCATCTACTGTTTTACTTATTTCAGAATCGCCCCCTTCTCTAAACATAATTGAGAACCCTACCCCACCCCCCACCCCTCTCTTTAAAATCGTTACTATGACAACTAAGTATTTTGAATCAGGATGAAGGAAAACATGTACTTTTTTTTATATTTTTTTGAAGGACAGAGTGTATCATTGAGAAATATATAAAAGAAAATAACTTTTGACAAAGACTTCTTATCACTTTGATTACAAATAAGGATACTGGGTACCTTTTTTCAGATTTTCATTTTGGGTGGGAGGTGCACAAAATGTATTTTTCGGGAACAGTTTTCGCTATTTCACTCTTTGAAAGCATAATCTATAAAGAAGTAGACATATTTGATTATACATGTATCATGGTGAAAATAATCACAAGAATGGTTTCAATGTTGAATTATTATCCCTATCTCATGTATTTTCATGTATCTATCATTGTTTTGCGACAGCTCTCGGAATCGGTTTACACATGTATATTCAGAGGACCACTAATTAGTCAATTAAATGAACGATGATATGCAATCTTAATTACAAATATAAATCATCAGATATGAATGTCAAATAAACAGAATAATATTTTTTGCTCTGACAAAGAATTCTTAGATTATTGAGCCACCTTAATACTAAAGTTTTGAATGAAAACCGTATTTGATTTGTTAATCTTGAGCTACATGTGAGAAACAGATACAAAATGTACCATACATTCTCCATTATTTTTTCTAAAAAATATCTTATTTTCATCTATCTGTGGTTCTATCCAAGCCAAACCATTTTAGGGTAATATGTTAACGAAAGAAGAAAGTCTTCTACTATGGTGGCATACTTCTGCCTTCCACATGCGAGATATTTTTTATAGATTATGTCGTCATGCGACTTATTTATGTCAACATGCAATATAAATATGTTGACATGCACGATAAATATATTGACATGCAAGATAAATATGTTGACATGCAAGATGATGTTGACATGCAAGATAATTATGTCGCATGTTAACAAAATATGTTGCATGTTGACATAAATAAGTTGCATGTTGACATAAATAAGTTGCATGCTCACATAAGTAAGTTGCATGTTCACATAAGTAAGTTGCATGTCGACATATTCTAAAGAAAAATATATCGCATGTAGGAGGCAGAAGTATGCCACCATATATAGATAACAGCACTATCGGCCTAATAGAGGATCTGATATGATATGCAAATATAAGGTATTGTTTAACCAGGTATAAATAACTACTAAAATGCAACACAAAAAATACAAAGATTCTCTGTTGCAAAAGACATCTATTTAAAGGATATGTTTTCTTATTTCAACTCCATAGATAAAAACTAATCATTACAGACATTGATAATATTGCATTTCATGACATTGGGTGTAATCGCGATAGCTCAAAGAAAAGAATCGGAAGAAATGAATTATCGAGATAAAACGAAACGCAATGATATAATACATGTCACGCGTTATAACACGTGTTTAACAGTGCAGCATTGTTTGTCAAAGAATGATCGTATCTTTAAATGTCCAAAATAGGTATCTTGATTATGCATAACTCCAAGGCCACTGGAAAAAACCCGACTGACAAAGTGGTTAGGCATTCAAAATGGCGGAAAGTAAATTTTACAGCGTACAAAAGGCACTGAATACATGCTCAGATCATGAACATGAAGAAGTGGAAATGTACTGTAGGACATGTAAAAAATCTATATGCACTAAATGTGTAAAGGGGGACCATCTCGGTCATGACTGGGAGACATTGACGAAGATAGCTAAGGAAATAAGGAAACAAACAAGTAACAAGAAACTGAAAGTAGAATCAGTGTCGAAGTCAATATTCGTTGGGATTAAAGAGATGCTCGATTTCCTTTCGTCGGAATCAGAGAATGAACTGACACATAACTGTTCTCAAATGGAATCAAGGAGGAAGAGAATAATCGAGTTTGTGAACAAATCCTTTGACGAAATGAAATCAGATTGTGAAAAGAATCACACATCGAGGATGGATAAAATTCAGGAACGGACAACCCAGGTGGAATCCAAGAGAAAGAGAATTCAATTCTTGATTGAAAACATGGAGATAGGAGCCCAAGATTATACCGATTTAGATCTGATAGAACTCCACGACGAAATACAGAGTCTTCTGTACGAGTTACAAGACTTGGCGACATTACCATATGATGTAAATGATAGGATGATTTACAGCCCAGGGCCTTCTGACATGTCAATTATTGAACAATTGCTAGGTACAGTGGAAGTCGATAAGTCACGTCCTGAAATCATTTTTGAAAAAGAGTTCAAAATGTGCGATACTCGTGTCAGCTGTATACATCTCCTGTCTGAAAATGAAGGTTGGGTCCATCCCATGAAGACAACAATTAATCATCTTGTTGACGCCAGTGGCAACATAGGAAATTCCGTAGATCTGGGTTGTCGTGTGTATAACTTTGCTGTATCGGAGGACGACACCATGTATTTCTGTGATTTTGAAAAGACACAAAGCGTAGATAAAACTGACAAACATGGGATAATCAGTACTCTATTTTCAACTTCACCCCTGATTCCTCTCCAAGTAAACCTGACACGGTCTGAAGACTTACTGATTACTTTGGTAGACGAAAACACATTTGATATGAACAGTACCAGTCGTCGTTTGGTCAGACGTACCTCCATGACTGGTGAAGCTATAATGGAATATGAACATGACAACGACGGTACAACACCACAGTTCTGTAAACCTGCGTGTCCGATCGAACTGCACAACGGAAACATTTGTGTAATAAACGAGACTGAAAATGACGCAACCGACACAGTTTATTGTCTAGATTTCAGAGGCAAAGTTCTTTTTATATATAGAGGCTTCGATGACAATTTCAATCCACTCTATATGTGTTGTGACAAAGTAGGAAACATCATGATATCAGATGCCTGTAATAGGCGAGTTCATGTCATCGATTCGAATGGTGAATTTGTGCGCTATCTTCTTTCAAAAGAATCGTTTACTGAAAATATCTTTGCAATCGACATCTTTGGTAGAAAATTATGGATAGGAAGTTCCAAGACCGAACGTATAAAAGTGTTTCGGTTAGGGTATGCGTTTTGAAAGACAAAAATCATAACTATCAAATTAAAGACAGAAAATACGATTTTGGTTAAAACAAATCATATTTAATTAGAAGACGATTACATGCATGCCAGTGTACGTACCTCTTTATATTTGGCGTTTAAAAACTTTAAAAATGCCTCTCCATTGAATACATCACTAATCACTATTCTTTTTTTTGTAAATATGTCTGTCATGTGCTTGCATAAATGTATGTACACTACATACTATATTAATTAATGTTAAAGATTGATTCATTTATTTGATCTTCTTCTTTCTATTGTTTGCTCTTACCGAATATATTATTTTTTTTTACTTTACATTGTGTAACAGTTTTTTTAATAATGTTTTAAGACGGTAACGATCAACATTAGTCAATCTAGATATTTCGTTTAGTAATACCTGATTTTTATCTAGCACATGCATGGGGATTATTCTGACTTTCGGTTCTGGTACGGAATTGAAGGGCATTTGATCGTTTTGACGTTGATACTATACATGAGCAAACTGTGGGTATTGCAAGGACAGTTTTGCAATGCATATATGCATTCATTTCAAAATTTGTCTTCTATTTATTGAATCTATTTTGTTTGTTGAAGGGGAATGCTGAACTTAAACAGGATACAACAAAGAACGAACATCAGACAAAGTAATACTGGAATGTAGTCCAGAGATATAAAAAAGAGATCTCCATCAAGACTAGCCTGTATTGACCACAGCGGAACTCACACACAAAGGATACAACAAAGAAAAACATCATACATCATACACGCCCACAGAATACAGCAAGGAACGAACATCAGACAAAGTATAAGGACAATGTAGTCCAGAGAGATAAGGAAGAGCTCTCCGTCAAGTCTACTCTGTATTGACCACAGCGGACCACGCCCACAGGACACAACAAAGAACGAACATCAGACAAAATATTAGGACAATGTAGTCCAGAGGGATAAGGAAGAGATCTCCATCAAGACTATCCTGTATTGAGCACAGCGGACCACGCCCACAGAATACAACAAAGAACGAACATCAGACAAAAAGAAGGGAGGAGATCTCCAAAAAACCCCGTTGCAGCATCAATAGTAAAACACCAAAACACCTGATGCAAAAACACAAAAGACGAGTACAGCACGAGACGGAAAAGAGACACACGACATGTAAACATCAAACACAAAAGACTACACATAAAACGACGAGACCAATGGGTAACCGGTGCCGACTTTGGACGGCCATCTGTCACGCAAGTAGCAAATGGTGTGGTTATCCTGGATTACGTGCGCACAACCCTCTCACTTCTCCAATTACCCAGAGGTCTCGAAGAACGTACAATTGTGGTGTAAAACAACCTCCTCACTGTAAGATGACACCGCACAAACAAGACCGCGAAACGCAGAGGCCCCATAGACACAGATGAATATGTAAATGGATATAAAAAGAGGGCATGCGTAATACAGTCCGTGCTCTGCCGGCTGTAGCGAGCTCATGTATGTAATCACCCGAGGAGTCCGACTGACATTCAGAGAGGACAGGTGGTCGGGGCCCTGTCTTCTCTAAAGAGGTTTGGACAGGGCCCGTCATGGAGTCCCGTCGTCACAGTCAGTCAGAGTGCAAGTCTCAAGAATGCGCTTGTACAAGACTGTAGATTGGTCAAGTACCAAGCCTAGTGTCCGTCTGGTGACATTAGGATCATACCTACGGTATAAAAGGCGTTTGATGATTCTGACGCATTTTCGATGGTTATGCTGCCTACCTTTGATCCTTTTTATTTTGTTTATCATATCACCATAAAAGACAGGTTGTGTAATACCCATAGTAATGAACTCTGTTGCATGTATAGATCCGAATTTTAAAAGAAGTTGACTGTAATTTTTGAAAATTTCCAGAAAGTCTTAACTAGTTTATGAAAGCGGAAACCTTGACCTAAAAGTTTTTTTGGTAATTTGTAAATTTCAACTTTTCTAAGTATCAGGATAATGAGTCCAAAGGGATAAGAAAGAGCTCTCCATCAAGGCTACCCTGTATTGACCACAGCTGACCACGCCCAGGGGTTACAAAAATGAACGAACTTCAGACAAAGTATTAAGACAATGTAGTCCAGAAAAATAAAAAAGAGATATCCATTAAAGACTACCCTGTATTAAACACAGCGGACCACACCCTCGGAATACAACAAAGAACGAACATCAGACAAAGTATTAGCACAATGTAGTCCAGAGGGATATAAAAGAGATATCAATCAAGGTTACCCTGTACTGACCGCGGCGGACCATGTCCACAGGATGCACAAAAGAACGAACATCAGACAAAGTTATAGGACAATGTAGTCCAGAGGGATAAACAAGAGATCTCCAACAAGGCTACCCTATATTGACCACAGAGGACCACGCCCACAGGGTACAACAAAGAACGAACATCAGACAAAGTATTAGGACAATGTAGTCCAGAGGGATAAAAAAGAGATTTCTATAGCTAACCAGGCATCATGTATTGACCACAGCGGACCACACCCTCAGAATAAAAAAAAAGAACGATCATCAGACAAAGTATTAGGACAATATAGTTTAGAGGGATAAAAAAGTGATCTCCATCAAGGCTACCCTGTATTGACAACAGCGGATCATGCCCTCAGGATACAAAAAAGAACGAACATCAGACAAATTATTAGGACAATGTAGTCCAGAGGGAGAAAAAAGAGATCTCCATCAAGGCTACCCTGTATTGACAACAACGGACCACGCCCACAGGATACAAAAAAGAACGAACATCAGACAAAGTGTTAGGACAATGTAGTCCAGAGGGATAAAAAAGAGATATCCATCAAGACTAATACTTAGCTATCAACTACGGTCAATTGGCTCAGAATTGCAATTTTTTAGCTATAGTTTCATCTTTTATTCCAGTATCCTAACTTTGTTTAAAACACAATTCTTCTCATCTTTTCCATACGTCAGTATAATACATTTATGAAAATTTTGGTTGTTAAGATAAAATAAATTTCCAATAGCTTTGCGATTTTGGAATGATACTTTCAATATTATGACGTTATCAACAAATTCAAAGAACCGTTGAAAATTGTATATTTCAAAGTCTCATAGAATTTTTTCTGTGGATAGAATCAATTGTAAGTTAGTATAATCAAGGACAGACAAGTAATATATAATTTACGAAATTTTGAGAAAAATTGAATTTGGCGCCAAACTGTTAAAGACCTCCTTAATTCTCATAAAAATTATGTTAATAATTGAAACAATCTTTCTCTATATGCAAAATTTCACATTTTTATTTACCGTTAGTTTTAAGCTACTAAGGTACATATATACCCATTGAAAGCCCATTTGTGCCGCAAATGCAAAACAGATACAAATCATCAGTAGAATCATAAATTATCACTAAGATTTTCAAAGAAATTGTCGACAGGAATTAAATTTATATTGATTTTCAGAACATCTTTGAGTTGTCAATTTTTAATCATGAAGTCCGTTTATCTAAAAACCAGATCATGTATTTCTTCCGCAAAAACTTGATATTATCTTCTTCATATGTCATGTTAAATACCGATACATGTAAGTTCCTATTGAAAATTGACCGTCAGTTTTTAAGTTATAGTGATTGTGTTGTCCCCTCTCAGTTATTTTTACATTACCCTATGCTGGCGTTCTTGCGAAAAACGCGCCGATGTCGCGGTTTCTATTTTGAGGTCATAATTGATTTAGAGCTAACCGATGGGGTTCTTTGAAAGTTTGTAAAGAGTTTGAAGATTGTGCTCCTTATAGTTCCATCACAACCAACCTAAATGTACAATTACATGTTTCTAGTGCAAGGTTAAATCTCAAGGTCAAGGTCAAAAACAAAACCTGCGTTAAGATCCTATTATGCTTTATCTTTGTATTGAATTGAAGATTGTACCCCTTATAGTTCATTTACAACTAACCTATACGCAAAATTACATTTTCAAGGTCAAACCTCATGGTCAAGGTAAAACAAAAGCTACGTTCATATCCTCTCAACATGCTTTTTCTTTGTACCAAGTTTGCATATTGTAACCCTTATAGTTCTTCAACAACTAACCCAACGCAACAGCTTAACCACATTGTTTAAGCTGTCGGACGGACAGACAGAGGGACGGGCATCGCTATTTCATGAGCAAGATTTTGCTTCGCAATCTGGCTAAACATTACTTCTTTTCTTTCACAAGTGTTTATGTGCATGTCGGAATTGTAATGTTCACTTAACAAATTAAGCTTGCACATGGGCAGATGGAAAGTTGAGAAAGGCTTAACTAAGGGCACATAAATGCGGGCGAGTTTTCTGTTTATTCTTTTGCTGGGACTTTAAGTATCCATAATATTGCTATTCCTGTTCATAAATGCCTAAATCTTACGTTTATGAGAGATTTTTTATGTGTAATTACGTATGTGATAATGAACTAATTAAATATTTTACAATTTCTGACGGCTTATATCGCTTTAAACACATTTTGAAATAAAACTTCGTAATCGATAGGTGAATCCCTGCGACACCATGTCTGTCTCTTCAACGCATTCGAAAATTTCTGTTATCAAAAAATTCATGAAATTGCTAAAACGTAGGTCCTGTAGGGTCATATCCCACCCATCTTGCTACATTTTTTGGTACATATTTGGACATAATAATTTTCAAACTTTTTGGCAATAGCACATTGTTTAGATTTAGGAACATTGACCTGGGTTAAGTACCCTAAACGTACATGTCTGGTCCATGCTGTAAATCTATCTGTTCTTAAATGATGCTATTGAATTTGACGACATTAACCATTTGAACGACTTGGTGTGTGTTACTGCTGGTGGACCAGGAGTCCCCGAGGGCACATGTAGTCAAGTTCGATCAACTTCAGTTCATCGTTCTTACACTCATTCTAAAATTTCTGTTATCAAAACAATCTTGAAACTTCTAAATTGTGGGTCCTGTAGCATCATAACCCACCCATCCTGCTACTTTTTTTGGTACATTTTTGGACATGAATATTTTCACACTTCACTTTCACACTTCGACCATAAAACATTGTTTAGATTGAGGAACATTGACTAGGGTGAAGTGCATGTCTGTTCTATGATGTAAATGTATCTGTGTTTAAATGATGTTATTGAATTTGAAGACGTTTACCATTTATAAAACAAAGCTTGATGTGTAGGGTATTTTTGCATTTGAAGAATATAGCCCCCTTGTGACATTGACATTTATGTATTCTATAATTTCTGTTATCAAAATTTCTTGAAATTTCTAAAACGTGGGTCCTGTCGCATCATATCCCACCCATTCTGCTACGTCTTCCGGTACGCATTTTCGACATAGTAACTTTCATACATTTTTGGCATATTACATTGTTTAGATTTGAGGATCACTGACGAGGGTTAAGTACCCGAAACGTGCATGTCTGGTCCATAAAACCAATTTATTTGTTCTTAAATGATGCTATTGAATTTGCAATTTTACATCTAATATCTGTCTATAAGATAAGGTACATGTATTATTCACATATTGTCTTTCGTTTAATATAACATGCACTGGAAAAAAGTCATCTAACTGACTTCAGTGATGTGCAATGTATTTACACCTTTCTTTGATAAAAATGTTAATAATGTGCAAACAGATTTATAAAACTTTGTTGCTGAAAAATTTTTTTTTACTGTTTATTCAGGTTTAGAAAAATACAGTGATGCTTTGAAGAGATACACATCCATTTTAAATTATTGTGAGGAATAAGATTTGATTGAATATCTATATGTATGTAATCTGTTCTGCAATCAAAATCACAGACAGACAAATTTAACATTTCCGTTTTTTGTTTCAATCTGTTAAGTTGTGTAACGCTGAAGCAATATCATTTCGATGCATGGACTATAAATAAAAGGAGGGGATCTCCAACAACACTCGGTTGCAGCACAAAAAGCAAAACACCCACTGTAAAAAACACAAAGCAGATACAAACAAAATGAGACGGAAATGGTCAAATCACATAGAAACATCAAATATAAATGTCTTTACATAAACCAACGAGACCAATGGGCTATCGGTGCCGACTTAGGACGGCCGTCTGACACATCAGTAGCAGACGGTGTGGTTATCCTGAATTACATGCGCGCAACCCTCCCAGTGTTCCGATTACGTATAATTGTTGTGTAAAACAACCTCCTTACTGTTAGATGACCACACACAAACAAGACCGCAAAACGCAGGGGCCCAAGCAACACAGATGAATATACAAATGGATATAAAAAGAGGGTATACGTAATACAGTCCGTGCTCTGCCGGCTGTAACGAGCTCTAGTATGTTATCACCCGAGGAGTCCGACTGACATTCAGAGAGGACAGGTGGTCGGAGACCTGTCTTCTCGAAAGAGGTTTGGACAGGGCCCGTCATGGCCAATCATGGAGTCCCGTCGTCACAGCAGATAGAGTGCAAATCATAAGAATGCGCTGGTACAAGTGCCAAGCCTAGTGTCTGGTGACATTAGGATCATATCCACGGTATAAAAAGCGTTTGATAATTCTGACGCACTTTCGATGGTTATGCTGTCTACCTTTGATCCTTCTTATTTTGTTAATTGTATCACCATAAAATACAGGTTGTGAAATACCCAAAGTAATATACTCTATTGCTTGTATGGGTCAGAATTTCAGAAGAAGTTGACAATAGTTTTTGTAGAATTTCCAGAGAGTCTTTACCAGTTTGTGAAAGCGAAAACCTTGACCTAAAAGTTTCTTCGTAATTTGTAAATTTCAACTATGAAAATCCAAAACATCAGTACATGCTCTAGCATACCGTATGAACTGTGAAATGTAGATACCGTATGAACATCACCATCAAGCCAGGGAAAATTTACTGTGTTGAATCCAAAATAATCTCTTTTGTTGTACACACTCGTATCAATCTCACCATCAACAATTCAAATATTTAGTTCCATAAACGGTGTTTCTGTGTTTGTAAAACCGATCTAGGTCTTGCATATTCTGACTTATGACTTATGCTTTATATACACACAGACACAAGTTAAGCAACATTGATATTGTTTATGATTTAGAAAAATATCTGAAATTTGACGAACACCTTATTGCCTTATTCAACAAAATAGTATTATGCAATTTATGTTAAATCGGGAGCGAATAAGGGAAGGGTATAATTTTAAACAATTCAAGTTAAACATTATAATCGTGGAGTTAATTTATCTCATAAAATTCGCTGTTGAATTTTATAGGAATGAATAAAATTTAATTTTTTATTAATCTTATTATTGGGGATAATTTTTTTATGAAATTCTTGTCCAAAGCGCTTCCAGAAACCGGAATTGCAGTTAAGCGCTCACGCACCGGTGGCATTTGATTTATCATCGGACAAAAAACTTTGACCATCAATTAGATAAGTTTGGGATGTATTTTTTATGGACTTTTTAAAAGAAATAACATTTTTTCTGTTTGTTCTTTAAAGATGAATCCTGTATGGTTCCTTAAGTTATATTCTTGAATTTTTGTTTAACCCCAATATGACTAATATCAATCTGCATGTAGGACAATAACTTGCCATAATGTCACTTCCAGTTAAGAGATGACTCCCTCGGAATTTCGAATGGTTGATTTCTTTTGATGTCGAAATTAAAACCGGACATGTATCCTATTCGACCAAAATGCGGGAAAATTTGGCTGAGAGTCATAGTTAGCATTTATGAACATGGAATATAGCACAATGATATGCAACAAATGTCTTTAACGAGAATAATCTTCAATATAACAACATAAGCGATTAAAAGAGGATCGTTGAAATAAACATCAACTAGAAGTCTTTGAATGAAAACCGTATTAGATTTGTTAATCTTTAGCTACATGTGGTTTATCTTCTTTTCAAGAAACTGATACAAACATGTACCATACTTTTTCAGTACTTCATTCTTCATTATTTTCCCTCAAAAATACCTTATTTACATATATCTGTGGCTCTATCCAAGCTAAATCATTTCAGTATGATATGTTAACGAAAGAGGTAAGTCTTCTACAAAAGTGTAATCGTTGAAAGGATACGGTATCTGAAAAATGGGGGTTAGCATACCTTTTGTCTGAGTGTATAGATAACAACACTATCGGCCTAATACAGGATCTGATATGCAAATATCAATTATTGTTTAATTGGGTATAGATAACTGCTAAACTGGAACAGAAAAAATACAAAGATTATCTGTTGCAAGAGAAATTTATTTTAAGGATATGATCATTTTCTTATTTCAGCTGCATAGATAATAGTCTGGGATGTATCACTGGGTTGGGTGCACCCCCCCCCCCTTGATCCTCCAAAACCGGCCCAACTTTGTAGCATTTTTTGCGCTCTTTCAGATAAAAAGTTGTCTCATGGAAATTTCCATTGCAAAAGTGGTGTTTTTTGTGAAAAACATATTTTTTTAGTCAAAAATCACTGAAAATAGGAAAAAAATTATATCTTTTATATGGTTGATGTTTTAAAAAATTGAAAAGTGTGAATATATAGTATTTTTGATGTTCTTTCAGATGAAATAAGTTGCAAGTTCCAAATCCTATTTTTACTATGTGTTTTGGGGTAAAAAAGTAGAATTTTTGCCAAAATTCACAGAAATTTGAGGAAATTTTAATTTATTCCTGCTTCTCAGCTCCTCAATATTGCATATGATCGTTCAATGATGATTTAAAAACATCTTTAAAGTCACCTCTTTCAAATGCCATATATTTTATATTCTTATTTTTTTTTTTTTTTTTTGCAAAATCCTCGAAATTAATTATTTTATACAGAAACCTGTATTTTCAATCAGAAATCTCAGATTTCTGTATATTTATTTAAAGAACCCTTATTTGTTATGAAAGCAATGTTTCAAATCTATTTTCTAGTGTAACTTTTCACACTCTATCAGATTATATATGTTTTACTAACATTTCATTCAAAATCAAAGTGTTTTTGGGGAACAAACATATTTTTTCATTTAAAATAGCTGATTTCTGGAGAATATTTATTGAATATATAGAAGTTCTTGAAATGATAGCAGGAATGTATTTTGAACTGTAATTATTTAGGTTCACTCATAAATTACATGTATGAAACATAAAAGGTATATTTTCTAATTAATTTTGGGGCAAAATGCCTGTTTTTTGTTTAAAAATTACAGATTTCTGGAAAAATTTTATGAATTCATTTTCTTTGCTAAAACTATACAGTCATTTAAAGCTATTATCATTATAGAAAGTAATCATCTTGTCAGATGATTGTGAAATTAAATGTAATGATTAATTAAAACCATCATTTTTTGGTAAAATATGCACTTTTTATGCAAAAACCACTTATTTTGAGAAAATAAGTACTAGCTCTTTTAATTTGCCTAAATTGATATGTTTTAGCTTTGATATTATGCTGTATCTTATTATAAATGGATAGGAATGTTATTTGATAATTGAAATGTAATTTATATCTTATTTTGGGGCAAAAAACCTTATTTATGTGAAAAATTCACTTATTTCTGTGAATATTTTTTTTAATATATATTTTTATTTAATCAACACTGGAGAGGTTTCATATAATTGGATGGCATAAATGTGATCAAGTTTAATGAGTAAGAAGTGATTTCTTTGATTATTTTGCTATTTTGGGTGGAAAATCTCGATTTTTATTTAAAAATCGCTAATTTCTGGAAAATCCTTATTACTATGAAATCAGACGTTATTATTTATATTCAAAAGAGTTCCTGGATATATCATAGTTTGATAATATCTTAGAATGTATAGTTTTAGCAAAGAAAATGAATTCATCAAATTTTTCCAGAAATCCGTAATTTTTAAACAAAAAAAAAAAAGGCATTTTACCCCAAAATTAATTAGAAAATATACCTTTTATGTTTCATACATGTAATTTATGAGTGAACCTAAATAATTACAGTTCAAAATACATTCCTGCTATCATTTCAAGAACTTCTTTATATTCAATAAATATTCTCCAGAAATCAGCTATTTTTAAATGAAAAAATATGTTTGTTCCCCAAAAACACTTTGATTTTGAATGAAATGTTAGTAAAACATATATAATCTGATAGAGTGTAAAAGGTTACACTAGAAAATAGCTTTCAATCATTGCTTTTATAACAAATAAGGGTTCTTTAAATAAATATACAGAAATCTGAGATTTCTGATTGAAAATACAGGTTTCTGTATAAAATAATTAATTTCGAGGATTTTGCAAAAAAATAAGAATATAAAATATATATCATTTGAAAGAGGTGACTTTAAAGATGTTTTTTAAATCTTTATTGAACGATCATATGAAATATTGAGGAGCTGAGAAGCAGGAATAAATTAAAATTTCCTCAAATTTCTGTGAATGTCGGCAAAAATTCGACTTTTTTACCCCAAAACACATAGTAAAAATAGGATTTGGAACTTGCAACTTATTTCATCTGAAAGAACATCAAAAATACTATATATTCAAACTTTTCAATTTTTGAAAACATCAACCATATAAAAGCTATAATTTTTTTTTCCTATTTTCAATGATTTTTGACTAAAAAAACATCTTTTTCCCAAAAAAATACCACTTTTGCAATGGAAATTTCCATGAGACAAATTTTTATCTGAAAAAGCGCAAAAAATGCTACAAAGTTGGGCCGGTTTTGGAGGATCAAGGGGGGGGTGCACCCAATCCAGTGATACACCGTAGACTATAAAAGCTAATCATTACAAACATTGATAATATTGCATTTCATGACATTGGGTGTTATCGTGATAGCTCAAAGAAAAGAATTGGAAGAAATAAATAATCGAGATAAAACGAAATATGATATAATACATGTCACACGTTATAACACATGTTAAACACTGCAGCATTGTAATTTAAGAATGATCGTATCTTTAAATGTCAAAATGGGGAACTTGATTATGCATAACTCCAAGGCCACTGGAAAACCCCGACTGGCAAAGTGGTTAGGCATTCAAAATGGCGGAAAGTAAATTTTACACCGTACAAAAGGCACTAAATACATGCTCTGATCATGAACATGAAGAAGTGGAAATGTACTGTAGGACATGTAAAAAATCTATATGCACTAAATGTGTGAAGGGGGACCACCTCGGTCATGACTGGGAGACATTGACGAAGATAGCTAAGGAAATAAGGAAACAAACAAGTAACGAGAAACTGAAAGTAGAATCTGTGTCGAAGTCAATATTCGTTGGGATTAAAGAGATGCTTGATTTCCTTACGTCAGAATCAGAAAATGAATTGACACATAACTGTTCTCAAATGGAAACAAGGAGGAAGAGAATAATCGAGTTTGTGAACAAATCCTTTGACGAAATGAAATCAGATTGTGAAAGGAATCACACATCGAGGATGGATAAAATTCAGGAACGGACAGCCCTGGTGGAATCCAAGAGAAAGAGAATTCAATTCTTGATAGATAACATGGAGATAGGAGCCCGAGATTATACCGACTCAGATCTGATAGAACTCCACGACAAAATACAGAGTCTTCTGTACGAGTTACAAGACTTGGCGACATTACCATATGATGTAGATGATAGGATGATCTACAGACCAGGATCCTCGGACATGTCAATTGTTGAACCATTAATAGGCACAATGGAAAGTGACAATTCATCTCTTGAAATTACTTTGGAAAAAGAACTCCAAATTTGCGAAACTGGACTGAATTGCATACATCTCCTCTCTGAAAATGAAGGTTGGGTCCATCCCACGAAGACAACAATTAATCATCTTGTTGACGCCGGTGGCAACATAGAAAAGTCCGTAGATCTTGGTTGTCGTGTGTGTAACTTTGCTGTATCTGAGAACGACAACATGTATTTCTGTGATGTTCTAAAGACAAAAACCGTAAATAAAATTGACAAACATGGGGAAATTTCTTCTTTGTTTTCAACCTTACCCCTGATTCCTCTGTACATTAATCTGACACGGTCAGATGACTTGCTGATTACTTTGGTAGACGAAGACACATTTGATAGGAACAGTGCAAGTCGTCGTTTGGTCAGATGTACCTCCATGACTGGTGAAGCTATAATGGAATATGAATATGACAACGACGGTACAACACCACTGTTCTGTAGACCTTGCTGTCCAGTCGAACTTCACAACGGCAACATTTGTGTAATCAACAAAACTGAAAAAGGACCAGTCGATACATGTTATTGTTTTGATTTCAAAGGCAATGTTGCTTTTAAATACAAGGGCATCGATAACAGCTTCAATCCTGTCGATATGTGCTGTGATAAAAACAGAAACATTTTGGTATCAGATTCCTGTAATAGACGAGTGCATTTGATCGATTTGAATGGTAAATTTGTGCGCTATCTTCTTTCAAAAGAATCGTTCACTGAAAGTATTTTTGCCATTGACATCTTTGATAGAAAATTGTGGATAGGAAGTTTCAAGACCGGGCTTATAAAATCATTTCGGTTAGGATATGAGTAACTTTGGAAAATAAAGCTTATAACTATCAAATAAAAGATAGAAAATACGAATTTGGTTAAAAAGGAAATGAAACAAATCACATGCATGCCAGTGTACATACCTCTTCATATTTAGCGGTAACAAATTTTAAAAATGCATCGCCATTGAATACATCACTAAACACTAATCATTTTTTTGTAAATATGTCCCTCATGTACTTGTATATATGTATCTATACTACATACTATATTAATTCATATCAAATATGGTTTCATTCATTTGATCTTCTTCTTTCTATTGTGTGCTCTTACCAAATATATTATATATCTTTTACTTCACATTGTGTACCAGTTTTTTTATGCCCCCCTTCGAAGAAGAGGGGACATATAGGTTTGCCGCTGTCGGTCGGTCTGTCGGTCTGTTGGTCGGTCGGTCTGTCGGTCGGTCCGCGACATCAGTTTCCGTTCAATATCTCTAGAATGGATTCACATATTGAAATGAAATTTGGTATACAGACACATCAAACAAAAATCTAGGTCAAGTTCATATTTGGGTCCGATCAAAAAAATTTTGACAGAGTTATGCCCCTTGCATTTCGAAAAGTACAAAAATTTCAGGGTTTCCGTTCAATATATCTTGAATGGAGTTACATATTGATATGAAATTTTGTATACAGACACATCAAATGAAAATCTAGGTCAAGTTCATATTTGGGTCCGATAAACAAAATTTTGACAGAGTTATGCCCCTTGCATTTCGAAAAATACCAAAATTTCAGGGTTTCCGTTCAATATCTCTTGAATGGAGTTACATATTGAAATGAAATTTTGTATACAGACACATCAAATGAAAATCCAGGTCAAGTTCCTATTAAGGTCCGATCGAAAAAATTTTGACAGAGTTATGCCCCTTGCACTTCGAAAAATACCAAAATTTCAGGGTTTCCGTTCAATATCTCTTGAGTGGATTCACATATTGAAATGAAATTTTGTATACAGACACATCAAACAAAAATCTAGGTCAAGTTCATATTTGGGTACGATCAAAAAAATTTTGACAGAGTTATGCCCCTTGCATTTCGAAAAATACCAAAATTTCAGGGTTTCCGTTCAATATCTCTTGAGTGGAGTTACATATAAAAATGAAATTTTGTATACAGACACATCAATTGAAAATCTAGGTCAAGTTCGTATTAAGGTCCGATCGAAAAAATTTTGACAGAGTTATGCCCCTTGCACTTCGAAAAAAGCCAAAATTTCAGGGTTTCCGTTCAATATCTCTTGAGTGGAGTTACATATTGAAATGAAATTTTGTATACGGATACATCAAATGACAATCTAGGTCAAGTTTTTATTTGGGTCCAATCAACAAAATTTTGACAGAGTAATGCCCCTTGCACTTCGAAAAATACCAAAATTTCAGGGTTTCCGTTCAATATCTTTTGAGTGGAGTTACATATAAAAATGAAATTTTGTATACAGACACATCAAATGAAAATCTAGGTCAAGTTCGTATTAAGGTCCGATCGAAAAAAATTTGACAGAGTTATGCCCCTTGCATTTCGATAAAAACAAAATTTCAGGGTTTCCATTCAATATCTCTTGAGTGGAGTTACATATTGAAATGAAATTTTGTATACAGACACATCAAATGAAAATCCAGGTCAAGTTCGTATTAAGGTCAGATCGAAAAAATTTTGACAGAGTTATGCCCCTTGCACTTCGAAAAATACCAAAATTTCAGGGTTTCTGTTCAATATCTCTTGAGTGGAGTTACATATTGAAATGAAATTTTGTATACGGATACATCAAATGACAATCTAGGTCAAGTTCTTATTTGGGTCCAATCAACAAAATTTTGACAGAGTTATGCCCCTTGCACTTCGAAAAAAACCAAAATTTCAGGGTTTCCGTTCAATATCTCTTGAGTGGAGTTACATATTGAAATGAAATTTTGTATATGGATACATCAAATGACAATCTAGGTCAAGTTCTTATTTGGGTCCAATCAACAAAATTTTGACAGAGTAATGTCCCTTGCACTTCGAAAAATACCAAAACTTCAGGGTTTCCGTTCAATATCTCTTGAGTGGAGTTACATATAAAAATGAAATTTTGTATACAGACACATCAAATGAAAATCTAGGTCAAGTTCATATCTAGGTCCGATCAAAAAAATTTGGACAGAGTTATGACCCTTGCACTTTGAAAAATACCAAAACTTCAGGGTTTCTGTTCAATATCTCTTGAGTGGAGTTACTTTATGCCCCCATAGGTTGTATCAATGCAAGTATAAAGTTGTGACAGACTTTAATCACAGAAGGGGTAGGGGGGCATTAATGTTTTACAAACATGACTTTTAACTTGTTAATCATGCTTTCAGACGGTATCGATCAACATATGTCAATCTAAATATTTCGTTTAGTTGCATGTAGAATATTCTGACTTTCGGTTCTGGAACGGAATTAAAGGGCATTTCATTTAATCATCGTTTTGACGTTGATTCTATACATGAGCAAACTGGGGGTATTGCAAGGACAGTTTTGCAATGTATATATGCATTCATTTCAAAAATTTCCTTCTATCTATTGGGTTTTTTTAATTATTTTTTTAAATTACTTTTATTTGTTTGTTGAAGGGGAATGCGGAAAACGCATAAGATATAACAAAGGACGAACATCAGGCAAAATATAAGGAGGATGTAGTCCATAGCGATAAAGAAGAGATCTCCTTCGAGACTACCCTGTATTGACCACAGCGGACCACACCCACAGGATACAACAAAGAACGAACATCAGACAAAGTATTAGGACAATGTAGTCCAGAGAGATAAAGAAGAGATCTCCGTCAAGACTACCATGTATTGACCACTACAGAACTAACACACACGAAGGATACAACAAAGAACGAACATCAGACAAAGTATTACAATGTAGTACAAAGACACAAGGAAGACATATCCATCAAATGGATCCGAGAGGTAAAGCCTAACATAGATCTCTACACTCAGGTTACCAAGGTAACCAAGGTAAGACTACCCTGTATTGACCACAGCGGACCACGCCCACAGGATACAAAAAGGAACGAACATCAGACAAAGTATTAGGACAATGTAGTCCAGAGAGATAAAGAAGAGATCTCCGTCAAGACTACCCTGTATTGACCACTACAGGACTAACACACACACGAAGGATACAACATAGAACGAACATCAGACAAAGTATTACAATGTAGTACAAAGACACAAGGAAGACATATCCATCAAATGGATCCTATAGGCAAAGCCTAACATAGATCTCTACACTTAGGTTACCAAGGTAACCAAGGTAAGACTACCCTGTATAGACCACAGCGGACCACGCCATCAGGATACAAAAAGGAACGAACATCAGACAAAGTATTAGGACAATGTAGTCCAGAGAGATAAAGAAGAGATCTCCATCAAGACTACCCTGTATTGACCACAGCGGTCCACGCCCACATGATACAACAAAGACCGAACATCAGACAAAGTATCAGGATAATGTAGTCCAGAGAGGTAAAGAAGATATCTCCGTCAACACTTATAATAAGCTATCAACTACAGTCAATTGGCTCAGAATTGCATTTTGTTGGGCATTTATGGACAGGTTTCATCTTTTATTCCAGTATCCTACCTTTGTTTAAAACACAATTCATCTCATCTTTTCCATATGTCAGTGAAATACATTTATGAAAATTTTGGTAGTTAAAATAAATTTAATTTCCAATAGCTTTACGAGGACTGGAATGATACTTTCAATATCATGACGTCATCACGAAATTCAGAAAAACGTTGAAAATTGCATATTTCAAAGTCTCATAGAAAATTTTTCTGTGGATAGAATCAAATGTTAGTTTCCCTTAAGACTTAAGACCAAGACCAAGCGTGGTCCGCTTAAGGCCAAGAGTCCCCGAGGGCACATGTAGCCAAGTTCGATCAACTTTGGTTGACCGTCTGTCTCTTCAACGCATTTGAAATTTTCTGTCACAAAAATTCTTGAAATTTCTAAAACGTGGGTCCTGTAGCATCATATCCCACCCATTCTGCTACGTGTTTTGGTGCATTTTTGGACATAACAATTTTCATACTTTTTGGCCATATTACAATGTTTAGACTGAGGATCACTGACGAGGGTTTAGTACCCGAAACGTGCATGTCTGGTCCATGCTGTAAATTTATCAGGTTTTAAATGATGCTATTGAATTTAAAGACGTTTAACATTGTATAATCAATGACAGACAAGTAATATATAATTTACGAAATTTTGAGAAAAATTGAATTTGGCGTCAAAGCGTTAAAAACCTCCTTAATTTTCATAAAGATTATGTTAATAATTGAAGCATTCTTTCTCTACATGCAAAATTTCAAAAAAAATTACCGTTAGTTTTAAGCTACTAACGTATATATATGTGTTTTTCCCAAAAAACACCACTTTTGCAATGGAAATTTCCAGGAGACAATTTTTTATCTGAAAGAGCGGAAAAAATGCTACAAAGTTAGGCCGGTTTTTGAGGATCAAGGGGGAGGGGTGCACCCAACCCAGTGATACATCTCACACTACTTTATACCCATTGAAAGCCCTTTTGGGCCGCAAATGTGAAGTTAAAATTAACACCCTTTAAAAGAAAAAGAAATTGTCAAAAGGAGTTAGATTTATATTTTCAGAACATCTTTGAGTTGTTAATTTTTAATAATGAAGTCCGTTTACCTGAAACCATATCATTTATTTTTCCGCAAAACTTGATATTATCTTCTTCATATGTCAAGTTAAACACCGATAAGTTCCTATTGAAATTTGACCGTCAGTTTTTAAGTTATAGTGATTTTGTTGCCCCCTCCCAGTTATTTTTACAGAACCCTATGCTGGCGTTCTTACGTTCTATTGTTATGTCATAATTGATTTTGAGCTTACCGATGGGGTTCTTTGAACGTTTGTAAAGAGTTTGAAGATTGTGCCCCTTATAGTTCTATCACAACCAACCTAAATGTACAATTACATGTTTCTAGATCAAGGTTAAATCTCAAGGTCAAGGTCAAAAACAAAACCTGCGGTAAGATCTGTTATGCTTTATCTTTGTATTGAATTGAAGATTGTACCCCTTATAGTTCTTTCACAACTAACCTAAACGCAAAATTACATTTTCATGGTCAAAGCTCATGGTCAAGGTAAAAACAATAGCTGCGTTCAGCTAAACCACATTGTTTAAGCTGTCGAACGGACAGAAAGACAGACGGACGGGCATCGCTATTTCATAAGCAAGTTTTGCTTCGTAATCTGGCTAAACATTACAAATGTACTTCTCTTCCTTCACAAGTGTTTATGTGCATGTCGGAATTGTAATGTTCACTTACCAAATTTAGCTTGCACATGGGCAGATGGAAAGTTGAGAAAGGCTTAACTAAGGTTCATTAATACGGGCGAGTTTTCTGTTTATGTTTTTGCTGGGACTGTAAGAATTCATTATATTGCTATTCCTGTTCATAAATGCCTAAATCTGACGTTTATGAGATATTTTTTAACTGTAATAACATATGTGATAATGAACTAATTAAATATATTACAATTTCTGACGGCTTATATCGCTTTAAACCCATTTTGAAATAAAACTTCGTAATCGATAGGTGAATCCCTGCGACACAATGTCTGTCTCTTCAACGCATTCAAAAACTTGTTATCAAAAAATTCTTGAAATTGCTAAAACGTGGATCCTGTAGCATCATATCCCACCCATCTTGCTACGTTTTTTGGTACATTTTTGGACATTATAATTTTCACACTCTTTGGCAATATCACATTGTTTACATTTAGGAACATTTACCTGGGTTAAGTACCCTAAACGTATATGTCTGGCCCATGCTGTAATTTATCT
The DNA here is from genome assembly GCA_033119305.1 of Pinctada imbricata. Classification (NCBI taxonomy): domain Eukaryota; kingdom Metazoa; phylum Mollusca; class Bivalvia; order Pterioida; family Pteriidae; genus Pinctada; species Pinctada imbricata. The sequence goes on along the minus strand of VSWD01000003.1, from coordinate 50,042,925 downwards.
GATCTTAAATGATGCTATTGAATTTGACGATGTTTACCATTTGAACGACTTGGTGTGTGTTAATGCTGGTGGACGAGGAGTCCCCGAGGGCACATGTAGTCAAGTTTGATCAACTTCAGTCTCTTAAACGCATTCTAAAATTTCTGTTATCAAAGAAATCTTGAAATTTCTAAAACGTGGGTCCTGTAGCATCATATCTTACCCATCCTGCTACGTTTTTAGGTACATTTTTGGACATAAATATTTTCATACTCTTCGGCCATATTACATTGTTTAGATTAAGGAGCACTGACTAGGGTTAAGTACCCGAAACGTGCATGTCTAATCTATGATGTAACTTTATGTGTGTTTAAATGCTGCTATTGAATTTGAAGACGTTTACCATTTATAAGACAAAGCTTGATGTGTAGGGTATTCTTGCATCTGAAGAATATGGCCCCCTTGTGACATTGACATCTATGTATTCTAAAATTTCTGTAATTAAAATTTCTTGAAATTTCTAAAACATTGGTCCTGTAGCATCATATCCTACCCATTCTGCTACTTCTTCCGGTACGCATTTTCGACATAGTAACTTTCATACTTTTTTGGCATATTACATTGTTTAGATTTGAGGATCACTGACGAGGGTTAAGTACCCGAAACGTGCATGTCTGGTCCATGTTACCACTTTATCTGTTCTTAAATGATGCTATTGAATTTGCTATTTTACATCTAATATCTGTCTATAAGATGTATTATTCACATGTTGTCTTTCGTTTAATGTAATCTGCACTGGAAAAAAGTCATCTTACTGACTTCAGTGATGTACAATGTATTTATACCTTTCCTTGAGAAAAATGTTAATAATATGCAAACAGATTTATAAAACTTTGTTGCTGAAAAAAATTTTAGTGTTTATTCAAGTTTAAAACAAAATACAGTGATGCTTTGAGGAGATAAACATCCATTTTAAATTATTGTGAGGAATAAGATTTGATTGAATATCTATGTAGGTTTAATTTTTTTAGTTTAAATATATTTTATTCATTATATAATAATAGAAATGGGATTAGGCAAAAGTTTCACAACATTACAAGATGCCTTCTCCCTACAATGTATATTGTGAAAAGTATAAAGTCATGATGGCTGGTGTGAAAATACACAATCGACCGTGTCGTGTTTTGGATTTCAATAGGATAAATGTAATTTTATTTTTACGAATTTATATTGCAAACATGTACACATACATATGTATGATCATGGACATAATTGTTAGAACGAGAAATTGAGATGTCAATTGAAATGAAAAAAAAGATGAATACATGTGATATGAAGTCAAGTTTGTATAAATCTATCTGTTTTCAGACTTCGGACTGATATCTCCGCGCTAGTCATCGTATGTGGCATCGTCATCAATAGACGGTCTATCAATTAGGTCTTCAAGGTCCTCGTTACTACGCACTAAGTGTTACGCCCACGTTCGGCAAGCTTTACAAAAATTCTGCCGTCGTTTGTCCAGAAGGAGTGGATACGACCGGATCGTTTTTTTTTTCAGTACAAGATCAGGCACAATACGCAGCCGATAGTGTGTGAGATCCTCGGTAACGAAGATACGCGACTGATCGCCCTTCAGCTTCTTTTTAGCACTGTAGATGGCATTTTTTACTTTCCAGTTTCGGAATCGGCAGATTATTTGCCGTCTACCATGTCTGTTCGGTTTTCCTACTGGATGCGAGCGAAAAATGTCATCGTCGCTGATGGAGACATCTAGCTTCTCACTACAGATGCATCAGCGGCATCAGTGCTATCGGAATCTGGGGGGAGTTCGACGTTATGGAACCTAAGGGAATTTCGTCTCCCATACTGCTCCAGTTCCTCGGTGACCTCCTCTAGCTGTGCTATGCAATTGAACATCTTTTCATTTTCTGACATCAGATAACCGATTCTTTGTTCATACGCATCGATTTGTGCACCCTGGTCTCTGATCTTCTCCTCCAGAGGTTTAGTAGCAGATTCTACTGCGGCGTTTACAGCTGCGGATAGCATGGGAGAGAGGGCATTTGAGAGGACCGGGGTAAGGATGGGAACCAGATTTGACAACAGCGAACTTACGAACTGATCTTGCGATAGAGTGTTTGTTATAAGTTCTGACACATTAGATACACTCAATAGATCGGACCCAGTATCGATATTGGATATATTTGAATCGGGATCGTTTGATTGATGATCAACATCAGTAGCAACTGCATTTGTATCGCATGATTTTGGTAAATCAGACATACTTGCTGATCGGAATCTCCGTCTAATAAATCTCTGATCTTGGGGTGGGGTAATTGAATCTGCTTGTTTACGTTTAAGACTTGGGGTGGGCATATATGTTTTGGTCAGTGTTCACTGAAGTGTTACGTACTCACAATACAGACAATATCACGTGATCGGTCATGAAGGCGGGTAGACAAGGTGTTTTGGATGAATTATATCTGTGTGTGTCGGTAAACATGAACTGGTTTGATGTTTGATGTTAGCCAAGGTGATAGAAAATAGAACTATGAAGTTCTAGATATTGAAGATTGGGATTAAGAAGGATATCTATGACAAATATGGATAATGACCCTATCCCTGTCTACAGTACAAAATCGATAATTCAGAAAATCAGAAACCGAAGGCATACAAAATCAGGATAAAACAGGAACCAAAGCAAACAAAAACAAAAACCTCCACCATATGAAAAGAAGCGAACTCCCGATATGAGAGTGAGACCAGGTGCCCAGGAAGAGTAAGCATCTCCTGCTTGCATGCAACACCCGTCGCTTCAATTCGGTAGAAATGTCACATCCGGTTATTTCCATTTTGGAAGATATAGAGTACAATCTTTGGTTGGATGGTTCAAATGGTCTATGACAGAATGTATGCAATCTGTTTTGTAATCTAAATCTTACACAGACAAATTTATCATTTCCGTTTTTTGTTTCAATCATTTTAGTTGTGTAACGCTGAAGCAATATCGTTTCGATACATGGACTTTAAATGAAAGGAGGGGATCCCCAACAACAATCGGCTGCAGTACCAACAGCAAAACCCCAAAACACCCACTGCAAAAACACAAAGCAGACACACACAAAATGAGACAGAAATTGTCAAATCAAATAGAAATAACAATAATTCAATTTGAAGACGTTTATATCAAACATAAATGACTTCACCGACGAGACCAATGGGCAATCGGTGCCGACTTAGGACGGTCATCTGCCACGTCAGTAGCAGACGGTGTCGTTATCTTGGATTACATGCGCATAACTCTCCCACCGTTCCGAATACCCAGAGGTCTCGAAGAACGTATAATTGTGGTGTAAAATAACCTCCTTACTATTAAATGACGACACACAAACAAGAGCGCAAAACGCAGGGGCCCAAGCAACACAGATGAATATACAAATGGATATAAAAAGAGGGTATACGTAATAAAGTGCGTGCTCTGCCGGCTGTAACGAGCTCAAGTATGTTATCACAAGAGGGGTCCGACTGGCATTCATAAAGATTAGGTGGTCGGGGCCCTGTCTTCTCTAAAGAGGTTTGGACAGGGCCCGTCATGGATTCCCGTCGTTATATCCAGTCAGATTGCAAGTCTTAAGAATGCGCTGGTACAAAACTGTAGATTGGTCAAGTACCATGTATAGTGTCAGTCTGGTGACATTAGGATTATATCCACGGTATAAAAGGCGTTTGATGATTCTGACGCAATTTCCATGTATATGCTGTCTACCTTTGATCCTTCTTATTTTATTAATTATTTCACCATAAAATGCAGGTTGTGAAATACCCAAAATAATACCGTATTACCCGAAATCAAATTTCGCGATTTAATGGTAAAATAGAGTGTCTTTATTTTCGCGAGCACAATTTTTCGCGATTCCTAAATTACAAATAAATATATACACATGATCTTACTGTTTTGTATCTTTCATTATTGAATCTTTAGTTACAAGTAGTTCTATCACAAGAATTCACTCAATTCACTTCTCTTAACGTTTAATCAGAAAGATCTTTTAAGTGAATAAAGGCAGATGTACATTTGTACAATAAGAACAAAATGAAACTGATAAATATACAAATTGATGATATACCTTTTATCAAATACAATTTTCGCGGGAATATATTTTCGCGATTCCATATTACTCGCGAATATAGCGAAAATTTCTGGTTATACGGTATACTCTGTTGCTTGTATGGGTCCGAATTTCAAAAGAAGTTGACAATCGTTTTTTGTAAAATTTCCAGAAAGTCGTTACCAGTTTGTGAAAGCAAAAACCTTGACCTTAGAAGTTCTTCGTAATTTGTAAATTTCTGCTGTGAAAAATTCAGTGCATGCTCCAGCATACCGGATGAGCTGTGAAATGTAGATACCGTATGACGGTAATCTAGGAACATCACCGTCAAGCCAGGGAAAATTTACTTTGTTGAATCCAAAATCATCTCTTCTTTTGTCATATACACTTGTATGAATCTCTCCATCAACCATTCGACGCCATGGTACTAACGACCTTTTTCATGTTTTCATGAATTCTATATATTGAACCCATGACGCATCTTCTGGTGTAAAAAGAATTGTTCTGAGAGCTAGGCGTCTTTCAGATAAGCTTCTCAGTCAGGGATATGTTTGTGACCGACTAACATCGTCACTGAGGAAGTTCTACGGTCGATATGGGGAACTCGTCATACACTATGATGTCCCACTATCCAGAATGGTGGATGATATTCTGTCATAGACCATTTGAACCATCCAACCAAAGATTGTACTCTATATCTTCCAAAATGGAAGTAACCGGATGTGACAGTTCTACCGAATTGAAGCGACGGGTGTTGCATGCAAGCAGGAGATGCTTACTCTTCCTGGGCACCTGGTCTCACTCTCATATCGGGAGTTCGCTTCTTTTCATATGGTGGAGGTTTTTGTTTTTGTTTGCTTTGGTTCCTGTTTTGTCCTGATTTTGTATGCCTTCGGTTTCTGATTTTCTGAATTATCGATTTTGTACTGTAGACAGGGATATGGTCATTATCCATATTTGTCATTTATATATTCTGTATTGTTTCTACAGAATTTCACAATATAACATTGTTGGATCTACAATTGCAAAATTGTATGTAATATATATAGTCATAACTACCACTTACGACCTTTCGTTCTCAAACATGATGTCCTATTCATAAATGAAAAACATCGTATCTACCACATTTACGACTTTTTATTTCCAAAGGAAGTGTACCATGCATTTTCAATTTTTGATATAATGTATGTCACTTTTCTGTCATGACTGCGTACTTTGCATTTGATGTAGGGGTAGGAGTCTGGGGGTAATATTTTTTCCCACAATTTCTGACCTAAATATTTTTTTCAGTGAATATTCTCGTAAATTTGCCACCTCAATTTTCATAATTAATATAATCAATTACATGTGGTTTGAAAGGTTTGCAAGCTTTTTAAAAGTTACGACCTCACTTTAATTACAACTATACAGAAATTTACTCCAGGACTGGCCTGAACTCCGAAAACATCCAAAAATGTTCTTAAACAACTTGATGAAAATAAGAAAATAAGAATTTTGCTTGGAAGTTGCCGTGTGGAGCTCGTAAAAAAGTTCCCCGCGAGGAGTTTGACAGTAAGTGTTTTGAATATATTTCCCTGACATTGTCACAATAGCACTTTCTATATAGACATAATGTCAGACAGTGCATGGATTTTATATATTTTCATTTCCATGCTTAGACATCGACGGCGGGTGCGGCTAGCCAACAGGGGATGCTTACTCCTCCCGGGCTCCTGGTCCCATCTCTAGCTTGCTGGGGGTCCGTCGATGTTTAATTTTGTGCTCTATTGTGAGTGCTGTTGAGATTATCGTCAGGATCTTCTTTAACTCATTTGTGTCACACTTATGTCCTTTGCCGTGTGGAGCTCGTAAAAAAGTTCCCCGCGAGGGGTTTGACAGTAAGTGTTTTGAATATATTTCCCTGACATTGTCGCCATAGCACTTTCTATATAGACATAATGTCAGACAGTGCATGAATTTTATATATTTTCATTTCCATGCTTAGACATCTACGGCGGGTGCGGCTAGCCAACAGGGGATGCTTACTCCTCCCGGGCACCTGGTCCCGTCTCTAGCTTGCTGGGGGTCCGTCGATGTTTAATTTTGTGCATATTGTGAGTGCTGTTGAGATTATCGTCAGGATCTTCTTTAACTCATTAGGATAAAAAGAACACTATTGCTCATTCTCAAAATTGCTGCCTTTTCTAGCCCGCTTGAAACACGGGCCCTTGGACTTGTAAATAGAAGTTCCTAATTGAATCTAATTGGACTTCTAATTATATGTAACAGTTCAGAGTGAAAAAATGGTTCATCTATTGCGTATTTCAATTTATATTTGGTTTCCAAGTCAATTGAAAATGTTACTTATCTCATATATAGTCGATTATAGGTGGACGACTTCTAAAACATGTACATGTATGTAAAAGCAGAGCGGGGGTGGGGTGGGGAGGTTGGCTTCAGTTAGTCTGTCAGTTGTGCGTCTGGCTAAGTTATACTTTGACGACTCTTGAATTTCGTCCATTTCTCCATTAAACGTGTCATCGTGACAAAGCATCATAAATCAAAAACACTCACTGGTTTAAGGTAGCAATTAAGATCAATTATTTTTGACCGAAGATAGAATAATTTAGAAATTCTATTGCTAAAAGCGAGCTCAATTTGAAAGTGAAGATTCTTAATTTTTTTTTATCAGATTTGGATAAATCTTTTTTCCCTTTTCCCATTCATTATTTGGATTTTCTCTTGTTCAGCTTTTCGCATCACTGATGATATATCATTTGGTCAAATGTGCATATGATGCACTAAATTATTATAATTAAACAAAAATTTCAAAATGATAAAATCAAAGATAATAAGTATTTTATTATTAATGGCTATAAAAAGAAAACGAAGTGTAATCGTTTTAATAATTACTTTCATACGAACTGATAAAACACAGATTTATCAATTTTGTGAGTATTTTCTAGAATTAAGCTCAGGATGGCGACTTTTAATAGAAAAGATGTAGAAGAAAGATGGATAGGTCCATATGTAGAGAAACATCTCCTCGAATAATTAAGAACCCCTAAAAAATCAGAATTTGCACGTTTCGTTTTTTAGCCATAAACGTCCATTTTTGGCCTATTTTAACAGTTTTGTCTGTTTAGAGAATACCACATCGCAACTTAACATATCTCTGCAATGCATGAAATTTCAAAAATTCATGTATATCATTATTTTTCAAGATTCTTATAGCTTGTGCATGAATTAAAGGATATAATGAGAAATTCTGAAAAATAATCAGTTCCAAAATAAATACTATGTTGCTGGTTGCCATGGCAACAACTCGTTATTTTTATTGATAGGTCGCCAGTTGCACAATATTTTTCTACGTATATATCTATGGCATTGCTTTATACTAAAGCAGCCAAACCAATATGTACCCGAATTTGATTTTGAGCAAACTGACCGTTTCTATGATAAACATCAAAGAAGTACCTAACCGTTATTCAGTCTGAAAGTCGAGAAGGCAAAGCACAATCGTGAGAATTCCCATCGAAACGGTTGCGAACCCCGGAATAAACAACATTCCGAAGTAGCACAATAATATATGCAAAAAATCAACATTTTGACCCCAAAACATAGAGTTTAACACCAAGTTCGAATTTCTAATGATCTCACTTTTAAAGAGTATAATGGATAGTAAATATTTTGATGTTTGAATCTTTGGTAGCAGAACTCCTGCAAAAATGAGAATTTTTTTTTAATTTTCAGCGTTTTTACATGGAAAAATATGCATTGTCCCCCAAAATACCCATTCAGCAATGAAATTGTCAAGGAGAATTATATGTTTCTAAATACCATATACTGTTTATGTCGGTTTCAAATATTATGTGATATAAAAATAGAGTTATCTCCCTGTAGTCGCAACCCTAACCTTGATGCATTCGTTTTTCCAAAAGTCATGAACCCACACTGAATTTATCACTTAACTAAAATTTATACAAGTAAAATTTAATAGTTTTTTTTAATAAAATAAACTATTGATACTTTATTTTTGGTTCCACTCCAAAGTCAAGTTTTGTTTAATTTCCTTTTACAAACTTCTTGTTTGATATTCTTTGTTAACGTAGTTTTCAGGTGAGCGATCGTGGCCGTATAGCTCTTCTTACCCCAAAACTCACAGTAAAAGTAGGAATTGGAACTTAGAGCTTATTTCATCGAAAAGAGCATCAAAAATATTACATATTTACATTTTACCATTTTAGAATCATCATCCATATAAAAGCTATACAAATGTAATTTTATTTCTTATTTTCAGTGATTTTCGACTTTAAAACATATTTTTTCCCATACATGTAACACCAATTTTACAATGGAAAATTCCATGAGACTATTTTTTACCTGAAAGAACTTTAAAAACAAAAACACTACAAAATAATGCCGGTATCAGGAAGGACCGGGGGAGGAAGGGGGGGGGGGGGGATGCAGCCAACTCATTTATACATCCCACTACTATATCATCTATTTTGACGAAGCTTAAGAAGCTAAAGTTAGTAATCTAGTAATATCTAATCACATAAAATGAGATTAAATATGAAATATCAAAAGTCGTAAGTGGCAGATACGTACTCTAAGACAACGTCTGATAACATTTCAAACTAGATATAAAAGTCCTAATTACCAGATACGACCTTCTATATTTGATTGAATGTTGTCTTTATTTCTATAAAGGTCGTATAGATCTGTAATTTCTTTTTATAATTTCTAGTAAATTATTATAAATATTTTATAGATATGATAATAATTTTACAGAATTGCCAACCAGCTTTAAACATTTAGAATAGATATGCAAAATCTGTGCAAATATTTGGACTAGACAGTTTTTTGCTTCTCCTGAAAAATTACAAAAATGTAGTTATGACCTTATATATCCACGGCGTCGAATTCCGATAGTTAGGTCCGCAAACGGTGTTTCTGTGTTTGTAAAAAAAACGATTTAGGTTTTGCATATTCTGACTTATGATTGCTTTATATACACACAGACAAAAGTTAAGCAACATTTATATTGTTTTTGATTTAAAAAAAAATATCTGAAATTTGACGAAGACCTTATTGCCTTATTCAACAAAATAGTATTATGCAACTTATTTTAAATCGGGAACGAATAGGGGAAGGGTATGGTTTTAAACAATTCAAGTGAGACATTATATTCACGGAGTTAATTTATCTCATAGAATTCGCCGTTGAATTTTATTGCAATGATTAAAATTGTTAATCTAATTATAGGGGATATTCCTTGTTTATAAAATTCGTGTCAAAAGCGCTTTCAGAAACCGGAAGTGGAGTTAAGCGCTCACACTTCGGTAGAATTAAATTTATTATCGGACAAAAAAACTAAGACCATAAATAAGATAATTTTTGGGGTGTATTTCTTTTATCAATATAGACTTTTTTTTAAAAGAAATAACCTTTGACAACGATATCTTTATGGATGCCTTCTCTGTTTGTTCATTTAAAGATGAAACCTTTATGGTTATTATTTCTTAAATTTTCATTTAACCCTAGATCGACTAATATCAATCTCGTCTAGGACAATAACCTGCCATAATGTCACTTCCAGTTATGAGATGACTCCTCGGATAGTAAGATTTCTTTTGATGTCAAAATTACAAACCGGACATGTACCCCATTCGACCAAAATGCGAGAAAATTTGGCTGAAAGTCATTATCAACAATTATCAACATAGGATATAGCACAATGATATACAACAAATGTATTTAACGAGAATAATCTTCCATAAAACAACATAAGCGATTGAATGAGGATCGTTGGAATAACATCAACTGCAAGTAGACTGTCAAGACTTAATGCTAAATTTTTTGAATGAAGAGCGTATTAGATTTGTTAATCTTAAGCTACATGTGGTTGATCTCCTTTTCAAGAAACTGGTATAAAAATGTACCATACTTTTCAATACTTTATTCTTCATTATTTTCCCTAAAAATACCTTATTTCCATATATCTGTGGCTCTAAGCCAAATCATTTTAGTGAAATATGTTAACGAAAGAGGTATAGCGTTCTACAAAGAATTCAAATTTGATATATTTTACGAAAAAATAACTGTTATCGTTTAAAGGGTAAGGTATCTAAAAATTTGGGTGTTACATACCTTTTGACTGAGAGTATACATGTGACCATATCCCTGTATATAGCACAAATGCATACAAAATCAGGACAAAACAGGAACCAAAGCAAACAAACAAAAACTTCCATCACATGAAAAGAAGCGAACATCCGATATGGAAGTGAGACTAGGTGCCCAGGAAGAGTAAGCATCTCCTGCTTGCATGCAACACTCGCCGCTTCAATTTGGTAGAACTGTCACATCCAGTAACTTCCATTTCGGAGTACGGTCTTTGGTTGGATAGTCTATGACCGAATATCATCCACCATTCTGGAACGTGGGACATCATCATGATCATAGTGTATGACCAGTTATATATCGACCGTAGAACTTCCTCAGTGACGATGTTAGTCTGTCACAAACATATCTCTGACTGAGAAGCTTATCTGAAAGACGTCTAGCTCTCAGAACATTTTGGTAACATATTTGGTACTTGCTCTGGCATAGCGTATCAACTGAGATATTAACACGCCATAAGCAGGCGATGAAGGGATGTTGCTACTCAGAAAGGGAGAGTTTGCAATGCTAAAATTGAAGTCGTCACGTTCGGCCTAATACAGGATCTGATATGCAAATGTCAACTATCGGTCTTATACAGGATCTGATATGCAACTGTCAACTATTGTTTAATTGAAGGGAGGAGATCTCCAATAAGAACCTGTTTCAAAACACCCGATGCAAAAACACAAAAGACGAGCATACTATGAGACGGAAAAGAGACAAACGATATATAAACATCAAACACAAAAGACTGCACATAAACCGACGAGACCAATAAGCAACCGGTGCCGACTTTGGACGGCCATTTGCGACCCAAGTAGCAAATGGTGTGGTTATCCTGGATTACGTGTGCACAACCCTCTCACTTCTCACAGAGGTCTCGAAGAACGTACAATTTTCGTATAAAACAACCTCCTCACTGTTAGATGACTCCACACAAACAAGACCAAAAAGCGTAGGGACCCCATCAAAACAGAAGAATATGGAAATTGATATAAAAAGAGGGCGTGCGTAATACAGTCCGTGCTCTGCCGGCTGTAGCGAGCTCATGTATATAATCACCCGAAGTGTTTGACTGACATTCAGAGAGGACATGTACATGTGGTCGGAACACTGTCTTCTCTCCCTAAAGAGGTTTGGACAATGCCCGCCATTGAGTCCCGTCGTCACACTCAGTCAGGGTGCAAGTCACAAAGATGCGCTGGCACAAAACTGTAGATTGGTCAAATACCAAGCCTAGTGTCCGTCTGGTGACATTAGAATCATATCCACGATATAAAAGACGTTTGATGATTCTGAGGCATGTTCGATGGTTATGCTGCCTACCTTTGATCCTTCTAATTTTGTTTATCATATCACCATAAAAGACAGGTTGTGTAATACCCAAAGTTATATACTCTGTTGCGTGTATAGATCCAAATTTAAAAGAAGTTGAATGTAATTTTTGTAAAATTCCCAGAAAGTCTTATCTAGTTTATGAAAGCGGAAACCTTGACCTAAAAGTTTTTTGGTAATTTGTAAATTTCTACTATGAAAATAAAAAAATTCTGTACATGCTCAGCGTACCGGATAAGCCGTGATATGTAAATGCGAATGAAATTTGAATGAATTCTTTTTCATAAGTGTATAAAATTGTATAAAAAATAAGTTAGTAGTACAGTTAGTACCCAAAGGAATTCCTACAACCTGGTAGTATAGATCCTCACGAAATCTAACATAAATATTATCTAAAATAAATATATATTACATTTTTTCATCAATATATTGCATGTACCAATACTTTGTTTCGTACATTTATTGTCTGAAGAGGCCTTTGATACGGCCGAAACACGTGTAACAATAAAATATGTGAAAATAATACATCGTTTCTGTGGTGCTTTAACATTTTTTTTTATTCTTCTTAACGTTGGATTTTTTAAGCATATTTGGATGTTACATTGGGTATAAATAACTACTAAAATGAAGCACAAAAAAAATACAAAGATTCCTTGTTGCGAAAGACATCTATATTAAGAATATTATGGTTTTCTTACTTTAACTGCATAGATAAATAGCTAATCATTACACACATTGATAAATTTGCATTTCATGACATTAGGTGTTTTCGCGATAGCTCAAAGAAAAGAATTGGAAAAAGAAGGGAGGAGATCTCCAACAAGACCCCGTTGCAGCATCAACAGTAAAACACCAAAACACCCGATGCAAATACAAAAAAAACGAGTACAGCACGAGACGGAAAAGAGACACACGACATGTAAACATCAAACACAAAAGACTACAAATAAACCGACGAGACCAATGGGTAACCGGTGCCGACTTTGGACGGCCATCTGTCACGCAAGTAGCAAATGGTGTGGTTATCCTGGATTACGTGCGCACAACCCTCTCACTTCTCCAATTACCCAGAGGTCTCGAAGAACGTACAATTGTGGTGTAAAACAACCTCCTCACTGTAAGATGACATCACACAAACAAGACCGCAAAACGCAGGGCCCCAGAGACACAGATGAATATGTAAATGGATATAAAAAGAGGGCATGCGTAATACAGTCCGTGCTCTGCCGGCTGTAGCGAGCTCATGTATGTAATCACCCGAGGAGTCCGACTGACATTCAGAGAGGACAGGTGGTCGGAGCCCTGTCTTCTCTAAAGAGGTTTGGACAGGGTCCGTCATGGAGTCCCATCGTCACAGTCAGTCAGAGTGCAAGTCTCAAGGATGCGCTTGTACAAGACTGTAGATTGGTCAAGTACCAAGCCTAGTGTCCGTCTGGTGACATTAGGATCATATCCACGGTATAAAAGGCGTTTGATGATTCTGACGCATTTTCGATGGTTATGCTGCCTACCTTTGATCCTTTTTATTTTGTTTATCATATCACCATAAAAGACAGGTTGTGTAATACCCATAGTAATGTACTCTGTTGCATGTATAGATCCGAATTTTAAAAGAAGTTGACTGTAATTTTTGTAAAATTTCCAGAAAGTCTTATCTAGTTTATGAAAGCGGAAACCTTGACCTAAAAGTTTTTTGGTAATTTGTAAATTTCTACTGTGAAAATCAAAAATATCAGTACATGCTCTAGCGTACCGGATGAGCTGTGATATGTAAATGCCGTATGACGGTGATCTTGGAGCATCACCGTCAAGCCAAGGGAAATTTACTATGTTGAATCCAAAATCATCCCTTTTGTCATATACACTTGTATGAATCTTTCCGTTTACAATTTTGATATTTAGGTCCAAAAAGGGTGTTTCTGTATTTGAAAGGTTTGCCTTGTTAAGGGTTAATTCTTGTGGATAAATTTCATTCTTATATAATTCAAAAGCAGGATTGTCAATGGTTAGAATATCATCCAGATACCTAGAAGTATTATTGAAACATTTCAGCTCATCAAATTTTCTTTGCTTTTGAAGATTTTGGATAAATTCTTTTTCATAAGTGTATAAAAATAAATCTGCAACAAGAGGCGCACAGTTAGTACCCATAGGAATTCCTACAACCTGCCTGTATAGATCCTCACCAAATCTAACATAAATATTGTCCAAGAGGAAGGACAAGGCATTACACAGGTCACTACATGTACATGATTTGTATGATTTGTAGTCTGTCGAGGAAAAGAAACCCTTCGATTCAGATGTACAAATGTAAGTTTTTCGCTCTCGATCAAAGCACCATTTAATGAGATTAGATAATCGATCATTAATTTTGTCATAAGGAAGTGTGGTGTACATATTAGAGAAGTCGTATGAAGAAATCGTATTGGCTTGAAAATTTCCAGATTTCATTTTTTCAATCACATCCCCTGAATTCTTAATAGACCAAATTAAATTTACATCGTTTCTATTTAGAACCGTTTCACAATATCTAGTTATGTGTTCTTTAAAGAAATATAATCGAGATAAAACGAGAAATATTATCGAGATAAAAATATTATCGAGATAAAAATATTATCGAGATATCTAGTTATGTGTTCTGGAAGAAATATTATCGAGATAAAACGAAACGCAATAATATAATAAATGACACACTTTATAAAACGTGTTAATCAGTGCAGCATTGTTTGTCAAAGCTTTAAATGTCCAAAATAGGGATATTGATTATGCATTACTCCAAGGCCACTGTAAAAACCCGACTGACAAAGTGGTTAGGCATTCAAAATGGCGAAGAATAAATTTCATAGCGCACAAAAGGCACTAAATACATGCTCAGATCATGAACATGAAGAAGTGGAAATGTACTGTAGGACATGTAAAAATCTATATGCACTAGATGTGTAAAGGGGGACCACCTCGGTCATGACTGGGAGACATTGACGAAGATAGCTAAGGAAATAAGGAAACAAACAAGTAACAAGAAACTAAAAGTAGAATCTGTGTCGAAGTCAATATTTTGGGATTAAAGAGAGGCTCGATTTCCTTACGTCGGAATCAGAGAATGAACTGACACATAACTGTTCTCAAATGGAATCAAGAAGGAAGAGAATAATAGAGATTGTGAACAAGTCCTTTGACGAAATGAAATCAGATTGTGAAAAGAATCACACATCGAGGATGGATAAAATTCAGGAACGGACAGCCCAGGTGGAATCCAAGAGAAAGAGAATTCAATTCTTGATTGATAACATGGAGATAGGAGCACAAGATTATGGAGATAGGAGCACAAGATTATACCGACTCAGATCTGATAGAACTCCACGACGAAATACAGAGTCTTCTGTACGAGCTACAAGACTTGTCGACATTACCATATGATGTAGATGATAGGACGATCTACAGACCAGGATCCTCGGACATGTCAATTATTGAACAATTGCTAGGTATAATGGAAGTCGATAAGTCACGTCCTGAAATCATTTTTGAAAAAGATTTCAAAATGTGCGATACTTGTGTCAGCTGTATACATCTTCTGTCTGAAAATAAAGGTTGGGTCCATCCCATGAAAACAAAAATTAACCATCTTGTTGACGCCAGTGGCAACATAGAAAAGTCCGTAGATCTTGGTTGTCGTGTTTATAACTTTGCTATGTCTGATGACGACACCATGTATTTCTGTGATTTCCGAAAGACACAAACCGTAAACAGAATTGACAAACATGGGAACACCACTTCTTTGTTTTCAACCTCGCCCCTGATTCCTCTCCACATTCATCTAACACGGTCTGAAGACTTGCTGATTACTTTGGTAGACGAAGACACATATGACAGGAACAGTACAAGTCATCGTTTGGTCAGACGTACCTCCATTACTGGTGAAGCTATAATGGAATATGAATATGACAACGACGGTACAACACCACTGTTCTGTAGACCTGCTCGTCCGATCGAACTTCACAACGGAAACATGTGTGTAATCAACGATACTGGGAAAGGATCAAACAATTCAGTTAATTGTTTAAATTTCAGAGGCAAAGTTCGTTTCAAATACAAAGGCATCGATAACAGCTTCAATTCTGTCGATATGTGTTGTGATAAAGTAGGAAACATTATGATATTAGATGCCTGTAATAGGCGAGTTCATGTCATCGATTCGAATGGTGAACAGGGGATGCTTACTCCTCCCGGGCACATAGTCCCACCTCTAGCTTGCTAGGGTCCCGTCGATGCTCCATTTGGTGCTCTATTGTGAGTGCTGTTGAGATTATCGTCAGGATCTACTTTCACTCATTTGTGCGCTATATTCTTTCAAAAGAATCGTTTACCGAAAGTATCTTTGCCTTCGACGTCTTTGGTAGAAAATTGTGGATAGGAAGTTACGAGACCGGACTTATAAAAGTGTTTCGGTTAGAATATGTGTAACTTTGAAAGATAAAGATCAAATATATCAAATTAAAGACAGAAAATACGATTTTGGTTAAGAAGGAAATGAAACAAATTACATGCATGCCAATGCACGTACCTCCTTATATTTCGCGTTATTAAATTTTAAAAATGCATCTCCATTGAATACATCACTAATCACTATTCTTTTTTGTAAATATATCCCTCACGTACTTGCATAAATTTATGTTTACTACATACTAAATTAATTCATATTAAAGATTGCTTCATTTATTTGATCTTCGTCTTTCTATTGTTTGCTCTTACCAAATATATGATATATTTTTTAAATTCACATTGTGTAACAGTTGTTTAAATCATGTTTTCAGACAGTATCGATCAACATCAATCAATTTAGATATTTCGTTTAGTAATACCTGCTTTTTTATCTAGCACATGCATGGGGATTATTCTGACTGTCGTTTCTGGTACGGAGTTAAAGGAATTTTTATTGAATCATCGTTTTGACGTTGATACTATACATGAGCAAACTGTGGGTATTGCAAGGACAGTTTTGCAATGCATATATGCATTCATTTCAAACTTTTCCTTCTTTTTATTGAATCTTTTTTTCATTACTTTTGTTTGTATGTTGAAGGGGAATGCGGAACACACACATAGTACAACAAAGAACGAACATCAGACAAAGTATAAGGACAATGTAGTCCAGAGGGATAAGGACGAAATCTCCATTAAGACTACCCTGTATTTACCGTAGCGGAACACGCCCTCAGAATACAGCAAGGAACGAATATCAGACAAAGCATTAGGACAGTATAGTTCAGAGGGATAAAAAAGAGATCTCCATCAAGACTACCCTGTATTGACAACAGCGGACTACGCCCACATGATACAAAAAAGAACGAATATCAGACAAAGTATAAGGACAATGTAATCCAGAGAGATAAGGAAGAGATCTCTATCAAGACTACCCTGTATTTACCACAGCGGACTACGCCCACATGATACAAAAAGAACGAATATCAGAAAAAGTATTAGGACAATGTAGTCCAGAGAGATAAGGAAGAGATCTCCATCAAGGCTTACCTATATTGACCACATCGGGCCAAGCCAATAGGATACAACAAAGAACGAATATCAGACAAAGTATTAGGGGAATGTAGTCCAGAGAGATAAAGAAGATATCTCCATCAAGACTACCCTTTATTGACCACAGCGGACTACATCTACAGGAAACAACAAAGAACGAACATCAAACAAAGTATTAGGACAAAGAAGTCCAGAGAGATAAAGAAGATATCTCCATCAAGACTACCCTGTGTTGACCACAGCGAACCACACCCACAGGATACAACTAAGAACGAACATCAAACAAAGTATTAGGACAATGTAGTCCAGAGAGATTAAAAAAGATACCTCCATCAAGGCTACCCTGTATTGACCACAGCGGACAACGCCAACATGATACAAAATAGAACGAACATCACACAAAGTATTAGGACAATGTAATCAAGAGGGATAAAAAAAGACATCTCCATCAGGACTACCCTGTATTGACCAAAGCGGACTACACCCTCAGAATGCAACAAAGAACGAACATCAGACAAAGTATTAGGACAATTTAGTCCAGAGGGATAAAAAAGAGATCTCCATCAAGGCTACCCTGTATTGACCACAGCGGACCACGCCTAAAAGATACAACAAATTTATCAGGTTTTAAATGATGCTATTGATTTTAAAGACGTTTAACATTTGAACTACTTGGTGAGTGTCACTGATGGTGGACCAAGAGTCTCCGAGGGCACATGTAGCCAAGTTCGATCAACTTCGGTTGATCGTCTGCCTCTCCAACGCATTTGAAATTTTCTGTTACACAATTTCTTGAAATTTCTAAAACATGGGTCCTGTTACATCATTTCCCACCCATTCTGCTACGTCTTTTAATACATTTTTGGACATAATAATTTTCATACCTTTCGGCCATATTACATTGTTTACACTGAGGATCACTGACGAGGGTTTAGTACCTGAAACGTGCATGTCTGGTCCATGCTGTAAAAGAGCAGGTTCGGGAACGTGGAAAATCGGCCCTCATTTCAGAATGTTTTAGATTTTGATTGTTTTTAGTATAAAGGAAGTTAAATGTGTGGTTGTTTGAAATACCAAATAAATGTTCTAATTTACCTGCAATACACCGAAAGATATGGCTTCAAAATCAGCTTGAAGTTGTAAAATGCTGAAAAATCGTTAGAAAATGGCATAATTCTGGTCAAAATTTATGAAAATAAGTAGGGCACCAGCCCTTACCCAAAATAATTTTTATGTAAAAATCTATCTTTTGATCAACATAAAATTTATGTTGGGTGAGGGTTGGCACCTATACTAATTTTAAAGATTTATGCGAAAAATATGGCGATTTTCCTTCATTTTCCGTCATGTAGAGCAAATGACGTCGAAATGTGACGTCATAACTAACGCACGTGACGTTTTGATAATGAAAAATATTTACTTTCTATTTTGGCAGGTATTTGAGATAGATATAAGAGATACTGAATCATAATTTTCATACAATTATTTTTCGCAAAAATTTAGGGCCGATTTTGGCAGTTTGTGAACCTACCCCTTTATAAGGTTTTAAATGAAACTATTGAAATTAAAGACGTTTAACACATGATACTTTCATTATTATGACGTCATCAAGAAAGTCACAGAAACGTTGAAAATTGCATATTTCAAAGTATCATAGAAAATTTTCCTGTGGAAAGAATCAAATGTAAGTTTGTGTAATCAAGGACAGACAAGTAATATATAATTTACGAAATTTTGAGAAAAATTGAATTAGGCGTCAAAGTGTTAAAGACCTCCTTAATTTTCATAAAAATTATGTTAATAATTGAATCAATCTATCTCTACATGCACAATTTCATAATTGTTTTACCGTTAGTTTTTGTGAGTGCTGTTAAGATTATTGTGAGTGCTGTAGAGATTATATCGTCAGGATCTTCTTTAACTCATTTGTGTCACACATATGCCCTTTGCAGTGTGGAGCTCGTAAATAAGTTCTGCGCGAGGGGTTTGACAGTAAGTGTTTGGAATATATTTCCCTGACATGGTCGCCATAGAACTTTCGCTATAGACATAACGTCAGACAGTGCATGAGTTTTATATATTGTTTTCATTTTCGCGCTTAGACATCGACGGCGGGTGCGGCTAGCCAACAGGGGATGCTTACTCCCCCCGGGCACCTGGTCCTACCTCTAGCTTGCTAGGGATCGGTCGATGCTCAATTTTGTGCTCTATTGTGAGTGCTGTTGAGATTATCGTCAGGATCTTCTTTTAACTCATTTTAAGCTACTAACGTACATATATACCCATTGAAAGCCCATTTGGGCCGCAAATGTGACGTTAAAATTAACACACTCTAGGTAATGAAAAACAGATACAAATCATCTGTAGAATCTTAAACTATCACTGAGATTTTTAAAGGAAATTGTCGAAAGGAATTAAATTTATATTAATTTTCAGAACATCTTTGAGTAGTTAATTATTAATAATGAAGTTCGTTTATCTGAAACCATATCATTTATTTATCCGCAAAAACTTGATATTATCTTCTTCATATGTCAAGTTAAACACCGATAAGTTCCTATTGAAATTTGACCGTCAGTTTTAAAGTTATAGTGATTTTGTTGCCCCCTCTCAGTTATTTTAATATTACTCTATGCTGGCGTTCTTGCGAAAAACGCGCAAATGTCGTGGTTTCTATTGTGATGTCATAATTGATTTAGAGCTTTCCGATGGGGTTCTTTGAAAGTTTGTAAATAGTTTGAAGATTGTGCCCCTTATAGTTCTATCACAACCAACCTAAATGTATAATTACATGTATCTAGTTCAAGGTTAAATCTCAAGGTCAAGGTCAAAAACAAAACCTGCGTTAAGATCATATTGTGCTTTATCTTTGTATTGAATTGAAGATCGTACCCCTTATAGTTCTTTCACAACTATCCTAAACGCAAAATTACATTTTCAAGGTCGAACCTCACGGTCAAGGTAAAACAATAGCTTTGTTCATATCCTCTCACCATGCTTTTTCCTTGTACCAAGTTTGCAGATTGTACCCCTTATAGTTCTTCCACATTGTTTAAGCTGTCGGACGGACAGACAGACAGAGGGACGGGCATTGCTATTTCATAAGCAAGATTTTGCTTCTCAATCTGGCCATACATTACTTCTTTTCTTTCACAATGTGTTTATGTGCATGTTGGAATTGTAATGTTCACTTACCAAATTTAGCTTGCACATGGGCAGATGGAAAGTTGAGAAAGGCTAAACTAAGGGCACATTAATGCGGGCGAGTTTTCTGTTTATTTTTTTGCTGGGATCGTAAGAATTCATAATATTCATATTCCTGTTCATAAATTCCTAAATCTGACGTTTATGAGATATTTTTAAGTGTAATGACATATGTGATAATGAACTAATTAAATATTTTACAATTTATGACTGCTAATATCGCTTTAAACCAATTTTGAAATAAAACTTCGTAATCGATAGGTGAATCTCTGCGACGCAATGTCTGTCTCTACAACGCATTCGATATACCTGCATTTCTGTGATCAAAAAATTCATGAATTTGCTAAAACGCAGGTCCTGTAGCATCATATCCCACCCATCTTGCTAAGTTTTTTGGTACATGTTTGAACATAATAATTTTCACACTCTTTGGCAATATCACATTGTTTAGATTAAGGAACATTAACCTGGGTTAAGTACCCTAAACGTACATGTCTAGTCCATGCTGTAAATTTATCTGATCTTAAATGATGCTATTGAATTTGACGACGTTTGCCATTTGAACGACCTGGTGTGTGTTACTGCAGGTGGACCAGGAGTCCCCGAGGGTATATGTAGTCAAGTTCGATCAACTTCAGTTGATCGTCTGTCTCTTAAACGCATTCTAAAATTTCTCTTATCAAAGAAATCTTGAACTTTCGAAAACGTGGGTCCTGTAGCATCATATCCCATCCATCCTGCTACGTTTTTTTTTTTGTTTTTTTTTTTTTGGTACATTTTTGGACATAAATATTTTCACACTCTTCGGCCTTATTACATTGTTTAGATTGAGGAACACTGTCTAGGGTTAAGTACCCGAAACGTGCATGTCTGGTCTATGATGTAAATTTATCTGTGTTTAAATGATGTTATTGAATTTGAAGACGTTTACCATTTATAAAACAATGCTTGATGTGTAGGGTATTCTTGCATTTGAAGAATATGGCCCCCTTGTGACATGACATCTATGTATTCTATAATTTCTGTTATGAAAATTTCTTGAAATTTCTAAAACGTGGGTCCTGTAGCATCATATCCCCTCCATTCGGCTACGTCTTCCGGTTCGCATTTTCGACATAGTAACTTTCATACTTTTTTGGCATATTACATTGTTTAGATTTTAGGATCACTGACGAGGGTTAAGTACCCGAAACGTGCATGTCTGGTCCATGTTACAAATTTATCTGTTCTTTAATGATGCTATTGAATTTGCTATTTTACATCTAATATCTGTCTATAAGATAAGATACATGTATTATTCACATATTGTCTTTCGTTTAATGTAACCTGCACTGGAAAAAAGTCATCTTACTGACTTCAGTGATGTACAATGTATTTATACCTTTCCTTGAGAAAAATGTAAAAAATTTGCAAACAGATTTATAAAACTTTGTTGCTGAAAATTTTTTTTACTGTTTATTCAGGTTTTAAAAAAATACAGTGATGCTTTGAAGAGATAAACATCCATTTTAAATTATTGTGAGGAATAAGACTTGATTGAATATCTATGTAAGTAATCTGTTTTGTAATGTAAATCACACACAGACAAATTTATCATTTCCGTTTTTTTTTTAGTTTCAATCTGTTAAGTTGTGTAACGCTGAAGCAATATTATTTCGATACATTAACTATAAAATGAAAGGAGGGGATCTCCAACAACACTCGGTTGCAGCACCAACAGCAAAACACCTACTGCAAAAACACAAAGCAGACACACACAAAATGAGACGGAAATGGTCAAATCACATAGAAACATCAAACATAAATGAAATTGCATAAAGCGACGAGACCAATTGGCAATTTGTGCCGACTTAGGTAGGCCATCTGCCAAGTCAGTAGCAGACGATGTGGTTATCCTTGATTACGTGCGCACAACTCTCGTACTGTTCCGATTACCCAGAGGTCTCGAAGAACGTAAAATTGTGGTGAAAAATAACCTCCTTACTGTAAGATGACGATACACAAACGAAACCGCAAAACGCAGGGGCTCAAGCAACACAGATGGATATACAAATGGATATAAAAGAGGGTATACGTAATACAGTGCATGCTCTGCCGGCTGTAACGCGCTCAAGTATATTATCGTCCGAGGAGTCCGACTGACATATAGGTTTTGCATATTCTGACTTATGATTGCTTTATATACACACAGGCAAAAGTTACGCAACATTAATAGTCTTTGAATGAAAACCGTATTAGATTTGTTTATCTTGAGCTACATGTGGTTTATCTTCTTTTCAAGAAACTGATACAAACATGTACCATACTTTTTCAGTACTTTATTCTTCATTATTTTCCCTCAAAAATACCTTATTTACATATATCTGTGGCTCTATAGAAGCCAAATCATTTCAGTATGATATGTTAACGAAAGAGGTAAGTCTTCTACAAAAGTGTAATCGTTTAAAGGATACGGTATCTGAAAAATGGGGGTGAAGCATACCTTTTGTCTGAGTGTATAGATAACAACACTATCAGCCTAATACAGGATCTGATATGCAAATATCAATTATTGTTTAATTGGGTATAGATAACTACTAAACTTAAACCCAAAAAATACAAAGATAATCTGAGAAATTTATCTTAAGGATATGATTATTTTCATTTCATTTCAGCTGCATAGATAAAAGCTAATCATTACAAACATTGATAATATTGCATTTCATGACATTGGGTGTTATCGTGATAGCTTAAATTGGAAGAAATAAGTCATCGAGATAAAACAAAATATGATATAATACATGTCACACGTTATAACACATGTTAAACAGTGCAGCACTGTAATTTAAGAATGATCGTATCTTTAAATGTCCAAAATGGGGAACTGGATTATGCATAACTCCAAGGCCACTGGAAAAACCCGACTGACAAAGTGGTTAGGCAGTCAAAATGGCGGAAAGAAAATTTTACACCGTACAAAAGGAACTAAATACATGCTCTGATCATGAACATGAAGAAGTGGAAATGTACTGTAGGACATGTAAAAAATCTATATGCACTAAATGTGTGAAGGGGGACCACCTCGGTCATGACTGGGAGACATTGACGAAGATAGCTAAGGAAATAAGGAAACAAACAAGTAACAAGAAACTGAAAGTAGAATCTGTGTCGAAGTCAATATTCGTTGGGATTAAAGAGATGCTTGATTTCCTTACGTCAGAATCAGAGAATGAACTGACACATAACTGTTCTCAAATGGAAACAAGAAGGAAGAGAATAATCGAGTTTGTGAACAAATCCTTTGACGAAATGAAATCAGATTGTGAAAAGAATCACATATCGAGGATGGATAAAATTCAGGAACGGACAACCCTGGTGGAATCCAAGAGAAAGAGAATTCAATTCTTGATTGAAAACATGGAGATAGGAGCCCAAGATTATACCGATTTAGATCTGATAGAACTCCACGACGAAATACAGAGTCTTCTGTATGAATTACAAGACTTGGCGACTTTACCATATGATGTAGATGATAGGATGATCTACAGACCAGGATCCTCGGACATGTCAATTATTGAACAATTGCTAGGTACAGTGGAAGTCGACAAGTCACGTCCTGAAATCATTTTTGAAAAAGAGTTCAACATTTGCGATACTCCTTTCAACTGCATACATCTCCTGTCTGGAAATGCAGGATGGGTCCATCCCATGAAGACAACAATCAATCATCTTGTTGACGCCAGTGGCAGAATAGGAAAGTCCGTAGATCTTGGTTGTCGTGTGTATAACTTTGCTGTATCTGAGGACGACGCCATGTATTTCTGTGATTTTGAAAAGGCACAAAGCGTAAATAAAATTGACAAACATGAGAAAATCACTACGCTATTTTCAACCGCACCCCTGATTCCTCTCCAGGTAAACCTGACACGGTCTGAAGACTTGCTGATTTCTTTGGTAGAAGAAAACACATATGATATGAACAGTACAAGTCGCCGTTTGGTCAGACGTACCTCCATGACTGGTGAAGTCATAATGGAATATGAATATGACAACAACGGTACCACACCACTGTTGTGTGTACCTAAGCGTCCAATCGAACTGCACAACGGAAACATTTGTGTTATCAATGAAACTGAAAATGGCCCAGTCGATATAGTTTATTGTTTTGATTGTAGAGGCGCCGTTGTTTTCAAATACAAAGGCATCGATAACAGATTCATTCCTGTAGATGTGTGCTGTGACAAAAACGGTAAAATTTTTATATCAGATGGTTTTAATAGGCGAGTTCATGTCATCGATTTGAATGGTAAATTTGTGCATTATCTTCTTTCAAAAGAATCGTTTGATGAAGATTTCTTTGCCATCGACATCTTGAGGAGAAAATTGTGGATAGGAGGTTTCAAGGCCGGACTTATAAAAGTATTTCGGTTAGGATATGTGTGACATTGAAAGACAAAACTCATAACTATCAAATAAAAGACATAACATACGATTTTGGTTAAAAAGGAAATGAAACAAAGCACATGCATGCACATGTACGTGCCTCTTTATATTTAGTGTTATCTTATTTTAAAAGTGTATCTCCATTAAATATATCACTAGTCATTTGATGTATTTTATATGTAAATGTATAAATGTATGTATTACTGAATATTATCAAATTCATAATAAACATTATTTCATTTACTTCACATTCTCCTGTCGATTGTTTGCTCTTACATAATATTTTTTTTCTTCACATTGTGTAACATTTCCTTTAAATATGTTTCTAGACATAAGTCAATCTAAAAACTTCATTTAACTGATTTATTATATATTTTAGTATGACATGATATTTTCTCCTATGTGCTATAGAGCTCACCCGTGGTCTATTCTCCAAGACATTCAGAAAAGATAAGCCACGCCTACTCAGGCGCATATTCTGAAATTGATTTTCTGAATACCTGTTATTTTCTGAAAACTACATATATACTACAGCAAAACTACTTGTCATCTGCTATCATCACAATATATTGGAATAGAAATAACAACTAGATAGCAGTGGTTTATTGTCCAGTAAATACTCTCGTCGCTTCGCGGCTCGATGATTATTTGATTGATTCATGCGACTCGGGGGGATTGCTGGACAATTAATTACGGATAGCTAGTTGTTATTTCTTATGCACAAGCATGGGTATTATTGTGACTGTCGGATCTGGTATTGAAGATAATGACATTTTATTCACTCATCGTTGTGACGTTGATACTGTACATGAGCATTATTCTGTGGGTATTGCAAGGGCAGTTTTGCGATGCCCATATGAATTAATTTAAGAATTTACATTATTTTTCTACTTATCTATTTTTTTCATTTACTTTGGATCATTTCTTTGATGGGGGATAGTAGGTTGTGTTTTGTAAATAATAATCTTTGTTAAAGGCATTTAACCTGCGTAAGAATTTCTGGATAACTGCACAATTTGTCGATGATATGGTTAAATGGTTTTTTTGTTTGTCTCTACCATGTTGTTTGTCAAATAAGTTCAACATTTAAATGCTTCAGTACTAGTATTTTGATCTCTTGTTGTTGTAAAAGTATTGTTTTGTGTGGATTTCATTCCCTTAATCTGATATTCCATCTGGCATAATAATCAGTAGGGGAGCAATGATCTTCAATGACATACTAATAATTGTAATGATAACTTATTTACACAACAAGAAAAGAAGAGGGCATGATCACAAGAAAGTGATACCTAAATGACATCAGACAAAGCTACAAACCACATAAACACACGACGATATTCACTAGAACATCATACAAGACGATCGAAACATACGTACAGAAACATCAAACATTAATGACAACACATAAAAGGCAGGATCCCAATGTGCACCCGGCACCGACTTTCGACGGCCATCTGCTATTAGCAAATGATGTGGTTATCCGGGTTACGTGCCCACAACCCTCCCAATTATCCGGATACGCAGAGGTATCAATTGACGCATAATAGTTGTATAAACAAAAATATCTCACTGTAAGACAATTAAACACAGCGGCCTCTTGTAATACAAAGTCTATGTAAATGGATCTAAAGAATTATATGGCATGCGAATAACAGTCTGTGCTCTGCTGGCTGAAGCGAGCTCAAGATCAATTACCCAAGAAGTCTGACCATTTTTGTTTCAGATAGGAAAGAGAATCAGAACCCAGTCTTCTCTGACAAGATTTATACAAGCCAGACATGGAGTCCGGTCGTCACGTTTTGCCAGTGTGCAACGTTGAGAAAGACAATGGTACAAAAATGTAGATTGGTCCAGTACCATGCCCTGAGACGCTAACTCTCCTCGGGTACCTTGTTCAGAATGTTATTCACTCCGAGATACACAACTGTTCCGCTTGGAATTCTAACGATTTGGCCTCGCCTTCTCGACTTTGAGACTGAATAACTGATCGGTACTTCTTTAATGTTTATTTGATGTCTTCGGTTAAGCAAAGGACATCATTTTCTTACATTTGTGGCTTAAATAGGAGTTAAAACAATAACACCGTCTATATAAAGACAACATATTCATTTAATCAATATTTTGAAGAGACATGTAATATGAAACCAGTCTCTTTTGACGAAATAGATGTTTAAATTTTGGATCCCATTACATGTACGTGTACGTGTTAAGCCACTTTATGATTCTGAGTTTTCTATAGTTTCGTAATACCTAGATAGACAAAGATACCAATTATGAATATCCTAATACAAAGTATATGAAAAATGTAGTCCAAAAAGATAACGAAGAAATGTCCATTTACCACAGCTAACCAACATTCATGTTGCAACAAACATCAAACAAAGGGACTTCCAGAAATGATACACTAAGTGGAGAACAAGACACGCAACGACAACCGAATCGAACAACTGATAAACTGAACAAGGAATTACACCAAGGCATATATCACAGGGGACAATACAATAACTGAGAAAGTTTAATGCGCTTCTAGTGCCGATTCTTTAGAAAATAGTTGGAAAACAAAATGTTCCACGTTGCGAGAAACCAGACGTGGTAAGAGACTATCGACTTAAAAGTGATCTGCAAAACACTTTAACTAAACATCTTATATCTAGCAGAACTCACGGTCGTACAACGTGTGATATGCATGAGAATCTAGTGCATGAGAATCCCCTTCGATTAAAAGGGTAAAATACCGTCCAAATCTACTTTATATGTATTTATTTCAAGCCTATCAAATGAGCAGCA
The DNA here is from genome assembly GCA_033119305.1 of Pinctada imbricata. Lineage (NCBI taxonomy): Eukaryota > Metazoa > Mollusca > Bivalvia > Pterioida > Pteriidae > Pinctada > Pinctada imbricata. The sequence continues at coordinate 50,015,410 of VSWD01000003.1, read as the reverse complement.
TTATCAGTTATATGACGGTAATATTTTCTGATCAAAAATAGATGCATATTCAGAGATAACTTGACAGACCTTACATAAATTCATATCGATAAAGAAGATTTAGACAATTCTCAATCACTAGATTTATTACGTTTCACGTGATATGTGACCGTGAAACTACAACGACGAAGGCGAAATTTCTTTCTTTTGATGAATAAGAGGGGGTTTTGATTTCGTCTATTTCGTATAATGTTCTCGTTATATCGTGATCAAAATAAAGAGTAGACTATTTAGTATATATATTAGGATAGATAATCTTCTTTAGTCACCATTGTTGCGGAACGTCATCGGCCATAAATCGGGTCAAAGTCACAGCGAACAGGGTAAATGATATTATCAGTGTACGTGTTGGATGATATAGTATGATTCATGTAATAATGTCGATGTTCAATTCTAAAATACATCAGTATAGCTGGTCCTTTTTTCTTTATATTCAAAACTATTTTTTGACTTAAAGGGATAGGACGGTGTCCCTGAAAATCAATTAATTTTACAAAATTTTGGAATGCAAAATCTTTCTTTTCATATGATTTCGCAACCCCCCGAACGAACGATATATATAGTGCGGTGATTGATTGTTTTTAGATCTTTTTTTCCATAAGTAGATGATATAAAATGAGAAAAAATGAATCTTATATTTTTCTGTTGATGCAGGAATCGCCCGAAAAGTTGTACTGTTACATCGATTGATACTTGGATCAACAGAAAGGCCGGGCGGGAGGAGGCAGGAAGGGGATGGGAGGGGAAGGTAAGAGAAGGATGAAAAGGAGGGGAGGGAGGAGGTAGTGGGAGGGGGATTAAGGGGGTGGGAGGGGGAGAAAAGTACCCCCTGTCCGCCCCGCCCCCTAGTATGGTTCTTGCATGTCGACGTTAAATTTAAAACTTATCAGCATAGCTGGTTCTTTTTTCTGCGTCTTTCTTCCCCTTTTTACTCGATCAAACCAATATTTTTGTGACTTTTAAAAACCTGTATAAAATCCCCTGCTTACTCACATTCCGTTCTAGAGTTTGACTCGTACCCTTTTAATCTTCCTTGTACAACAGAAGTATGTCCTTGTTTTTGCCCTCTGAATTTTTTTTTCACTTTTCCGTTTTCCTTTTTTTTTTTTCTTTTCCGCTTTACACCAAGATTTTCTGAGTAGGTTATTTGAGAAATAGATCGGAATACTTTATAATTATACATAATAATTATCATTTGATTATTTGAATGAAATGCAAACTAAATACACATTTGTTTACCTGTGATTATGTAATGTGATGTAACTATAATTATGCAGGTTGTCTTTCTTTAACTACACATCATTGATTTTTGTCAGTGTTTATGCTTTAATTCCCACAGACTCACACTAAACCTTGATTCGTTGCAGCCGACCATTTTGTGGCGGGAATTCTCGCAGACGATCGATCGATCATTTGTAGCAAGGTCATGTTTTACATTATCAGAGCTACCTTGGTTCCAGTGACTTTGGATGATAACATTTAAACAGGTATACCCACTTTTCAGTGACTTTGTAAACAAAAATGGTTAATAATTGGAACAGTTGAGATAAATGAGGAAGGAATAATAATGGCAGAACTAGTTCGTACTGACCTGCAGAACTATGCTCCGGCATCGAATCTTCTCTTTAACGAGAAGATAAAAAACCTCATATTAGCCGGACAGCAGGTTTATCATTTCGCTTTCGGACAGTCGCCGTTTCCAGTAGTGGAGAGCGCTGTAACTGCACTCAAAGAGTATGCAGGAGAGAATGTGTATCTCCCAGTGGCAGGTAGGATGCAATTTTCATGATACATTTCATGGGGGTCTATTTTTTGATCGACAGGGGGGGGGGGAGGTCTTGGTCCAACAGTTGGGGGGGGGGGATTCTGAAATAAAAATATACGTAGAAACATTTTTTTAAAGTTTCTAAGGGAAACCCTCTAACAACACTCTAGATCCGCGCTTGTATGATATACAGCCTTTTAATGAGGCGTGTGTGTAAAGAGAGGGGGGTTGTTTGAGTGGATGACAATACATTTATAAGAGCAGACATGCAAATAACATGTATTACACAATCTAGCGTTGAAAATTTCATTCATGCATACTGCAAAGCAAATAAATATGCATTCATGTCACGAGTCTGATCTAAGACTGTGCATCTAATGTATAATTGTGTATATATCGAAGTTTTTATTGATTAATCGAGTTGAGAACGCAAGGTCCTAGATATCCCAACTCTTCTGTCATTTAAAGGAGTAATATAACAAATACTAAGCATTTTTGGTTGATATAGACGAACTTCAAGGTGAATTTCCGTTTTTAGCTAATCATTACATAACTACGGAAGCCAGTTCGTGCCATGTTATATTTTTTTACTATCTCGTAGTTACGAGAAACTTTTCTCGTAGTTACGAGAAAACAATCTCGTAATTACGAGAAACGTTTCTACCTTCTTTTCGTAGTTACGAGAAAAAAATTCTCGTAATTACGAGAAAAAAATTCTCGTCGTTACGAGAAACGTTTCTCGTAGTTACGAAAAAAAGTTCCTCGTAATTACGAGAAATTTTTCTCGTAATTACAAGAAACTTTTCTCGTAGTTACGGGAAAGAAATCTCGTAGTTACGAGAAAAAGTGCGTTCGAATTTTTTCTCTTAATTACGAGATTTGTTTCTCGTAACTATTGGAAAAGTTTCTCGTAACTACGAGAAAAGTTTTTCGTAACTACGAGATATGTTTCTCGTAACTACGAGATTTTTTTCTCGTAACTACGAGAATTTTTTCCCGTAACTACGAGAAAAGTTTCTCGTAACAACGAGAATTTCTCGTAACAACGAGAAACGTTTCTCGTAACTACGAGATAGTAAAAAAATATAACATGGCACGAACTGGCTTCCGTACATAACTTTGTTAAAAAGTTTAAACATATTTTTCATTTCTAAGAATTTCATTTTGTCATTTGAGAATTTGAGAACTGTCAAGAATCAGATTTGGACTCGCGTAAACGTATACGATAATCCTGGAAAAAATCTCGAAAATGCACAAATTTTACAAAAGTCGATAAATAAAGTGAAAGATGAATATATTTGAATCAAAATTAAAATAGAAAATTGAAAACTTCAGGAAGTTAAGCTTCCATGTTCAAGTTATATCTTTGCTTTTGGTAGACTTTGTTGGGAAGTGAATGATGTCACGTGTTCCAGTAATCTCGTTACATAATCACACATTTTCGGGTCTTTCCTGTAATTTCCGAGCGTAAAATGGAAGCGATTTGCCGTAAGAGATATACATATATCCTAGCTTACATTCGGATCCCCTCGCCCGTTGTAACGGCATAAAAAGACTCGAATGCCAATGGTGGAAGGTTATATAAAATCGATGTAAATGTAAAAAGACACTTTTCAACAATCAAGATTCTCCAACTTGAGTGAGTAATGTTGTGAGTAACATATTTGTTAATCTTTATTTAGGAATTCCTGAACTGAGGGAGTCTATATGCGCTTTCCATGCGAGATTTGATAATCTGAATGACTACATCGCTGATGACGTCATCGTAGGGCCCGGAAGTAAGGAACTCATCTTCCTTTTGATGAATGTATTTAGCGGCGGTAAGTCCTTTTAAAAAGGTTTTCATCCTCAATTGCTCATATTGAAATAAATTATAAAAGATATATATATACAAATATTTTAGAATAAACCCAAGAGATGGAATATCCGATTTTATTCATTTTTTTTTTCATTCTATAGACGTGATTGTCATTTCTCCCTCATGGACCACATATAAACCACAGGCGAGACTAGCCCACCACACTCCTCACGTCATCAAAACCAGTATTGACAACGAGTGGAAAATTACACCACAGTTAGTTGAACAGGTGAAAAAGCATGATCATGATACTGAAGTCCAATTCAAATCCCCCCCCCCCCCCAGTAAATGGAAAGTTGTTCAAATTCGCAACTATATGAATGTCTCCTTTCTCCCTCTCCCCTCCCCTAGTAAATGGAAAATTGTTTGACAACTGTATGAAAGCGGCATCATTTGAGCAAAATGTTCTTCAGCACTTAACAATATATAAACTTGAAACATAACAGTCTGATTACCCACCAGCCACCACCCTCGGACAACGACGGAGTTTGGGGGGGGGGGGGGGGTGTTTTGATCAGTCTGTAAACATACTAGTACATTTTTTATTAGATCTTTGCTTAAAAACAGAAATACCCTTGTTTAGAATTTTTACTGTAAGTATTCATTTCGTTAATATGATTGACATGATTTTTTCCCATTAATGTAAAGTAATGAATTTCTTCCAGTTTATGGCATCTAATAAACTTTCCAAACACAAACTTCTGGTGCTCAATAACCCGGATAATCCATGTAAGTAAAGAGTTGTCTACCCTTCTCATTCATACAACGAAAATATCAAATCTTGTCAAACATTTCAAAATGAATATTGATGACGAAGACAATTTACAAGATTAATCTTTAATTGTTTTTTTTTTCTTTTTGAAGCTGGAACAATTTATTCTGAAAGCCAAACATTTTAAAATGAATATTGATAACGAAGACGTTTTACAAGATTAATCTTTAATCCTTTTTTTTTTTTTTTTGAAGCTGGAACAATCTATTCTGAAAGCGAACTGCGAGCTTTGAGGTATTCATTTGAAAAATTTATTAACTAGATGAATAAATAAATATCGTCATCGGTTACGTCAGATAAATAAGAAATAGTATCATTCTAAATATACATTTTTCCCAACATATATAAATTTAGAAAAGGAACTGTTCTTGATTATGTCAAATCTTACGATGTAAAATATTTAAAATAATGTATTATATTCCTAGAAAAGACGTCGATGAAACGTTATTTCAATAGCTACATATGTCAATTTCGTGTTTTATCATTTTTTAAAGTATTTGGCAAAATCGTGTATTTTCTTACAGTGAGATATTCCGTAGACACAATATTATAGTTCTAAGTGATGAGATTTATGCCAGACTAAATTATGACCAGCCTCACGTCAGTATAGCTCACGTAAGTTTTGATTAATTATATTCTTTGGTTATGATGTTTTTTCATTTCTTCTTTTCACTTCCCGTTCAAAAGGAAAAACTTTCATGACTTTATATGTTATTTTTTCCATGTCACTTCCTTACAGCATTATCCCGAGGGTACGGTTCTAAGTACTGGACTGTCAAAGTGGTGCAGCGCTGGAGGCTGGAGGGTAATGATAAACTCAAAATCAAAAAGGGGGATTCGGGAATGTTAAGACAGCAACTGGAAGGGGGGTGTAACATTTGATTTTATAGTCTATGCTAATTAGTCTTAATGATTGTCAACCCGTTAATGTTTACATCTAATTTTAGATAGGTTACACTTCTTGATTCTGACCCGATGGTCAAAGTGACCAGTAAACATGTTGATTTTGGAGTTTAGTTGATCTTTAAAATGTTATCAGTAGAATTATCATTATATACATATCTCGATTGTTCGTCCTTAGTTCTATTTCTATGTTATTTTCAAATCTCATATGACAATGTTGATATACAATAATAAATTTTGAAAATATATTTTTCACGATAGTAGGACTTTTTTGATGTTGCAAAATGTAATGTCAGTCACCATGGTCATAGAGTAAGAAAATAATTTTATTTGCAATAAAAACGTAGAAAGTAGTTTTACGATCAGGAAATGGTATATTTATACATGTACAATGTATTATTTGTCCCACGTCTTTTAAGACATAACTAACTGAGACAATTTTGGAAACACAGTGCGTGGCGGATCGAGATTTTTTCATGGGATCCAATCGGAGGAAGGGGGTTTCCAGTCTCTACTTCTTGGGAAAGTATATAAAACGGAGAAAATCCCTTTTTGTGAAAATTCGGGATCCTAATTAACCCCCTCCCTCTTAATCTGCTCTTTAAGTGCGGAAGCTAATATTCTCGACTTTGAGACTGAATAACTGATTTGGAACTTCTACAATAATTATTTATATCCATTTCAATAAATTGTTTTTGCATGGAATAAAGAGTTCAATATCTCTAAAACAGTATCAGAGATTGTTTTCTATGAATACTATATATTCTATTACCCGCAGCTTGGTTATCATATATATCCTAAAGAGTTAACTCCCCTGAAGTTAGCTGTCCGTAGTGCCGCTAGTCATACCTATACCTCGGCACCATCCCCAGTACAGTTCGCAGCATGGAAGGTAATTACACTTTAACTTTTCTGTAATCAAAATCTGAAATTTCTGTCCTTCTCTCAGTTGAAAAAGTTCAGGCTTCTATTCGATAATATGAGATATGAGCGAAGATGGCCTTCATTTGTTCGTATGAATACATAAGATAATACATTTCATTGCAAAAATATTCCATTTTGTATTTCAGATTAACGTTATGTTTTCTTTTTCATTCATTATACATGTCTGAAAATTTAACTTGAGATCTGTTGTCCACTCAACGTTAAGAAGCCATTCAATACTTTTTAGCTCGCCTTGACGAACTTGACTGACCTTATGTTATACCCCGCCCGTCCGCTTCTGCGTTCACGTCTGCCTCCGCGCCCGGTTAATAAGATTGGGGTAGCTCAGTATTGGACAAAGTACTGATTCTAAACTAAAAAAAAACTTGCACAAGTAACTCATCTTGGGATCCATGCTGAAGTGAATGAATGCATCAGATGCTTCATCTGACATATATTTCCGCTTGAGTGACTTTGTTAAGAAGTATTGATGCTACAGTATCCAAATTTACACAAGTGGCTCATCTTTGGATTCTGATATGATTCCATATGCATCGAATGCTCCATTTTATTAACATTTCCCGCTTGAGTGACTTGGTTAAGTAAGAAGTTTTGGGTAGCTCGTTATCTTACAAAGGACCGATGCTAGAGTAAAAAAGTGATTTATATTGGGATGCTGATATGGACCGATGCATTAGATTCACATCTGACCTACTTTTTTCCGCTTGAGTGATTTGTTTTCTTAATGCCAATATTGAGCAAAGTATTTGCTGCGTGTACCAAACTTGAATATTGGATGTATCTTTGATAAAACTTTCATAAAATTACTTTGACCTACTATTTCCAATAGAGGGATGTTGCTTTTGAAAGCCAATATTAAGCAAAGTGTAAGTGCCACATGTATACCCTGCATTTTGGATGTGTCTTTGATTAAACTTTTATAAAATGACCTTGACCTACTTTTTCTGCTAGTGTGATTTTGCGTTTGAAAGCCAATATTTCAAGAGCAAAGTGTGAATGTCACATCTACAAAACTTGCATAACTTATGTATCTTTGAACAAACATTCCTAAATTGACTTTGGAAAAATGTTTTGTAGAACTTAGGCTGCAATGATACAAAATGTAACATGATGCCACGAGGTGAGCTTTGTAATCTGTGACTACATTTGCTCTATGCATTTCCAAGTAATATTTCAACCAAAATCTTCCTGTCTACCTCCTAGTGCAGTGTACGACTATTGAACGATCAGCCTAACGCATTCAGAGCAGTTGTTTCTTTAAATTTACTTCCAGATGTTCCAGAATATGGACGAATGTGATGACTACATTCAGCATTGTAGTCGTATCCTTAAAGCTGTAGGCGACTACTGTCACAGGTGTGTAACTATCATGTATGAATAGTGGCGGATTCAGGGGATGGCGTCCGCCCCCCCCCCCCCCCCCCCCCCCCGGCACTGACCCAAACTTTTCCCAAAACAGGTATATTTTGGTCCATTTCAGTAAAAATCGGTAAAATTTGCCGCCTGATCCCCCGGCAGAGAGGGCGCTGGATCCGCCACTGATGGATATGTTTCATGGGCTTCAAAGTTTTGGATACTGCAGATCAACATGGTCTACATTGAATAACGATGTTTTGATCGCTAGATTTTTCACCATCTTAGACTGTTGTTCAACGACATATTCCTCGTGATTTTGATTGATTTATTGAGAGAAGTCCATCTAATTTTCTACACTTTTCACTCAAAGATATATGTTTAATATGAAAGACTGAAAATACGGTTGTGTTGATAGAAAATTAAAATCATCTGAAAGAAGTTCGAAGGTTGATAAATAAATTATGTTTAGATATTTTGATGTTTTATTAGTTCTGTATCCATAGAGAACTGACATCAGTTGGGGTGAAGGCCATCAGACCGAAGTCCGGCTACTACATTTTTCCAGATTTCGAAATTCTGAGAGAAAAAATGGAGTCACGTGGTATAGTCACGTGTGAGGACATGTGCGAGACGCTGCTTCAAGAAGCTTCCGTCGCTGTAAGTGAAGTAAAAATATATGAACAAATCATTTAATATTCTTTCCCTTATACATTGTAGTTTGACTATTTAATTGTTTGACGAGGTCAATTTATACATTCCCTTTTACAACTGTCTGAATTTAAGGTATTTAAGCCTCTTTAACCGGTTCAGTTCAAAATATGCTACTTTGATAATCATTACAGAAGTGCCCACCAGTTATTCAGTCTTATAGTTTTGAATCAGTTTTTTTAAGCCTGAGAAACCGCTTAGGAGGATATATCTGTTAAATAAGTTGTAAATTAAGGTTGTCCAAATGTCTGCTCTGTATTAACAAAGTGTGAACACGTCTATTTCCTTCATATAAGTGGTTAATTCATGACGTAACATATCAGTATATTAAGTTTAAAAAAAATAGTCAAGAAACTAATCTAGAAATGACGGCACATACAATAATATATCACTAGCAATTAATGCATAGATCAGATCTCCAAAAATGAGAATGCGGGCTGTCGGAAATTCGAAAATCAAACTGTTCTGAAATCTGTTTCAGGTAATGGCCGGCGGTCCGGCTTTTCTTCGCCCAACGAACGAGCTTACCACAAGGTTGTGTTATGTCCCCTTTGACGGCGGCCTCGCCCTGAAGGCTAGTAGAGCCCTTGGGCTGGACGATCCCTTACCGGACGACTTTGTTAAGGAATTCTGTTCAAATGTTTATGATGGTATCCAGGTACGTGGCTTAATTTATATTAAAATACCTAGTAAAAAAAACTCATTGATCGTTTTAGCGGCGTACCACCATGTATCCTTGTATGCTAAAACATCTACATTTTTCCCAAAATTTCTTTAATTCGTACTAATATTTTTTTAGAATTCGACAAAATGCTCTAGCATACACTTAGTTTAGCGAGGCTTTGACACTAAAATCTTTAGACAAGTTTAACTTATTTACAATATTACTCACTCCTTTACACACTGGAACCGATTTCTATCGATCCAAAAAATCAACCAAATTTTAAATTGTTGTCTGAAGAGGCAATCAACTACTGTATATTAATCACTGATGGTAGAAGATAATGGAACGTTTTTTTTTTTAATTTCCGAAAGATAATCGTTCTTTCAGTAATTTATTTCATACACACCGTTTCCTGCTACATTTTAAGTTCTTAAATCCAAGTGTTATTTTTCCATTTTTTTCAGGCATTGAAAAATTGGGTACTGTTGCAGCTGCAGTAGCTGTACTAAAAAATGGACAATCCATTTCCCTTAAATGATTTGACCAGCATATATGTTGTCTTTTAACAAATTGTGATTAAAATAGGTTGTGATATACGTTAATTATGTAGCACACATAAGAAAAAAAGAGATATTTCTCAGGTTGTGCCATGTACTATTGATTTTTGTAATCTTAAAGTTAGAAGTATTCTTATCAAAATGCAATTTATAACCTTCATGTATAGCATCATTACATTAAACCAGAATAGAAATTATTCAATAAAGAATGGATCATGTTTCTACCTTAAACCACCTGTCAGTGTTTCTTCTTTAATTTTTTTTTTCATCGTTATCGTACGAATATGAAGTATTGAGATGACGCAATATAACATCAGCTAATATTGCCGTCTACAGTATAGGTTTATGGCGGACAGTTTCGTATCTCGGATGCTTATTAATTCATGTTCCAAGGTCATATGCTCTATACAATTGAAAAATTGACAACGGCAATGAACATGGCATAAGAACTGTCTACAACTGTGATACGATATGTTCTGATAATATACACGCCTTCATGTCTCTGATAGGTTCTATTTAAGAAAGATAAAAATAAACATTTACTGGAATTGTTCATACCCTTTGTTGACAGTAGTAGCAGTAGTACTTTCAATCATGTCATATTGAATACAAATAAATGTACATATCTGTTCAACATGTTATCACAGAGTGGAGACTTTTGTATGCTGTAAAGGAAAGATTCAGGGAGAGTTAAGCGGATATGTTGAACCCTTTTTGTCCTCAAGATTCTACAATTTTGTTATGTGTATTCTCATTAATGTCACAAACTTGTGCTTGTTCCCCTCTAGATATATGTAAATGACATGAATTACTTTATATAAAATTATAAATACGTTTAATATTAGTTCGTCTCGTCCTGATGTCACTACCTTAACCACCTGAGTGTCCTCTCTGAAAGTTTGTCGGTCCCCTCGGGTATAATTGCAAGCATAATCTTACTAGAACTGGCAGAGCTTGATACGCCCTTACGATTTGATATCAATTTACATATTCATATGTTTGATACTTGAAACCTTTCGTTTTGTTGTATTGTTATTGTTATCATTATGTACATTATACACAACAATTAGGCGTTCATCGAGACTTCTAGGTAACCGGACAAAGGGGATTGTTGAGCGCCCGTAATCCGGATAATATCACCACTCACTAAGTTGGTACCGGTTATCCATTGGTCTCGTTGTTTCATCTATGGTCTTTTGCCTTTATTGTTTTGGTGGCGTCTGGATTGCTTACTTGGTCTTCCTTGTCTCTTTAGTATCTAATTGTGCCCGTCTACTGTGTGTGTTACAAAGCCAATTGTGCCTCACATGAAAATATGAAATGAGCATCATATGAATTTCACATGAAAGTTCATGTAAATTTCGTATAAATTTTACATAAGATTTATGTGAAAAAAATTTCACATGTATTTCACATAAATTTACTTCATATGAATTTTGCTTGAATCTTTCTTTGTGACTTTCATGCAAAATTGACTTTACATGCAATTCATGACAGAAACTTCACATGAATTTCATGTGAAAAATGTCATGTAAATCATGTTCGTGCTCATTTCACATAAATTTCATGTGAAATTTTACGTAAATTTCATGTAACTTTCACATGAATTTCATATGAGGCACAATTGGCTGTGTAGCATTTGGGTAATATGGGTGTTGTAGCAGAGTTCTGTGATAGATGCTCTGCACTCTTGCACGTATCACTTGAATTTTGTTCTTTAAGGGAAAAAGAGGAGTTTCAACTTTCTTGGGAATATGTTTACAAAGTAGGCTAAAAGATCTTTGTATCTTATGTAATGACTGCAAAACTATTCCACTAAGCTTTTTGAAAACCAAAAAGACTCTGAGGTCGTTCTCTTAAATTACCCGATATTCATCTGCAAGCCATATGCATGTCATATACAAGGAATTTATTCGGAAATTTTTTAAAATGACATTGACGAAATAATCATAATTTCTCTCTTAATATTCAAAATCTATTTGGTCACTCATACAGAGACCAAAAAACAAATTCTTTTTATCATGCGAAAATTATCAGTCATACACATTTTCATCAGAAAGAATATGTTCTCGTTTTTGTAATTTTGTAGACATGGAACCAGTTTTTTCATACAAGGATGCCTGATCACCATGAAGATCGGCATGGTCATAATATTCCGACGATATGACTTCTTCTGATTTGGTCTGAATTGTATGATCATAAACGTCATTTCCTGTTTCAGTTGAGTCGTATAATGCACCATTATTACAGATAATTCCGTCTCTAGATTTCTTTTTCAATTGCAGGTGGTCATAATTACTTGAGTCTTCAGCACATGGTTTCCCAACATCACCTGAGCGGTCATACAAGTGAATGTCATCTGAATTTGTTCCATGAGGAATATTCACTCTTGTATTCTTTTCGTTATTTGCTTCTTGTATATGAGACGATGGACGAACAAGGTCATAAGAAGTAGAGTATGCTATATTGATCCCATCTTTTGGACCAGAAGCACTACTATATGTGCCTAATGAACTGCATTTTGTGTTTGGTTCATTTCCATTTGTAAACATCAGTTGATTGTTCTTCCCGTCCATTTCTTTCTTTTTTGATGAAAATATTTGACAACCGCCATCTCCAGGTTGCCTTTTCTCTTGATGGTCCATTTCACTGTAGAAACAAATATTCTTACCATGATACATATATTCTGATGGTTGATCTTTTAATCAATTCTCCGTAAGGACCAAAATAGGTTGAAAATAGCATGCCGTAGGTTTTGATTATATTACATGTTTAAGATGAACTAAGATTGAAAATATACACCTCTTTGATGAAAATGACCTTTCGTTGCCATGGTAACATGACCTAAGTTTTCAACAGTGTTTTAGAAGTCTAAAATAAGATTTTTTAGTCATAGGTGGGCTAAGGTTTGGATTTTTAAATTCAATATTGTTATGGAAGGATCAGAGAATGCTCTCAGGACGTTTCAGTTCTCCACTTATCTATTTTCTATGGTAATGACAAATATTAATAATGAGCATGTCCAATACACAGTACAAAATCGATAATTCAGAAAATCATAAACTGAGGGCATACAAAATCAGGATTAAACAGGAACCAAAGCAAACAAATAAAAATCTCTTCCACACGAAAAGAGGCGAATTCCTAATAATGAAGTGACAACAGATGCCCAGGAAGAGTCAGCATCTCCTCATTGCATGCAACATTGACCACAAAAATGTCTCGTTAATCAAATTTTCCAGACCCTCAAACATTTTGACATGGTAACAAGGCAACCGATGCTCAAATTTGATAATGCTCTCTAAAGTCACACACCATATTTAACTCGTGTACTAAAACGTTATTCATTTCTTCGACATGCCATTTTTTAATGTTCCTGAAAAGATAAAACATCAATATTGTTTTTCCACAAAGTATTTTTTTATCATTTTGATTTGGTTTGACAAAATCTTTTGAGATTTAAACAGTGGGTTTCGAGTATATCTATCCCGTCTTTTCGAATTTCTTCTTTATAGTAAGATTGACAGAGGAATATTCATTCAATGATTGAATTAAAGTCAGACACATAAGCCGGAACCATAATACAAAGGCCACAATTGAAAGGCTTATAAAAATTAGAGAAAAATATACGAAATAGAACTTTCTCTAGGGAAATGAGGACAAACAAACAAAGACAATAATACAAGCACCTCAGGAAAACGAAGGACAAACGGACGGAGACAATGATACAAGATTCACAGAAACATGAAGGACAAACGGACGGAGACAATGATACAAAATCCAAAGAAACACGATGGACAAACATACGGAGACAATGATACAAGATTCACAGAAACACGAAGGACAAACGGACGTAGACGATGATACAAGATTCACGGAAATACGAAGGACAAACAGACGGAGACAATAATACAAGATTCATAGAAACAATGAGTACAAACGGACGGAGACAATGATAAAAGCTTTACAGAAACACGAAGGACAAACGGACGGAAACAATGTTACAAGCTTCACAGAAACACGAAGGACAATCAGACGGAGACAATGTTACAAGCTTCACAGAAACACGAAGGATAATCAGACGGAGACAATGATGCAAGCTTCACAGAAACACGAAGGACAATCAGACGGAGACAATGATACAAGCTTCACAGAAACAAGAAGGACAAACGGACGGAGACAATGACACAAGCTTCACAAAAACGCGAACGACAAACGGACGGGGATATTGATACAAGCTTCGCAGAAACACGAAGGACAAACGGACGGAGACAATGATACAAGCTTAATACAAATGTAGAAACATGAAGGACAAACGGACGGAGACAATGATACAAGCTTCACAGAAACACGAAGGACAAATGAACGGAGACAATGATACAAGCTTCACAGAAACACGAAGGACAATCAGAGGGAGACAATGATACAAGTTTTACAGACACACGAAGGACAAACGGACGGAGACAATGATACAAGCTTTGGAGAAGGACAAAGGACAAACAGACGGAAACAATAAAACAAGATTCATAGAAACACGAAGGACAAACAGACGGAGACAATAATACAAGATTCATAGAAACACGGAGGACAATTGGATGGAGACAATGATACAAGCTTCACAGAAACACGAAGGACAAATGGACGGAGACAATGATACAAGTTTTATAGACACGCGAAGGACAAACGGACGGAGACAATGATACAAGCTTTGGAGAAGGACAAAGGACAATCAGACGGAAACAATAATACAAGATTCATAGAAACACGGAGGATAAACGGACGGGGACAATGATACAAGTTTAATACAAATGTATAAACACGCAGGACAAACGGACAGAGACAATGATTCAAGCTTCACAGAAACGCGAAGGACAAACGAAACGAGACAATGATACAAGCTTCATAGAAACGCGAAGGACAAACGGACAGAGACAATGATACAAGCTTTGGAGAAGGACAAAGGACAAAAGGACGGAGAGAATGATATAAGATCCACATAAAGTCGAAGGACAAACGGACGGAGACAATGATACAAGCTCAACAGAAACACGAAAGACAAACGGACGGATACAATGATACAAGATTCACAGAAACACGAAGGACAAACTGGCGGAGACAATGATAAAAGATTCATAGAAACACGAATGACAAACGGACGGAGACAATGATACAAGCTTCACGGAAACACGAAGGACAATCAGACGGAGACAATGATACAAGATTATAGAGAAGGACAAAGGACAAACAGACGGAAACAATAATACAAGATTCATAGAAACACGAAGGACAAACGGACGGGGACAATGATACAAGCTTAATACAAATGTAGAAACATGAAGGACAAACGGACGGAGACAATGATACAAGCTTCACAAAAACGCGAATGACAAACGAAAGGAGACAATGATACAAGCTTCACAGAAACACGAAGGACAAACGGACGGAGACAATGATACAAGCTTCACAAAAACGCGAATGACAAACGAAAGGAGACAATGATACAATGATACAAGCTTCACAGAAGCACGAAGGACAAACAAACGGAGACAATGATACAAGCTTCACAGAAACACGAAGGACAAACGGACGGAGACAATGATACAAACTTTTTAGAAGGACAAAGGACAAAGGACAAACGGACGGAGACAATGAAACAAGATTCATAGAAACGCGAATGACATACGAAAGTAGACAATGATACAATGATACAAGCTTCACAGAAACACGAAGGACAAACGAACGGAGACAATGATACAAGCTTCACAGAAACACGAAGGACAAACGCACAGAGACAATGTTACAAACTTCACAGAAACATGAAGGACAATCAGACGGAGACAATGATACAAGTTTTACAGACACACGAAGGACGAACGGACCGAGACATTGATACAAGCTTCACAGAAACACGAAGGACAATCAGACGGAGACAATGATACAAGTTTTACAGACACACGAAGGACAAACGGACGGAGACATTGATACAAGCTTTGGAGAAGGACAAAGGACAAACAGATGGAAACAATAATACAAGATTCATAGAAACACGAAGGACAAACAGACGGAGACAATAATACAAGCTTCACAGAAACACGAAGGACAATCAGACGGAGACAATGATACAAGTTTTACAGACACACGAAGGACAAACGGACGGAGACATTGATACAAGCTTTGGAGAAGGACAAAGGACAAACAGATGGAAACAATAATACAAGATTCATAGAAACACGAAGGACAAACAGACGGAGACAATAATACAAGATTCATAGAAACACGAAGAACAAACAGACGGAGACGATAATACAAGCACAATAGAAAGACAAAGGACAAACAGACGGAGGCAATGATAAAATATCAATTGAAATACAAAGGACAAACGGAGGGAGATAATGATACAAGCTCCTCAGAAGAAAGGAGGGGATCTCCAACAACACCTAGTTGCAGCATCAACAGCAACCTCCCAAAACACCCACTGTAAAACACAAAAATGACACGCACAGAAAGAGACGCAGTAGTACAATGAACGTCAAATCACAGAAAAACATAAAACACAAATGACTACACATAAACCAACGAGACCAATGGGCAAACGGTGCCGACTTAGGACGGCCATCTGCCTCGTCAGTAGCAGACGGTGTGGTTATCCTGGATTACGTGCGCACAACCCTCCCACTATTCCGATTACCCAGAGGTCTCGAAGAACGTACAATTGTGGTGTAAAACAACCTCCTCACTGTCAGATGACCACACACAAACAAGACCGCAAGACGCAGGGGCCCAAGCAACACAGATGAATATGTAAATTGATATAAAAAGAGGGCATGCGTAATACGACCTGTGCTCTGCCGGCTGTAGCGAGCTAATGGATGTTATCACCCGAGGAGTCCGACTGACATTCAGAGAGGACAGGTGGTCGGGGCCCTGTCTTCTCTAAAGAGGTTTGGACAGGGCCCGTCATGGAGTCCCGTCGTCACAGTCAGTCAGCGTGCAAGTATTAAGGATGCGCTGGTACAAGACTGTAGATTGGTCAAGTACCAAGCCTAGTGTCCGTCTGGTGACATTAGGATCATATCCACGGTATAAGAGGCGTTTGATGATTCTGACGCATTTTCGATAGTAATTCTGTCTAATTAAGTAGTACTAATAAACTATCTCCATTGCAAGTGCGGAAGACATTATAGAATGCATCGTAGATAACGCTGTTAGAGGGCTTTGTAGAATGCATTGTAGAAAGCGCTATTAAAACATGCAGTACCAATTATTTCCGTACATCACATAAATCATGTAATATATCTAATGCAAGTATGGTATCCAAGCAAGAAGGATCAAATGGAAGCCCAAAGCACATCCTAATTTCTGTCTCAAAGCTAGTGTTACAGTTTAACAGCTTGGCCACGAAGACCAAAATTAATAGTCAGTAGTGCCACCCTAAATAACGTTGTTTCGGTGCTTTGTTGTGGATGCTGCAAGCGAGTCTGGTTAAAAACCATCTCTTTTCTTCTCAAAACCGTTATAAAGAGGACTACACAAGTGTCGATGTTGCAAGCAATGCCATGAGGTTGCAAGCAAAACAAAACATTGCAAGCAATACCATGAGGTATTTCCTATATGATACTCACAATCACCAATTGCTTCTGTGGTTAACCTTTGGCTGTGAGACCTAAATTACGATTTTTGTAGTTTTTTATTAATTTCCTTCAATTGTTTTGACTATAAATTTCAAATTTACAAATTTAACAATTGTAATTGATTAGGAACATCAGGAAAGTGTTATATTCTTTGTCTTACCCTTTCCGTCGAAAGTCCAATTTGCGTCGACGATAAACAAATATGAGTATCACCAGACAGACACAAATGATAACCACTACTGTCCCTGATGAAGCTGCTACCAGAAGTGTCATGTCTGAAATTGAATACTTTCATTAATATTTTCGAATGACAATTTCTATCGTCATATTATGGTTTCCAGTAATCATTGTAACAACGAGAAAATGAAAAATAGAAGAAATTTTTTTTAGCAAATAAATAAATTTGATAATTTTGATAATTGATTATCTTTCTTTCGGTAAATTTTCGGCATGATAACTTTCAAATTCTTTGACCATATTACATTGTCTTGATTGAGGATCTGTAGGCAAAACGTGCATATCTGGTCAATGCTGCAAATTTTTGTGTGTTTAAATGATGCTATGAATTTGAAGACGTTTTAACATATGAATGATGTTACCTGTCAATTCAAAGTCTCATCTTACTAGGACTAAACAATTATTCTATAAAAAATCTGTGAATGATATTGATTTTTATACCATAACAATTTACACTTTTTTTACACATTTTGAAAATTAAATTACCTCAAATATGCATCAAAGAAACAACTGAATTAAAGGAATTATAAAATATCATCTTCTTTAACTCATTTGTGTCACACTCATGCCCTTTGCCGTGTGGAGCTCGTAAAAAAGTTCCCCGCGAGGGGTTTGACAGTACAGTAAGTGTTTTGAATACTCTCCCTGACATGGTCGCTATAGCACTTTCTATATAAACATAACCTCAGACAGTGCATGTATTTTATATATTGTGATCATTTTCGTGCATGAACGTCGAGGGCGGGTGCGGCTAGCCAAAAGGGGATGCTTACTCCTCCCGGGCACCTGGTCCCACCTCTAGCTTGCTAGGTGTCCGTCGATGCTCAATTGTGTGCTCTATTGTGAGTGCTGTTGAGATTTTCGTCAGGACCTTCTTTAACTCATATATATAGCAATTATAACAGATTAGAAGGATTTTAAACACGAAGTTTAAAGTAAAAATTACAAAAATCTTTACACTCCTTAATGAAAAATGATGTGATGTTCAAGTTATCAACATGATGACTATTTTCGATAGAGTTGGAGATATTGTATATTAATGTCACCTTTTATCTGCGGTGCCTTTGTCATAAGCAGCTCCGGTGACCCCTCTACAGACGTCATCGGTGTTAAAGCAGGCTGTGTACTACTGCTCTGTTCTGAGGAATCTGTGGAATGATCAATTATGAATGAAGATTGAAAACATCACTCATTACTACTCACCAACGTTACTCCACAACTAAGCAGATATACCGCAGATATATAAAGCAGTTTTTTGATTTATTTCCCCTTAATTCAAGCGAAAAGTCAGACACAGTCAATTAAAAGAGGAAATTTCTTTCGTTTTCTTTTGTTCGTAAAATACTGATACCACTGGATGGCATATGAGGTTTGTTGAGCTTTATGATGAGTTGATACTTTTTCTTATTAAAACAATATTGAATTATCAATAAAATTGTAATTCCAATATAAATTTAACAGATAAAGCATGACCAGAAAAAACTTCCAGAAAAGCAATTTCATAATTGATTCCGCCAAATATAAGAAAGCTGTATCGAGAGAATAATAACTTATGGAGGTTGAGAATTACTTGCTCTTTACTCTGGTACTTCTCAGAATATTCAAACCTGGAATTGTAATATTTATCATAAGTGTGAACTCCGGAACTCACGGCTGGACGCTCAAACTTTTGTTTTGAAAACCAAATTGGCTTTATGGGAAACAGGAAATGCATTTACCTAATCTTCCTGCGAGAGCGGGCACCTGGTCCCACCTCTAGCTTGCTAGGGGTCCGTCGATACTCAATTTGGTGCTCTTTTGTGAGCTCTATTGAGATATCGTCAGGATATCCTTTATCTCATTCGAAATATAATTTTAAAACGAAAAGCTAAAGCTACTTACTATATCTGCAAATGAATTTTAGTCCAGAATCTGAATCAAGGCAAAATGCCTTCCCAATATGATACTTTTGGCACAGCTCGATGTTTTGTGTTTGGATGCAGTATGAGCAGGCAATATTGTCTTCATCTTCATCTACATCATCTGAAACAATGAATGATAGATAATAAAAAAAATGTATTCTAACTTTACTACAGGAAAGTTAACTATAGTTACAACGCAACTATCCGAGACAAGAAAAGTCATTGGTGCTGCCTTTAAACGTCGCTTTATATTATTTGAAATTAGTCGTTTCATAAAAAGTGTTTCCAAATTATATATGTGTCAATACAGTAAACCCCAATGAGAGTAGTGATGCATGCATGTATGTCATAGATCAATGATGATTGATTATATACATAGCTTGGCGAAGTTTAGCATTTCAATAATCAAAGCACTGAAGGTACTGAGTGCGAATAGCCAGAATAATATCACTTATAATGTATGACAAAATATTGAGTTTTCAAAGTTTTATTTGTTCCTGAACACCTTCGTAGGCCAGTTTATGGACGTATAAAGACAGAACTAAAATGCAAATGCATAATGTTGTTGTAATGAATTGAAAGACGATGTCTGACAATGAAAATTAAATAACATCACATTAAATCTCCCCCCCCCCCTAAAAAATACAACAATCCAATATGACTATCGATTGATGATTCCATATACAAGGAAAGAAGACGAATCTTATTTTCTAATTTGATCCCCACTCTCTCTTTAACCTTTCATGTTCAATGTTAGGTGTGTGCTAAGAATTTGAAGGAAAATTCACTTCTTTTTTAGTATATAAAAACATGATACATCCTAAACGGGAAACTTTTGATCTTTTATTTTTCATAATTGTTAATATCATATTTCATGATGGAAGTTCCTAATTTTTCCGTCGTGTACAGATTTTATTTTGTGTAGTGGGGCAAAATAGTTTTACGTTTCAATGATTCAACTTAATATCTTTATCAATAGCACCGTTTCATTTATATATTGTCCACTAAAACAGATAATCACCTGGTAATGGAAAGGGGTTTCCAACACATGTGTCAGCCTGTGTTCATCTCAGTACATTAACAGATGCAATTTTTCATTAGGTCATGCATGTACATAACACGACAGCTCGATTCATATAGATATAATTCATTGATTTAGACAGTGATCAGACTTTATACCAATCATGACGCTGACGCAGTCCCAAGGTACATGTAAACAGAGTAACATCGTTTATACATACTCAGTAGACGGGGCTCCCATGAGTGAAGAAATCAGGCAATCGCTATGTGCTATTCGCACAAAAACCATTCATTTTGGTAAATAAAAGACAGAATTAACTTGAGATTCAGTATTTCTAAAGTCGTTATTGTCATCAAAAAAGATAAAGAATACATTTCGTTTGGAATTTTGAGCGCAACTTTTGTCACAAGAAAAACCTTATGCACTGAGGGAAACAAATGTTACCCGGCAGCGCTCCTGCAAACCTTTTTGGTTGAATTCATCTTCATTGAGATATGCTTGGCAGATATTTTTTTATGAATCAGTGGATACATATTAAGTACAATGACGTTAAAAGATATACAATGACGTGATATAAGATCAAAATAAAACCATGACGACAGTACCGTGGTCAGTCAAAGGTAGGTATCTCCGGAATATGCTAGTCCATAAACTATTTGGGTTATTTTGATTTCCGTTACAATGTACGTCTCTTGCTCCATTATCTTCAAGATTATCCAGGTACGAGGAGGGAGCCCCGTTGACTTCCCCACTTATACAGAAGGCCAGCATTTTGGACCAGGAGTCAACAGTCCGACCGTTATTGTCAATATAACGGAATCCTCCTTGATCTGAAATTGATATTAACTTTTCAATTAGGCAATAACTAGTTTCTGACGTTATGTTTGCGGACGGTAAATGCTGATTTTACGATCGCAAAACTGAGTTTTTCTGGCGATTGTTTAGAACAGTATCCGAAAAAACCCCAATCGAAAAGCTCTAGATCAATTATGACGTCATAATAGAAACGGTGACATTGGCGCGTTTTTCGCAAGAACGTCAGCATTAGGTAACATAAAAATAAGGGGGGAGTAGGTAACAAAACCACTATAAATTAAAACCTGGCGGTCAAATTTCAATAGGAACTTGTCGGTGTACTTTGACTTGGCATAGTTTGTACGGAAAATAAATAATAGGGTATCAGATAAACGGACTTTGAAGAAAAAATTAAGATGGTCTGAAAATAGACATTAATTTATCTCCTTTCCACAATTTCTTTTAAAAGTCTAAGTGACCATTTATATATCTGTACATCAAAAGAGGGGATCTCCAACAACACCAGGTTGCAGTACCCACAGCAAAACCCCAAAACACCCAATGCAAAAACACAAAGCAGACAAGCACAGAAAGAGACGCGTTAGGGACAAGGAACGTCAACGCACAACACAGAAACATCAAACACAAAGGACTACACATAAACCAACGAGACCAATGGGCAACCGGTGCCGACTTAGGACGGCCATCTACCACGGAAATAGCAGAAGGTATGGTTATCCTGGATTACGTGCGCACAACCTTCCAACATTTCCGATTACCCAGAGGTCTCGAAGAACGTATAATTGTGGTGTAAAACAACATCTTCACTGTCAGATGACCACACACAAACAAGACCGCAAAACGCAGGGGCCCAAGCAACACAGATGAATATGTAAATGGATATAAAAAGAGGGCGTACGTAATACAATCCGTGCTCTGCCGCCGCGAGCTCATGTATGTTATCAGCCGAGGAGTCCGACTGACATTTAGAGAGGACAGGTGGTCGGGGCCCTGTCTTCTATAAAGAGGTACATATCCGATTGTCTACATCATATCTAAGTGAAAAATACAGGACTTGATAATTTTCTGCCTCTACAGAAGATTTGTAACTACTTTTTCATGACCTAAAGTGTGTTAATTTTAACGTCCCATTTATGTCGCATTTTAGGGGCTTTCAATGGGTATATATGTAGGTTCGTAGCTTCAAAAGTAACGATAAAAAATTGATAAACGTTGCGTGTAAAAAAGTATGTTTCAATTATCAACATTCATAATTTTAGGAAAATGATAGACTCTTTATTTAAGTCTGTCTGTCCTGGATCTCCTTAAAAACTTATTCAATGATATTTATGTTTAGCAGTTTGACGTTTGAAGGTTGCGGTACTTCATTGATCTCGTTGGTTTATGTGTAGTCCTTTGTGTAGATGTTTCTGTGTTGTGCGTTGTTGTTCCTTGTCCCATTTGTGTCCTCTTTCTGTGTTTGTCTACTCTGTGCTTCTGCATTGGGTGTTTTGCGTTTTGTTGTGGTTGCTTTAACTGAGTGCTTTTAGAGATCCCCTCCTTTCTTTCATGTTACAGTGAGGCTATTATATACAGTTATGCTAGGTTTACATTTAGCCACGATCGTCCCGATTGCCCCGATTGAGGTGAATCGTAGAGATCGTAAGAGAGCGTGGGGTTGAATCGTGACGATCGTAAGAGAGCGTGGTGGAATCGTGATGATCGTAGGAGATCGCAGAGATCGTGGCAAAACTTTTGATTCTCAAAAAATTTGCTACGATTGTCCCGATTGATTCTTACATCGTGAGAGAGCGTAGGAGAGCGTAGTGAACGTGATGGAGCGTAGTAGAGCGTAACAGATCTTGACAAAGCGCAATAGATCGTAATATGCGATCGTAGGAGATCTTGGTGAAACACGTTCTCCTACGGTCCACTACGATTTCACTCACGCTCTTTGACGATTTGTTACGGTTTCCACGATTCAGTCCACGATCTACAAGATACGTTGCGATTCCAATATTTCTATAATAAAAATTATAATAAGACAACCCGTTTTTGATGGATTAAAAGTATTTTTAACATCCGCAACAATTTCTAACATATGAAGAAGACTAAGAAAAGAAGTCTTGA
The DNA here is from genome assembly GCA_033119305.1 of Pinctada imbricata. Taxonomy (NCBI): domain Eukaryota; kingdom Metazoa; phylum Mollusca; class Bivalvia; order Pterioida; family Pteriidae; genus Pinctada; species Pinctada imbricata. The sequence goes on along the minus strand of VSWD01000003.1, from coordinate 49,992,128 downwards.
TAATCAGTGAGGTGCTGCATTAATTGTCTTCGAACGAGTTAAATATATACACGCAATCAAAGATTTGAATTGCTCAAGAAAAAATGTTAACTTTAATAATCGAAAAAAAGAAAGATCAAATAAGGTTCATCAATGCCATTTCCTGCGTTTTGCGATATAAAATATTTATCTCCTTGATATTAAGCTTAATCTTGTTCGGATATTGCAAGTGGTATTGAAACTGGTTGTCGATTTCATATCAAATCGTGTTAAATCGCGGCAAATCGTAGTCCTGCATCGTAACAGATCGCAACAAAACTTGATAAGCGTAGGGAACCGTGATAGAGCGTGGCAAAGCGTAATAGCTCATCTTGGTAATCGTAAGGGAACGTAACGAAGCTTGAGAGAACGGGATGCAAATCGTAACAGATCTTATCTACAATCGTAACAAATCGCAACAGCGCGTATCAAAGCGTGGTGGAGCGTCGGAGAGCGTGCGAAGACCAATTTTATTTATAGAATCGTGGAGCTCCACGATTTTGCTCAATCGTAGACATCGTAGGGCATCGTAGCTAAGTGTAAACCTAGCATTACACGTGATCACCGACTATGCTGGGTATAAATTATTAGACATTTTTCACCGTGACGAACTTCGAACTTCGCACTTTAATGTTATAAATGGGCTGCATAAAAACGCGTCAGTAGTACAGGGAGTCCAATATTGCAATTCCATTGAGTATTCTAATCAAGATGTAGATGACTCCGCTTATGAGTTTATACGTGAATGGCAGCTACTCCATTGATTCTTCAATGTTCGAAGTGCGAAGTACGAAGTTCGAAGTGCAAAGTTCGTCACGATGAAAAATGTCTATTTTAAAAATAGGTGGTATGGTTGTGCACACGTTATCCAGGTAATACTCATATGGTACCGGTTGTACCGTTTGTTTATTAGTAGTCTATTGTGTTAAGATTTATGGTTTATGTCATATTTTATGATTAATATTAAAAGCTTCGATGTCGCTTTTGGTCCCTCTGTGTTACGAGTAATACGCAAAACGTATAATGGTGACGGCAAGTATGTTATCAATTAACTAAGGAGCAAATGTTAAACGTCTTCAAATTCAATAGCATCAGTTAAGAACAGATAAATTTTCAGCATGGACCAGACATGCACGAACTTGGCTACATGTGCCCTCGAGGACTCCTGGTCCACCAGCAGTGACACTCGCCGAGTGGTACAAATGTTAAATGTATTCAAATTCAATAGCATCATTTAAAAACAGATGAATTTTCAGCATGGACGATACATTCACGTTTCGGTTACTAAACCCTCCTCAGTGATCCCCGATCTACACAATGTTAAACGTCTTCAAATTCAATAGCATCATTTATGAATGGATAATTTTGCAGCATGGACCAGACATGCACGTTTCGGGTACTCAGCCCTCGTCAGTGATCCTCAATCTTAACAATGTAATATGGCCAAAGAGGATGAAAATTATTATGTCAAAAAATGTACCGAAAGAACAGGACCCACGTTTTAGAAATTTCAAGAATTTTAGTACCAGAAAATTTTGAATGCGTTGAAGAGACAGACGATCAACCGAAGTTGATCGTACTGGCTACATGTGCCCTCGGGGACTCCTGGTCTACCAGCAGTGACATTTTCCAAGTAGTTCACAATGTAATATGGCCAAAGAGTGTGAAATAAACATCAAAGATGTACCTAACAGTTAATCAGTCTCAAAGTCGAGAAGACAAGGCAAAATCGTGAGAATTCCCATCGGAACGGTTGCTAACCCCGGAATGAACAACATTCCCAAGTGAGACCAGGTGCAAGTTGAAAGTTATTAATATATATCCAAAAATGTACCGAAAGACGTAGCAGGATGGCTGGGATATGATGCTACAGGACCCAAGTATTAGAAATTTAGAAATATCAATGGAATTCGACTTTCTCTCTCTCTTTCTCACTCTCTCTCAGTTAATAACCCTTCCACGTTTTATACGTACGAGTACTTACCACAGGATGCCGCTAACGCGGTAGAACAATTATCTGAGTAATATTCTAGCTGATATCTAGATAGACAATGGACAGCCAAACAATTACATCTTATTTCACCTGCAGCACAGATATTCGACTCATTATGTGTTTGTGTGGCTGAAATGTACGAAGGATTTATTATAAATAAAAACTGAATTTAAGGTAGAGCATCCCTCAGGTCTCGGATGCTCATATTTCTTAAATAACATCTTTTACAATACTTTCAATTCTATATATTCAAAGCTTATGTTAAACCTGATATACAAACAAAATATAACTTTTGGTTTCATGATTATACCCAGAGTGTAGCCGTTTGAACTTTAACATTGGACCCTATGGGAAAAGTAAGAAAAATCCCTTTTTGGGGATGATAAAATGTAACTATCAAAGTTTCTTTTCCCAAACCCATAATAGTTTGATAATTTGAATAGTATTCTGAAGAGAAAAATAGGTTATCCAGGCATTAAAAATCCAAAATTCTGACCTGAGGGATGCTCTACCTTAAATACTGAAAATCGGATATAAGCACCGAACTTAGAAGCCCAAATGCTCAGAAAGGATTCTACTTTATTTACCTATAACTGGTATGCAATAACCACTCTAATAACCCCGACAATTAAATTATGCAATTTCATTCATAAACTTCGTTATAAAAAGCTCATTGCCCACGAAAAACAATCACTGAGTTGAAACTATTTCATTTGTTGGTGATTTTGTCGTACTCTGTGGAAGAGAGAATTTATTTTAAACAAATTATGCATATCATTTAATCTATGACACCATTATCCGAAACATGCAATGCTTATGCACATTAACAAATGCGTATCTAGATGGGTTCTCCCTGGTAGCAGAGTTGAACACCTTGGTTTTCTAACGCACAGTTTGGTATCTTAACTTTTATTCATTGAAACAAGATACCCTATTTCCTATTGCAGAAGAATCCCCATGCTAAGTGCCCGTTAGGCCAAGGGATTCAGGTCGCCCACTATGACGTTACGATTTAATTTTGAAAGTACGGAGAATTTTCCAACGTTCAGATACTTTTGACGTCATGACATTCAATACGCTCCATATTAAAGCTAAACAGGGTGTCTGATATTTAGTACAAATGGAAATATGACTACCATGAAAACCCAAAGTAAGACAGTTATTTCTTAAGAATATATTTTCAAACATACCTTTAATAAATACTGTATACTGTGTCAGACCTCCACATAAATTTTGTTCATTGCTACCGTCACATGATAAGTCACAGGTTTTTGGATCAACCTTTGAATTTTGGACGTCAGAAAGACAATGACATGTCGTGTTCTAAAAAAAAATCATTGCATTTTGTGAAGGGACGATATTAACAGAGCCCTCTCAGCAGGAGAGGTTATCACACATCACATGAATGTATTGAGGATGAGATTAAGTCACAAAGTTCTAATGACAAATATGGATAATGACCATATCCCTGTATGCACAAAATCGATAATTATGATGCAGAACAAAAATGAAATCAAAAGCAACAAATTTCAAACAAAAAACAAAACAAAACAAAAAAACGAATGAAAGGAATAATTTTGCTTAATGAAGAACTGTACTTCTTTGAAGAATTTGATTTATGAAATCGATACCATTACATGTATCAGAGAAAAGGACGACAAACAGAAAATGAGACTGACGGACGGGCAGACGAAGAAAGACGCATATTCCAATCAGCAACCAAGGATGGTCTATGATTATCATTGAATGAAGGTACATCAGTATCTACCTGGAGAGCGAAATATTCAGTAGAGTTGTTGAAGCAGAGTCTTGCACATCGTCCTATTATATTGTCAGTGAAGATGGCGGTCTTTACAATGTCTCCGGCATCTATAGAGCTTTCCAGGTAACAACCTATGAACAGTTTAAAACTAATAAAATTACTCTGCAATATGTAAAAGTGATAAAAAAGTACTAAAATATATAAAAAAAATTTTTAATTTGCGTTATTGATACTATAACATTTTTTTCAGAATATACCTGTAATAGATATCCAATCTGTAAGTACACCAAAGTCACGTGTCCAGAAAGAATCCAAACCGGATATATTTACTTTCACATTCTGGACTTCATCACCGGATATGACTTGTCCGCCATACTGCGCCTTACAAAATCTATTTGCTTCTATCCAAGAGCGTTGCGTATCTATCACTATATCACTGATCATTGCATTGGAGACTATAAAAATAGTATGATTTAGAAATCATTTATTTAATGCAAGATTATATGACAGAAATTAAACAGTTTGAACGAATGGATCTTCATCTTGAATGGTTATTGATCAGGTAACTGGGAGTTGCTATGACTGTAGTACATGTAAGTACCTCAGGTGTTGGTATGTCAAAATACTCAAAACAGGTGCTGACTCCCTTTATGTTCACGTCTGCGGTATTTTCCTTTTGAAAATGTCGAATTGCTATATACATGTAACATAGTTTAAACATATTTTATTTTCCAAAACATGAAAATGGGATTGGGCAAAAGTTATGCCAACATTATAAACGCCCTCTCCCTAACATATATATCATACAATTTCGTCATAAGAGGCATACACAAATAATGCACTTGAATATAAATAACATGAAAAGGATGAAAAAGAAAACAAACAAAACAAACAAGAATAGACTGATGTATATATACAATGTACTACTTATATATAATTCCCTTATGGAGAGAGATTACCAAAAGACTTTGATTTCTACATAAAATGGAGGATATAAACTTGAAGAAAATGGAGAATGGGATCGTACACGTGTACCTACGTATTAAAAAAAAAACAAATATAAACTTCTTATAGCTATAAATTTGTAACATTAAAAGTTCTTTTAAAAAATAAAACTAATTCAAATTATTCGTATCGTTCTTGATATAAAAATAACGATTCATAAACTAACATGTTCTTGTAAAGAGCATTTACTAAAAGCTTTTTGATTCAAATGTCTGTTTCGTCAATTGGACTATTGGTTACGATTAAATTTCATTGCAGCTAGCCTCCGGCAGTATTTTACTTCTTCGTTTTTTCCGTCATTATGGTCATATTTCATACAGAATTTGTGTGAAAATCATATTAAACGTATATAATCTAAATTTTATAATGATAAAAGAAATTGTACTTATTATCGAAAAGCAAACAAACAAATGATTTTCAAAAACAGGAAGCTTTTCGATTTTATTTGTTTTGATTTACATTTTTAATTATGAAATTCCGAATTTTATAACTTTTCAGATACTCAAAGATCGGAAAATAAAACAAAATGTATCTGGGTCATTGTTCCAAGTACCCTGTTCCTGTACTTAAATCGTCTTCCTTATTTTACATGACAGACTTGATGTTTGGTGTAAATCGCAGATGTAAAAGGTTGATTAGGCCAAAGAAAGGAAACAGTTTGTTTACGTCCCGGTCATAGTACTAAAAGCACTTAAAAACTTTTTTCCACGAGGAGGGAAAGGGGGTAGTCATATGCGCAGAAATTCTGTGGTTTTCGACAAAAAATCATTAATAAGATCTTTAAACATGTAAGTGTTTCAAAGAAGGAGGAGGGATCATAAAGATACTTTGTTCTCTTCATAACCTACATTAAGCTTATGCATTGGTCTTGTGGCATTCAATTCAAGTTACTTTTTCCACATGCATTGCAATCCATGGTTGATCTAGATTTTTTCCGTTGGGAGTTTCAAACTAACCGTAGGGGATGGGGGAGTTCAAGCTTTAGATTTTGAAAAACAATGCACAAACATTTGAGAAATCAGATTTTTTTTTTTTTTTTGTCTAATCAAGATTGTCTTCCCCCCAAACGCAACCCCTTCCCTCTAGATCCGCGTTTGCTATACAGTATGTGACATAATTTTAAGTCGTTGGTCCAATTTTATGAGTTCACACGATACTGTTCCAAAGAAACATTAGAATACAAAATGAAAACGCGACATTCATTTTGCAGAATCAGTAATCTTGTCATGATTTGAATATGTACACGTAAGACAAAAGATTTACCTCAAATACGGAGGTCATGATTCTCCGATGTTCAAAATAGGACATAATGCAACATTACGATGTTTATAATAGGACGCATGCAACATTCTTTTATGTTTCTTCTTCTTCGGGGTTGCTGTTTTATTAAGGGAGATACGTGTATTTGAATAATAGATTAATCTGTTTAAGGCAGATAACAAAAATGGAATAAGAAATTTGTTGGAGTTTGACCGTCTTCATCTGGGGGAGGGGGTCTATTAAATATATAGTAACTGTTGTACTGATACGTGTACAGTATCGACAAAATACATCATATAAGCAATATGAAATAGATCCAAGAAAATTGTATTTCTTAAATATATAAGCTACTCTCTCCTGTCGATATAATTAACTTTTTTACTATCTGAATCACAACATATACAGTAGGGAGTTCAGTAAATTCAGCTTTCGTAAAACTACTTACCATAAGCAAAAGTAGTAAATATAAGCAAGCCTATTAAGATGTCCATTGTTGAAAGTGCTTTGTGATATATGTATTGAACTTCGTCATCTTATGACTAATGGATAAAGTGGCTGTACTCCATCGTGACCGGAATTTACTGACCGTAACCAATTATTCACTATACTAGTCTTCTTCCGGATTCAGTATTTAAAAAGAGAAAGGAAGGTTAAATTCAGGTTAGGAAAATAATCGGATCAATTCAACCATGTCGCTTGTTATCAATCCGTATTTATTTTAAGACTTTAATTGGACTATGGTAGCAAACGTTAAAGATTGAATAAAGTGAAAAAATATCCATTTCAATTTCATTTAATCGTCATGTAACTGTTTACATACATGTAATGTGGCCACGGCCCTTCCTATTTGGACCAAAAACGCCGTAAATCTAAACGCGAAAAGAACAAAAACAATGGAAAATCCTTGACATTGCGTTGATTGTTTGATATTTTCAGGGATGAGGGAGGTGTGGTTTGATATTTTCAGGGGTGGAGGAAATGTGGTTTCTATGTTTTCTTTTGTACTGTACTTTTGGGGGAGGGGATTATTCTAGAAGGAGTGTTGAGGTTTACCATAGCCGTCATACTTAATTGAAATCGTCATCAAATACATTGTATATACTATATGAAACCCCGATAGGACCGTAAAACTCGCTATTGAACCATAGTCATATCCATCAGCGGTCGACAACTGCGATGGCGATAGTGTAAAATTGTTATTGTGCAATGGTGCGATAGTGCGACTGTTTCACAACATATCGCCTCAAGGTCATCTAGATGAAAAAGGGATGCTAAAGGAATGAAGAATAGTTCAAACCCCACTTCCTCCTTTCTCCATGCACCAAGAGATAACTATGTGAAATGAAATAGCTTTACGTGTATTTAGTTCATTTTTTCTTTCTCTTTTTTTCTTGCCATTTGTTTTGCTTTGTTCCATGAAAAGTCATTTCATCAACGTTATATCCCCCAAAATAGGGGAGTTCTTATACTATCACTTTGATCTCACTCAGTACATTTTTGTATTTGTCATCACACTATCTCATCATCTCACTATCAAATTAAGATCTATGGCATGACGGTGTAATAGTGAGCAATGGCCCTATCACAATTCCATACAAATACCTGCAAATACTGTTTATCAATTTACATACTGGTAAATGAAAAGTATTGTGCCATGCTACACGTATCCAATGGAACGGAACAACTCGAAATACAAACTCGAACGCTAGAGGACCCAAAGTACTTACTTGCCTTCTTCACAACTGAAGTCGAAAAATTCACCAGTCAATCGCATCTCATGGATACCATGTTTTTATTGGATCGCTACCAAAAACAAACACTTGATGGAGGATAAATAGATTACTTTCTTCCTATATCTTTTCATTTAATTCTGTAATGCGGTAATGTTAAATAGAAGGGGATGCGTCAGAAAATATCAAACATTGACTGCGATCCCATTACGTTTTAGCTTTGACCTCAGACTTTGACCCCCTTAACAAGGGTCAAAACTCTTGAATGGTAGCTGCAAACGTTTTCAATTTTCAGATACATTGTATTATATGATTGATACCAAGCTCTTAAACCTTGTGACCTTGACTTTGGAGTTTGAGCCACGTTTAACAATGATCATAACATTAGAATTGTAAATAAAAGGACTTTCATATTGCATATGAGTATTCATTGTGATAAGACATTATAACAGCATCATGAGAGGGCTTTTCTTTAATGTTCTTTATTCATCCCTTTATGTATCATCACCATCATCATCATCATCATCATCATCATCATCATCGTCATCATCATCACCACCACCACCACAACCACCACCATCATCATCATCGTCATCATCGTCGTCGTCGTCGTCGTTGTCGTCGTCTTCGTCTTCGTCGCCGTCAACAACAGCGTAAAGAAAATTTGTTGTCTCTATTATAATTCGATCCCTGTATGTATAGGTAGAATGATGGAAAAACGTGTTGTCCGTTTCCTATCGTCTTCATCGAAAAACAATATATATAAGTATTTAAATTGGTGTTAACATATAAAAGATTAGCATTCATAGTGTAGTTTTGAAGACTTTGGAACCACAAAAGACAAACGAACATCAAAAATTCCCTCGCTTTCTTCGTCAGTTGGATTTCTCTTGATATTTGAAACAACTTCATTTGTTGATGGATGAAGTCCATGGTCTTTTGTCAAGTTTTCTCCCAATGACGGAATCGCCAAATCATAGTCATCAGACACGATCTGTGTTGCAGCAGCTAAATGGTAGACCTCTTCCACATGTGATACAGAGCTACCCGTAGCATGTGTTGTTACGTTAGAATTTTTCGTTTCATGCGAGATTAGTAGCTGCGTATTCGATGTTTTTGAATTTGGAATACCTGTGTTTGAAGTCTCACAGTGTGTCAAATGTTTGTATCCAGCATCATCCTTATCACCTGAGATAGTCAACTTTCCCTTATATTCATGATTTTCTAAATCTTTCGTTGACTCCGTAGAGAGCATTAACTCAGATGCAGGTGCCTTCGCAAGTGAGTAAATTTCCTTTGGCTTATCGAATGTTCCAACACAAGTGACGTTTGCTGCAGTCATCGGATTCTTTGCCAGTGAGTAAAGTTTTTTGCGCTCCGAATCCTGCATATGATGACTCATGGTTCCTTTTGACGGGGCGTTGCGTTTGTTAGGTTGATGATACTGTCTTCCATATACAATCCTTTCTTCATTACGTAATGGGTTTATAGAGGATGGAGTAGTGTATCTTGGTTTCAAAAAGATGCGTTACGTGTGTTTGAATCAGTCCCTCTTTCTGGCATCATATTATAGTCTGATGACGGAATAGTCTCTTTCATAAATTTAGCTTTATATGTAATGATAGGTTTCGTTGACAGAACAGAGTCGAGTGTGTCAGAAGAGGCACTCTGAAAGTTCAACTTTTTCAAAGGATTCTTATCTTTTCGGATGTACCATTTCCATCTCGCTTTGTGCTTTTTAAATCTGTTGAAAGAAAAAATACTGTATTCGATCATATCTATTGAATATGAAAGTGGTAGATAATAAGGTTTGAGCAGAATATGATATTTCTTCAAGAGGGATTAATGATATGAATAAAAAAAACCCCGCTAACTCTCAGTTTCACGGCCCATATGGCCTTTAAATTTTTCCAGTGTAAAAATACGGCAATGCGTATTTCAGCTAAGGAAATCGTCTGCTTTTTGAGAGTTTATTGCAAATGTTCACATAAGACCAAATTGTCTTCTTGAACAGCATTTTGAACTAATTCTAATTCACCAGACATGTTTCGGACAGTAAAGCTTCATCAGCGGTACTTCAAGGCAAAGTGATTATCAAACAGCCAAATTTATTCTAGTAGCGCCCTCTAGTTTGATTTTTTAAATTTTGTCTATCTTTTGTATAAAGGGTGTACGACTCCCTAGGGAGTCGATTCAGTAGCATAGTTAAATACAATCTACGACAAAAAGAGCCTTAGAGGGAGTGAGGATGCTATAATTTTAACCTCCTTTTATTTCTATCAAAGGGGTAGGGCCACGAAGCCTGATATTGGCCCTAATTTTGAACATTGTACTTCATAGAATTTTTAACTGGGATTTGACATTTTGAAACGTTCTCTACTGTTCACGATTCTATCTTTTGTAAACATTGCGTTTATCAATAGCTTTTAGCGCTTTGAAAACACCAAAATAGGTCGTATTCCGCGAAATTGATATAAAAACGACATATTTCTATTTAATTAGCAATGGCCGCATGCATTAAGTATTGGATATACGCCGAAAACAGTTCATTCTTAAAGATATTGGACAGTTTGAGGCCCGCAGGGCCGAAAACTGTCCAATATCTTTAAGAATGAATTGTTTGAGGCGTATATCGTACTTAAAACATTGATCACTTTTCAAAGTGGCATGACCTTTGACTTTGTTCTTATTATGTTAATTGTCTTTACTGTAACGAAATGTAATCACTTCAGGTTCTAACATTCTCGCTACTAGCAGTAGTGACTCGTTTATAAAAGAAGATAATGGAGATGAAATTTTCAATTAAAAAAAAAGTTGTTACAAATTATGACGCAGATTCCGTAAACCAAGACGAAATTGGATGCAATTTTTGGAAAAAGAATCAACGAGAATACTTTGCGTGATGACGATTTAGTTGAAGCTTATTTGGATATATAGAACAAAAGGGCGTGTCTCTAAAATTGTCGTTTTCCAGACAAGCAAGAAATAATATAGTGCCTTTAAATACCGAAAAGAAATCAGTGGGGACGCTCAACTTCTGCTACGTCTTTCGGTACGCTTTTTCGACATAGTAACTTTCACACTTTTTTGGCTTATTACATTGTTTAGATTTGAGGATCACTGACGAGGGTTAAGTACCCGAAACGTGCATGTCTGGTCCATGTTGCCAATTTACCTGTTCTTAAATGATGCTATTCAATATGAAGACGTTTACATTTATACCACTTGGTGAGTGTCACTGCTGGTGGACCAGGAGTCCCCGAGGGCACATGTAGCCAAGTTCGATCAATTTCGGTTGATCGTTTCTTCAACGAATTCTAAAATATCTGTTATCAAAATTTCTTGAAATTTCTAAAACGTGGGTCCTGTAGCATCATATCCCACCCATTCTGCTACGTCTTTCGGTACGCTTTTTCGACATAGTAACTTTCACACTTTTTTGGCTTATTACATTGTTTAGATTTGAGGATCACTGACGAGGGTTAAGTACCCGAAACGTGCATGTCTGGTCCATGTTGCCAATTTACCTGTTCTTAAATGATGCTATTCAATATGAAGACGTTTACATTTATACCACTTGGTGAGTGTCACTGCTGATGGACCAGGAGTCCCCGAGGGCACATGTAGCCAAGTTCGATCAATTTCGGTTGATCGTTTCTTCAACGAATTCTAAAATATCTGTTATCAAAATTTCTTGAAATTTCTAAAACGTGGGTCCTGTAGCATCATATCCCACCCATTCTGCTACGTCTTTCGGTACGCTTTTTCGACATAGTAACTTTCACACTTTTTTGGCTTATTACATTGTTTAGATTTGAGGATCACTGACGAGGGTTAAGTACCCGAAACGTGCATGTCTGGTCCATGTTGCCAATTTACCTGTTCTTAAATGATGCTATTCAATATGAAGACGTTTACATTACTATGTGCAAGGTTTAATAAGTGAAAAAAAATTCAGGAAGATATTTTGAAGGAATCTAGTTCGAAAAACCTAGCTGACCTAAACCCAGCCTTTGACGGTTATTAGCAACGGAAGGGGGGGGGGGGGGGGGCTGGGTCAAAATAACCGTCAAAGGCTGGATTTAGGTAAGACTCTTCGGACCAGAGGAAGTCGCGCAAAAAGTCTTAATTATGAGTAAAATTAAAAAGATGGAGAAAAAAAATTAAGACCGAAAAAAAAAAAAACAAACAAAACGGACTGAACTATATAGTGCCTCTTGCATTATCAGTTCCGACACAACGGCCGATTCTTATGATATATAAGATTGTGCTGGATTTTGCCAACTCCGGAAAAAACATTTAACAAAAATTGGAATAGTCAGTACCACGATACATGGAATTCTTGTCACGTGATTTCTAAATAAGGATTGTACATAACGGTACATACTGTAGATGTCAAAGTACATTTACCTGTGACTGTCCAATATTTTATCTAGGTCGCGTATATTTTTTCTAATAAACGCGACCTAGATTTGATATTGGACAGTCAAAGGTAAATTTTGGACCCTTCGAACAAAGGCATGACGTCACATCAATGTTTTAACTAAGATTACAAACCTTCAAATGTGATTCCTTTGTTATTCATCGGTCATTTTATTTCATAAAGACCGCGAACGATTCTAAATATACGAGGTTTTATGAACGTTCAATGAAGTGTGGAGGTCAATAAAAAACAATGAGGGGCGGAGAAAAGAAAATTATTTCAGTCGCGGGTGTCAATTGTTTTGATTGTGATGAGTATTCGGCCATAGTATAGAAAATATTGTGTTTTAAGTCCGCTAAAAACATCCTTTTATAAGAAATATTAATAGAAGAAGAATGGATTCTTCTATCCCGAAAAGTTCAAAATGCCATTTCAAATCAATCTAGATCCCTATAGCGATTTTTGAAGACCAGTTAATTCTAAATGCCCTTCAAATATTTGTACATTGAAGAACTTGATGGACAAAATATAGAAATATTATCCTCACTTGATTAAAAATTCTTTCCTTATCTCTATTTGCAATAATTTGATCACCTAATTAAAACTTGATTGGAGATAGAACTCATTGTTACTCATTGTTACACTGGGTTTTTTTTCTTCTTTGACCGAATACAGGGTACCTTTCAGACAATTATCGTGATGTATAACAAACTATTTTACTTCTATGGCCTATTGATCGTTACCGTTGCATATTTCGTCCAGATAATTTGCATGGTCTATTTCATTTTGAAAAGCAGAGGACGGTGTATTAAATATTTAGATTTTTATTTTTCTGAAAATTTAAGAAAATCTGCGGTTTGTAAGTCGGATAAAGACCTCGTTGAGGTCTGTATGAAGGTTAGATGCCCTCGGAGAGAACAGGGTGGTGTTTAAAGACCTCGGCCTTCGGTCTCGGTCTTTAAAAACAACCTTGTTCTCTCCTTGGGCATCTAACCTCCATATAGACCTCAACTCGGTCTTTATCCTATACTGAAAAATTTATATGAGAAAGATTATCAAGATATCCTTTTGTCATAAACGTTTTACCTCAGTTAACGCATGTGGCTACATTGAATTCTTCCACAAAACATAAATTTTCCAGCAATTTACGCCATATTTTGTCAATAACATCAAAATGACGTCACTCCATGACGTCATTGCAGTTAAATGGCTCTTTGTTTAGTTATATATTTTTTTTTCTTTTAATCAAAAGCGGTCAACATTCGTGTTTTTTTTTCGGGAGAGATATCAAGCATTTCTCATGAAATTTATTTCTAGAGAAAAATCGAGGGCCGATGTAGGGGTCTCGTGGCCCTACCCCTTTTAAGATAAAATGACATGTTCCAAAATAGCAATTTATAGTAATATATTATGTCAAATTTATAAAAAATAGCCGACAGAGCTGTATAAAACAAATTAATCATGTTAATCCACTTGAAACATTTAATCGCGGGAACGCATTTAAATGCTTCGTACTGCAAAAGGAAATAAAATAGGTGAAGATAATATACGAATCGAAGTACATTTTAAACTAATTTTATTGCACCAGGCACGAATGTCGAATAGGGAATCCTCATCAGTGCTACCCTGAAAGAAGCTTTGTTTTGGCACTTTATCAGTTCGACGTCATAAGTATTACTTTGCTATGTCTGAAACTTGTCTTTTCATTAAAAATATCATCGAAATTAAAGAAGGTTAACATTTAAGCACTATCCCTCCAATGCTATTTTGAACATTAATATTATTTTGATATGCTACTGAATTGACCCCACAGGAAATTTTGAGTTGCGCACTCTGCAAATTGCACAAATTTAATTTGAAAAATATATATATATATAACCAGAGGGCGCTACTAAAATAAATTTTGGTTGTGTCTAAAGTCACTTTGGATGAAATATCACTGATGATTTAAAATCCTAAACACGTGTCTGGTGCATAATAAATACGATTGAAATTTTCTTCGGGAGGTATATAATTGGAACACATTCCGTATTATTCAAGCTAAAGCGATTTTCAGATACAGCTAACAGTCGAAGTGATGAGAACTAATAAGTTAAAGGGAAATTATTTGTATTTTTCCTTCTCCATGGTTACGTATGGTCATTTTACTCCACTTATGCCTTATATCTTTCGAAGATTTTGTGACAATATTTTAATAATTCATTTAAAATCTATTTTTGGTCAAAATGTTTTAAAATTTCATATGCCACAAGAAGAAAGTATAAATTTTCAGATATGTGACGGGTTTTTATATCTTATGTCAGAAAATTGACAAATTATGTGTAAGAGGAAGGGGTCAATAAACATGATATATATACTTACATGTGCCTTGCTCAATTTTGTGCTCTATTATGAGTGCTGTTGAGATTATCGTCAGGGTCTTCTTTAACTCATTTGTAAACAAGATAGAGCTCAAACCACTTGAGCTAGGAACTTTAAATGTACAATGTGAATTGAGTATAGTGAGACGAAGAACCCCTTTGATTTTCAATATAAAAGGTCAAGGTCATTTTGGGGCTACTTCTTTTTTTTTTTGTGAAGATATTTTAAAATTTCATTAAAATTCTATTTTGGGTCAAAATGTTTTGAAATTTCATACGTTTCAAGAAAAAAGGATATTCTTTCACATTTGTAACGGGTTTTTATATCTTATGTCAGAAAAAGAGAAATTATGGGTAAGGGAAGGTGGTCAATATGTGTATATATATATAGTTTCCCCTGTAAACAAGGTAGAGTCCAAACCCTTCTTTACCTAGCTTTAGATGCAAAAGTCATCGCTTTCGTGCAAACGGTAATGTTCCCG
The DNA here is from genome assembly GCA_033119305.1 of Pinctada imbricata. NCBI lineage: Eukaryota > Metazoa > Mollusca > Bivalvia > Pterioida > Pteriidae > Pinctada > Pinctada imbricata. The sequence continues at coordinate 49,977,095 of VSWD01000003.1, read as the reverse complement.
GGAAGGTGAGCGCACACATGTAGGTGCCGAAATATTTGCTATAAGAAACATATTATACATCTCATTTGTTTCAAGACGACTCCCTTGTGCACGAAGCATAACCTTGGCATGGATAATTTAACCTGTTAATGTCTTAAGACTTGTTAATCCATGCACATTTTTTAGCCCCAGTTCTAAACATAATGACTGCCATTTTTCCGGATGTCAAATTCTACTCAATTTGACCTAAGAACATTTCGATCGGTAAGAATCTCTCCTTTATTGGAGCACTCACCCCAAGGGATCAAGGTTGAATCAAAAGAACGTATACAAAATAATCATTCATTCACCTGTTTCAAGTTTATTCTTTTTCATTGTCTGGTTTATAAAAGTCAGTACAAGCGAAATCTATGCTATGACAAATATGGATAATGACCATATCCCTGTATGATCCAATTGAGTGAGTGAACCAACAAAGGAGAGGTTCATACATTGAAATGTGCAACGGTCGAATTGATCTAATCTATTCATATGTAAAAATGGCAGACATTTCTGTTTAGAACTGAGACGAAAACAAATGTGCATGGATTTATAACTTTTAAGACATTAACAGCTAAAATTATCCATGCCTAGGTAAAGTTAAGTACATTGATGAGCTGATTTGAAGAATACAGAGCACAGTATTAACCAACTGAACCTGTTGAACTAACGCTCTGTATTACATCACATGCAGTAGCGTTTATCTAGCGCTATTTTTTACCATTTGGATTAAGAAGAAAACGACTAATAACACTATTGACTTTCAAGGCAACAGGTCAAAGGTCAGGGTCATTTTGGGACTTTTCATGATATTTGTAATACATAAAACATATAAGAATGTTGTTGGGGATAACATATTTGTCATTACAGAGTTATGGAACTAAGATTTTTTCAAGTGAACTGAATAATGACTACCGTCCTGTTCACTCAATCCAGAGCACCCTGATTTCCCGGTTTTCTCTAAAATATGCTATTGTCATCTTCCAAAAAGATATCAATTTTATAGTACTCTTTTAGTCGTAACAGAAATTACTATTGTTTTGACTGTACATAAATTAGTTTAGAAAAAGGACGGAAAATAAAAAGTCTACGGGGATTTTCTATAGTAAAATCGCTGAAAATGTGTGACGTCGGACACTTTGGCGTCACTGTTTACTATTGTTGATACAGAGAACGATATGGCGGCGGCTTGAAATTAACATTGGAATTTCCCGTAGACATTTTATTTTTGATATTGCGGCTCGACGGCATCTGATAGGGTAAGTTGAAGTAAGTTTCCAGTTACGACTAAAGGAGGTCAATTTTCGGAAATAATAATTATCAAGAAAATTCTTCGGACTATAGAATAAATTGCCAAAACAGGATGCTCTGGATTTCGTGAACAGGACAGTAATTAATGCCAACGGGGGTATCTTGCTGCGTTAGCGTGGACTTTATTTATATTTATCATATATTATGGCATAGAGATAAAGATCTGACTGTTCTTTGATAAAAAAATGTTTAATGTAGGATAATTTGACAAATGTCGATATAACTTACATCTTATATGCCCTCTCCAATAACTTCAGGACCACGAGTACAGCTAAGAGGCCGATTATGATCCTTAGATAAATTTCGTCTGCAAATGAAAAGGTGTTACATGTATCATACTTTAAATGATAAGTGAAATATAAAAACATATAATAATTTGTTTCTTTTTTACGTCACTCTTTCCTCTTTTTTATATATGTTTTTTATTATTATTATTTCATTTATTTGTTTTTCATTGAGATTTTAAATTGTCTGATTATCTTTCTTTTATATACATGAGAAACATGAAAACGATTGAACATCATTAAAACTTTTGACAACTAAGATAGTCTTACTTCCTTCTATGTTTTGTGTTCTTTCGTTGTTTCCCGTCATATCTCCGATATCATGGCATGTAGCAGATTTATTTGTGACAGTCTCAAAAGTTTTGAAGACATGAAATGTAGACATCGTTTTAACATCGTTTTATGAACACATCAAAAATCGAAAGTTTCAATGCTTAAGTTAATAGATTATTCAATTTCCATGAGAATGTTGGATTCAGGGATGTAATAGCTTGGTACAACTCGAATTTCTTTCCTTGTCAGAACGTTACATGTATAAAGGAAGTAATATGAAACAAATTAACAGGATACATCGTTTTCTGTCCCGAAATATCTCTATCTAACATATTATGAAAATAAATGAATGAGAGGATGTTCTCTTAGATAAATACCGTACTTTCCTTACAACTAAAAATGATTCAAAAGTAAAACGAATTTCCGTCATGTGAAGCACGATCTTGATAGGAAGATTCTGAATTAAATACGACAAGGGAGAGAGAAAGTGACATAGACATGATGTAGATTTTGTGGTCTATCATAGATGTTTATCGTCTTCAAATTCGATAGCATCATTTAAGAACAAATAAATTTGTAGCATGAAATTCATATGGCTGCTAAAACAGAATGTAAATTCGTCAAGCCTTCAGTCGCTATGGGGATCTATTGATAAAAAGTATAATTATGAATTTCCTCTTTCCGGAATGATCAATGACATTCTGGATTGTGATTGAGTGGCTATCACCATCATCTAACAATACATTTTACATGATATGTACATCAATATGTACATCGAGGCAATAACCGATTTTGGCAAGTTTTAAAGGAACTGATGCGACGGGTGATGTATGCAAACAGGAGAAGCTGACTTTCCCCAGGCACATAGATTAGTTAGAAATATTGTGTACTTCGGGGTTTGCAACTTTTCCAATGAAAATTCTAAATCAAATGATTCGCCTGACCAGACTCAAACTAGGATGGTTTGATCTGTCAAATACATACATACGCATTGTACATTAAAAAGGGCGCTACTGAAATTTTTTTTGTGGCTCCGCTGGAAGCATCACTGATGAGAATTTAATATTCGAAGCACGTGTCTGCTGCATGTAAATTGATTTGGAATTTTCTTCAAGAAGGTAGAGCGTTGGAACCCTTCGACATTACTGATGCTTGTCAAGTGTATTAATTATTTCTTTCCAGCTCTGTCACATGAAAGAAGCTTTGTTTTGGCCTTTTATCAATGTGACATCATATATATTTCTTTTTGCTATTTCGGAAACCAGCCATGTCACATATAAATATCATCGAAATAAAAGGAGTTTATCATCTTAGCACCATCCATCCAATGCTATTTTGAACATAGATTTTATTTGGATATGCTACTGAATCAACCCTACAGGAAGTTTAGAGACGCGCAATCTCTGTAATCTAACTTCAAAAATTTAAAGAGTGCGCTACTGAAAATATTTTTGGTGGCTCCGCTGGAAGCATCACTGATGAGAATTTAATATACGAAACACGTGTCTGGTGCATGGAAATTGGTTTGGAATTTTCTTCAAGAAGGTATAGAGTTGGAACCCTTCGACATTATGTAATATTTGTCATTTTCCCCGCTCTCTTATACTTCGCATCTGTTTCAAGGAACATTTATCAAATTCCACTGTTAGAGAACAGCAACTCTGGCACTTTGTCTTAACGATGTACAAGCCATTCATGCATATCAAAAGTAGTACTGGTTTTAGTTTCACGCCTATAACATGTGTAACTATATGACATCTCCCCCACAATATTCATGGTAAATTATTGATTCATTCGTGTTTTGGAATTTGCACACTGCAGAAAGAGGGACAACTCTAATCTTAATTTGATAATTTTCGGCCCCTTGGCCTTTATCAAGTGTAAAAAACGACGATCTATAACAATTCTAAGTAAAATCCACCCTTGCTTCTCTGGCGTTCATTGCAAATTGCAAAAATTGATTTACAATGAACGCCAGAGATGGATTTTACTTAGAATTGTTGTAGATAGATATTTTACACTTGATAAAGGCCAAGGGGCCGAAAATTTGTGTATTTGGGTGTTTGTGTTTTCATTTGTTATCGTCCCTTCCATCTGGGAGAAATTTTTCAATCTACTGTTAATTTGATACACTAAAGACACTTAATTCCCTTACACGAAATAGGGAATATGGGAATTCATAACTTCATGTTAAGATATTCGAAACTAGATAATAGAAATAGATTTCAGAAATTCTTATTTGATATGCTTTCGCAAGATTTTAAAGAGATAAATTTTAGGTCATAGTAAATAAATGTTTTGTTTAACGTCCGGATCTTTTTCTTAAAGTTCCCTCCCGCCAGACACAATAACACACAAACACATGAATACTAGTAAGAGATTATATTACTTCAAGAACCAGTAAGTTCTAAGAGTAAGTGTTTTGAATATTTTTCCTTGACATGGTCGCCATAGCACTTTCTATGTAGACATAGCCTCAGACAGTGCATGTATTTTATATATTGTTTTCATTTTCGTGCGTGAACATCGACGGCGGGTGCGGCTAGCAAAACAGGGGATGCTTTCTCCTCCCGGGCACCTGGACCGGGTTGCTCAAAACCCTGGCTAAATTTATCCATCGGATAAAGTTATCCATTGGTTTAACTGCTAACCACTGGTTAGTTAACCTCTGGAGAACGTTAAACTTAAAACTCAAACGATAAAGGACCAGAGCCACGAACGGCGATATCGGCCTAAAGTTTTCGTATATTTTCAAACGCAGACTATGTTTCTAAGTTATCAATAAAAGGAAAGGAGAACATTTTGTCTTTCGAAACGTTCGAAGCTGTGAGATTCCGGACATGTCTTTAGAAGAAGATACTTAGCTTCTGACTTCAACTTCACTTACAGATACATAGACGATGTGTTGTCCATCAATAATCCAAAATTCGCGGATTACCTGAGCAGTATCTATCCTTCGGAGCTTGAAGTCAAAGAAACTACAGAGACAAATAATTCAGCATCCTATTTGGACATAATGTTGTCCTACGACACTGATGGTCACATGAACACCTCACTCTATGACAAACGTGTCGACTTCAATTTCAGCATTACGAACTTTCCTTTTCTGAGTAGCAACATCCCTTCATCGCCTGCTTATGGCGTTTTCATATTTCAGTTGATACGCTATGCCAGAGCAAGTACCAAATATACGGATTTTGTTCTGAGAGCTAGGCGTCTTTCAGATAAGCTTCTCAGTCAGGGATATGTTTGTGACCGACTAACATCGTCACTGAGGAAGTTCTACGGTCGATAAGGGGAACTCGTCAAACACTTTGATGTCCCACTATCCAGAATGGTGGATGATATTCTGTCATAGACCATTTGAACCATCCAACCAAAGATTGTACTCTATATCTTCCAAAATGGAAGTAACCGCATGTGACAGTTCTACCGAATTGAAGCGACGGGTGTTGCATGCAAGCAGGAGATGCTTACTCTTCCTGGCACCTGGTCTCACTCTCATATCGGGAGTTCGCTTCTTTTCATATGGTGGAGGTTTTTTGTTTCTGTTTGCTTTGGTTCCTGTTTTATCCTGATTTTGTATGCCTTCGGTTTCTGATTTTCTGAATTATCGATTTTGTACTGTGGACAGGGATATGGTCATTATCCATATTTGTCATAGAATTATTTAACCACTGGATAAACCTGTGGTTAGTTTCCCATGATGCAAAGTTAGCTTGCTTAGAAACCAATATGGCAGCATTGTCTAGGGAGAAGGGACGATTTTTCCCCGATAAAAGAAGTGAAAGAGTAACTATGTTCGTAACAAATTGAGTTTGTATATTGCCACAAGATGCACTACTGTCGAAAAGACAAAATTCATTGTCACTGTGAAAAAACCCGATGAAGCGAGAAAGGGTATAGGTTCAAGTACTCTTATCTCTAAATGTTCCGAGTGGCAAATAATAAATTACGCATGTTTTAATAAACTTATTTGATTGTTATAGGAATTAAACACAAAACGTAATATAACCTACTCTCCTGTGCACTAAATCCAGAGCACCCAGGTTTGGCAATTCATTCTGTCGTCTGAAGAATATACCTTTAAAATTATTGTTTCCAAGAATGGACCACCTTTCGTAACTGGAAATAATCTTCAACTTACCCTATCAGCTGCCTTCAATCCGCAATATGAAAAACAAAATGTCTACTGGAAATATCCATGTTCATTTCAAGCCGTCGCCTTATTGTTCAATAGTACACAGTGACGTCAAAGCGTTCGACGTTACGCATTCTCAGTTCTTTTACTATAGAAAATCCCCGTATATTTTTATTTTCATTCAATTTCTGACTTAATTGACGTACAACCAAAAACAATGGCATTTTCTATTACGACCAAAGGAGTACTATAAAATTACTTTCTTTTTAAAAGATGACAATATCATATTTAGAGAACACAGGGAAAATAGGGTGCTCTTGATTTAGTGAACGTTTTCGTTGTAACGATGCGTAATCTATTGTGACAGTCTGTCTCCCGGAACTTTGTTTCAAATTCAGTACCACGGATGTGAAGGGTCTATTTTTCTATATCAACTTTCTTCAATTCATATATGATAAAAAAAAATTGAGTCAATTTTTTTATGATTTATGATTTTATTGTACCAATTCTTTCTTTTGATCATCAATTATCAACCAAACTTGTTCGCTGACATTTAGCATTTGAGATGACTTTCGTAAGAAAACATCGGTACGTCACAATGTCATAGCTCTTTATAAAGATTTGCCGCGTTTTTCTAACCCAAAAACTGAACAAGAAATAACCTTATTTTTATTGCATCTTTTAACATGGAGAGCAAAAGAAGGGGGGATCTCCAACCAGCACCGGTTGCAATATCAAAAGCAAAACACCGAAAAACCCTATGCGAGAACACAGAAAAGATGAGCACAACAAGAGACGAAAAGGATACATACGACATAGAAACATTAAACACAAAAGAATACCGAATTGAAGCGACGGGTGTTGCATGCAAGCAGGAGATGCTTACTCTTCCTGGGCACCTGGTCTAACTCTCATATCGGGAGTTCGCTTCTTTTCATATGGTGGAGGTTTTTGTTTCTGTTTTCTTTGGTTCCTGTTTTATCCTGATTTTGTATGCCTTCGGTTTCTGATTTTCTGAATTATCGATTTTGTACTGTAGACAGGGATATGGTCATTATCCATATTTGTCATTAACCAAGGAAACCAATGGACAATCGGTGCTGACTTAAGACGGCCATCTGCTACGAATGTAACAAATGCTATAGATATTCGGATTACGTGCGCACAGCCCTTCCACTTTTCCGGTTACCAAAAGGTATCGAAGAACGTACAATTGGGGTGTAAAATAAGTATGAAAGTACGAAACGCAAATTATGTGCATACATTTAGAATAAAAGTCGTAATCAGTGTTTTGTCTTGAGTATGCATGTATGGACAAGTGCACTTACTGTGTTTATATACCCTTTACAAAACCCAAATTAGTACACTAATTCTAAAACTGATTTCCTCAATGAGCATGACGTCCTTTAATTCGAAACTTGTTCGTAATTTCAGTTTATATATCTCTTGATATTCTTGTATATTTATTGTGTGACAGCAAACGGTTACATTCAAAGTTGAACGAAACTGTTGAAGTTTGATGAAGTTAAATTTGACAAGAATTGTAGATGAATAAGCGTAACCGTAATGCCAATCCCCTGTTAATACGTCCAATTTCAGTCCCACTTTTCTCCGCTTTGTATTTTGATTATAGATAAAGTATTCCTAGTATATCCTGATTATGAGGTATTGAGTCTTGTGAGATTCTCTTCATCAAGATAAAAAAAACATCACTTCAATGTATGTTCATCTACCTAAGCGCCGCTTGACATTCAATTCCAAGTATTCCCCTATTGTTGGATCTTTGACATAGTGCATGCTATAAATCATAGTACATATAACATTACATTGCATATTTGTGTGACGTTTCGGGCTTATAATTTCCTGAATATGTCGTGCGAAAATAGCTATGACGCCAATGTCATACTGATGCAAGTACAATGACAAATATAGACAATGACTATAACCCGATACACAATAAAAAATCAATAATTCAGAAAACCATATACCGAAGAGATTCAAAATCAAGATAAAACATGAATCAAAGAAACAAACAAAAATCTCCATCACATGAAAAGAAGCCAATTCCTTATATGGGAGTGAGACCAGGTACCCAGGAAGAGTCAGTATCTCCTTCCTTCATGCAACACCCGTCGCTTCAATTCGGCAGAAATGTCCCCCACCATTCTGGACAATGGGACATCATAGTGTATGGCGAGTTCCTAGTATCTACCGTAGAACTTCCTCAGTGACGATGTTGGTCAATCACAAAGTATCCCTGACTGACTTGAAAGACGCCTAACTCTCAAAATCTCTATATTTGGCACTTGCTCTGGCATAAAGTATCAATTAAGATATGAACAAGCCATAAGCAGGCGAAGAAGGGATGTTGCCACTCAGAAACAGAAAGTTTGTGATGATAAAAGTGAAGTCTTCACGTTTGTCATAGAGTGAGGTGTTCATGAAAGGAGGGGATCTCCAACAACACCTAGTTGCAGCATCAACAGCAACCTCCCAAAACACCCACTGTAAAACACAAAAATAACACGCACAGAAAGAGACGCAGTAGTACAATGAACGTCAAATCACAGAAAAACATAAAACACAAATGACTACACATAAACCAACGAGACCAATGGGCAAACGGTGCCGACTTAGGACGGCCATCTGCCTCGTGAGTAGCAGACGGTGTGGTTATCCTGGATTACGTGCGCACAACCCTCCCACTATTTCGATTACCCAGAGGTCTCGAAGAACGTACAATTGTGGTGTAAAACAACCTCCTCACTGTCAGATGACCACACACAAACAAGACCGCAAAACGTAGGGGCCCAAGCAACACAGATGAATATGTAAATTGATATAAAAAGAGGGCATGCGTAATACGACCTGTGTTCTGCCGGCTGTAGCGAGCTAATGTATGTTATCACCCGAGGAGTCCGACTGACATTCAGAGAGGACAGGTGGTCGGGGCCCTGTCTTCTCTAAAGAGGTTTGGACAGGGCCCGTCATGGAGTCCCGTCGTCACAGTCAGTCAGCGTGCAAGTATTAAGGATGCGCTGGTACAAGACTGTAGATTGGTCAAGTACCAAGCCAAGTGTCCGTCTGGTGACATTAGGATCATATCCACGGTATAAGAGGCGTTTGATGATTCTGACGCATTTTCGATAATAATTCTGTCTACCTTTGATCTTTCTAATTTTGTTGATCATGTCACCATAAAATTCAGGTTGCGAAATACCCAAAGTAATATAATCTGTTGCTTGTATGGGTCCGAATTTCAAAAGTAGTTGACAATAATTTTTGTAAAATTTCCAGAATGTCTTGACAAGTTTGTGAAAGCGAAAACCTTGACCTAAAAGTTTCTTTGTTATTTGTAAATTTCTATCATGAAAATCCAAAACATTAGTACATGCTCTAGCATACCGGATGAGCTGCGAAATGTAGATACCATAAGACGGTAATCTAGGAACATCACCGTCAAGCCAGGGAAAATTTACTATATTGAATCCAAAGTCACCTCTTTTGTCATACACCCTTGTATGAATCTCTCCATTAATAATTTTGATATTCAGGTCCAAAAATGGTGTTTCTGTGTTTGTGACGTTCGCCTTGTTTAGAGTCAGTTCCTGTGGATAAATGACATTTTTATACTTTTCAAAAACAGGATTGTCGATAGTAAGGATATCATCCAGGTACCTAGAAGTACCATTGAAACATTTCACATCATCATGTTTTCTTTGTTTTTGAAGATTTTGGATAAATTCTTTTTCATACGAGAATAAAAATAAATCTGCAACAAGAGGCGCACAATTAGTACCCATAGGGATCCCTACAACCTGCTTGAATAGATTCCCACCAAATCTTACATAAATGTTGTCCAAAAGAAAGGACAAGGCAATACAAAGGTCACTACATGTCCATGATTTATATGATTTGTATTCTGTATTGGAAAAGAAACCCTTTGATTCAGATGTACAAATATAAGTTTTACCCTCTCGGTTAAAGCACCATTTAATGAGTTTGATCATTAATCTTATCGTGAGGAAGCGTGGTGTACATATTTGAAAAGTCGTACGAAGAAATCGAATTGGCTTGAAAATTTCTCGATTTCATTTTGTCAATCACATCCCCTGAATTTTTAATGGACCAAAAAAAGTTTACATCATTCCTGTTTAGAACAGTTTCACAATATTTTGCAACGTGTTCCTTTATCACCGTGAGTGCTGACGTCAGATTTCTAGACAAAATTGTAGTTGAGCAGTTGCTAGAATTAGCAATGTATCGAAATTTGTAAGGAGACCTGTGCAATTTTGGTATGCAGTATAGTGTAGGAAGATCCAGTTTAGAAATGGGGATCTTGAATGAGAAATTTCACTGTTGTGTTTGTTCAAAATGTTAGGAACACTTTCATTGCTTTTGATATAAGTGTTTGTAGACGAAAGTTCCGAAACCAAAGTTGATATGTAGTAACGTTTTCAAATGATTATGGTGTTGTTTGCTGCTTTGTCTGCAGGAGCGAAGACATATTTTTCGTGTAAATTGCGTAATTTGGATTTAAAATATCTTTCAGATTTAGAACTTGGATTTTCGAAAAGATGAGGATTTTTGTGGAAGTTATCTATTCGAATATCGGTAATATCCAATATGAGGTTCTTCCAGTCATTCAGAGAATGTGATTCGACCCCTTCCGATTTACACCATCTTTTTGTATAGTTATCTAAGGTTTCCATCAGTGCTATAGGACAACATTATGTCTCAATGGTATGCTGAATTACTTGTCTCTGTATTTTCTTTGACTTCAAGCTCCGACGGACATAATCCGCGAATTTTGGATTGTTGATGAACAGCACATCAGCTATATATATGTAAGTGAAGTTAAAGTAAGAAGCTAAGTATATTTTCCCTTCAGAGACCACAGATTGAATGAATTCAGCTTCGTACGAGTAAAGAAAGGTGTGGGCAAGGAGTGGGGGCATAATTGGTTCCCATTGGAATTCCGACAATTTTCTGGAAGACCTTTCCTCCAAACACCACAAAAATGTTGTCGATCAGGAAGTTTAACATCTGAATAATATCTGTGACAGTGTACTTATTTTCAGAAGCGAACTTTTCTGATACAAAGTAGGTTTTACCATAGTTAACAACAATAAATTCATATATACGATTGCCGTTCTTGTTTGTAAACGCATTACTTATAATTTTTGCTAGTTTTTCTTTCAATTTAGAATATGGAACTGTTGTGTAAAGTGTCGAAAACTCAAAGGCTTTGATTGAATGGACTCTTCTGAAATAGGTGGATTTCAGATGTTCTAAAAAAATTTCGAATTCTTTAAAATCCACATCTGGTTTTAAAATACCTCTTCGAGAATATACTGTCGATCGAACAATATTCTTGAAGTTCAGATTTGATTTCAGATAAAACTATAGTGAGTAGGATCGATACAGAATGGTAGCCTTTTTGCATGTTGCCATAATACCCTGGGCTTGTTAAAAGCAGTGCAATGATAGAAAGATTCAAATAGACCTATATAAATTTACGTCCCTACTCAAAGATACAATATATACATATTTATATTGATTCGCTTAACACTTTAATACACATAACAATCCTGATATCATAAACTGTACAATTTATATGATATTTCTAAATAATTGTTAAATCATTGTTAAACATATAATATATTTGTTAGAGCCAAAATATCCAAGCACTGAAAAAGATATGAGTATAAAGATGGGAATCCATCACTTCTTTAAGGCAAAATGTAATCAGATATAATACACTTGATTACTTGCCTAAATGTATTAATGTTGCAAATTTGATTTTTTTTTTTTAATTTGGGGGATGGTTTAGTTCATTTACAGCATCTTTGACTCCTTTATTGTTTGTTTTTAAAGAGCTCATAAGATCAAGCTAGTAGAGCAGCACGGAGAAATGGATGCCATACAAAGATTACTGTACATACTAAACGTCTTAATAATTTGATTTCAAACTTCATTTCATTTAAGGTAGGATTTATAAAGAACTCAAAATCCCCTCCTTTCTTGAAAGATTAAAAGAAAAACTTTGGCACAACCGATTGGGATGTTTCACGGCTAATCATTAAAATACAAACTAATTTATATGATAGAAATTCTTATATCATATTCATTACATTTCAATTAAAAAATTTTATATACTATTTTACTATTCTGGTTATAAAAAGCATACAAAACCGAAACAAAACAAACCACTCAGACTGATAATTTCAATATGTAGGAAATCGACAATTTATATTGTATTTGCTTTAAAGGAACACGAAATGATATTTTTGAAAACGACAAATAAGGAAATTTAACACGTATCTTTCCTTTTCATGACTTTATTTACAGAATTCCTTCCTGTTATTTTTGTGCGTATTACAAGTGTTTGATTAAACTTTGTCCTTCACTTTAGTGCAAAAATTACTATAGTGTTTATTGGGGTTTTTTATGGAAATGTGAATGTTTTTAGATATCCTGGACGTTATTATAATTTCGAGTAAAACCAAATTCTTTGTCAACGCATTATTTACGTAGATGCATACATTAAAATCAATGTGATCCTGAACAAAAAGCAAGTGTAGAGAGGGTTATCTACACCACGTGGGATACCTTAGATAGGGTTACTTTTTGGGGTTTTTTTTTTCATTTTCTAGATTAAAGTTTACAAAATTGATGAGCCGTAGCAGTAGAGCAATGCCTTATAAATAAATTTACTTCGTCTAGGTATATGAAGATTTCATACTTTTTGTAAATACTTCAATAGTTTGTCGACGACAGAAACGTCCTTCACCTAGCAGAGATCTTGAAGTGTTTGAAAAATATGTAGACTTTTCAGATATATAAATGATACGGGCTTACTTATTAAGCATTGTCCTACTGCAACATCTTATAAATTTTGGGCAGTATCACTTAAATGATCGGTGAGAAAACCTCCGTAAGGAATCACATAATCATACGTTTCGATCCAACACGGTGATCTAGGTAAAGTTCAATTATTGTCGTTAACTCTCCTGTAAAATTCTGGCAAGGTATTAAAAAAAACCTCCTCCCTCACTTCTCCTGAATAAAATTGCGCCTGTGTATGTTGAATTCTATCCTTTTTCCCATTATTTTTACCTTTACATATTCCTAACATAAGATGTAAAGTACAATTTTTGATGTCTCAAAACATATAAGAATCATTTATCATTAGATCAACGATTCAACGTTGTGTTGTAATAGCAGTTTTCATTGATTGCTAGTGATCTAGAATGATTGAATCTGCATGTGTCGCTTTCAATCAGTACTGAAGCAACATTTCTGTAGTAGGATGCTATATGATCGTAAGCGGGTTCCTCCTTTCCATTGTCCCTTGGTGAATTGCTGTATTGTTGCTCGGAAAAAGCTTTTGAATAGATGCCATCATCTACTGCTTCTGCGTATTCGGCGTTTTTTGAACTTACAGCTCCTGCTTCTGCTTCGGTGTCTTCGTTTATGATTCTCTCGTCCATTCCTGCTGTTTCTAAACTATAGAGACGAAAAAATTGAAATAATAATGTACTGCGCACGGTTTACGAAAACGATAGACAAAATTCAGAACATCAATCTAGAGGTTTAACAGAATTTAATCTAGTGTATATCATATGATAGCAATAACTAAAAATTCAACGATGAAAGGTACCAAAACAGTGAAATCATATGTACGTATTTGTTTGTAATTTAGGAATCACGAAAAATTGTACTCGGGAAAATAAAGACAGCCTATTTTACCACAAAATTGCTAAATTTCATACTCGCGAAAATTTCTAGTTATACCGTATGTAAACTATGCTGGGCGGGGGTATCATTGATCCTTAAATCAATACTTTTTTTTCATTTCAAAGAAGAGGATATTAAATATCACATCATGAAAGGAACTTGAAGTGTTCTAACTCGAAATCAAACACGTTTTTTGAATAGTAAAGCCTCATCATTGGTGCTTCAAGTCAAAGTGATTTTCAGACATTCTATCTATATTAAATTGAGATCTATGACAAAAAAAGACACACTTACAATAAGAACAAAATGTAATTGCTATGCCAGTCTATGTTATACTTTACCAAACACAATTTCTCGCGAGAATAATTTTTCGCAATTCCAAATCACTCGCGAATATAGCGAAAATTTAGTTTCTCATGAAAATTTCTGGTTATACGGTATAAGAAGCTATTGAAAGCAATGCTATATATAAAGTGCCAAGAGGAAAAACTCCTTACAAAAATAAGCAATACTAGTATGACCCTTATTAGAGGTATCAGCATATATTATTAGCAGTACAAAGACATAAAACTTAAGAATTTTAAGACGTATCGACGAAATGATAGAAGAAAATAACAATTTATAGATTTACATTTGATGTTGAAAAGGTGATATTATGATACCCGAAGCACATTAAACCAGTAGACGTAGTTACCGATGAATTCTCATTTTCTTGACATGAACAAGATGCCCTAAAAATATACAAAGATGACGATAGTCTTATACCTACATTAGATTATTCCCATTGTCCTTCTTCGTTTTGTATGTTTTACAGAGAACCGCTACTACAAATAAGAGGATTGCAAGGCCTACGGCCAACCCTATTAAGACTGAAAAAATGTAAAACGCATTCTTTGTAAATAATAAAAGCATCATACTTCTAGACTCCACTCAATGTAATCAAAAGTAATAATTGATTTTCTGTTACTTGGGAAAAATATCATAGAAGCACAAAGATAACACACAATCATCCGTAAGAGATTAAGTTTTGCGGTCAAGTATGGTAGTCTTCGTGACTTTTAGTTTTATTATAAACATTTGCAGTTTTGGGAAGTCTAATGACACTTGACCCCAAAACTATCATAGTATTACGTTCTTTAGGCATTTTCAAGAGAAAGATGAAGGTTTTAGTCTTATAAGAAAATCATCACTTATTATAAACATCTGTTCCTTTTTCTTCTTTAACAACAGTTACTGCACATACATTCATCCAAGCCTCTTAATTAAAAAAAATTGTGGTATTATGTTTGAATAAAAAATATCATGTGATTCAGGTAATATAAACTATTATTTTCGATAGGGTTACATATCTGAAACATACATGTCAAATGTTTCATGTCCGTGCACTGTATTCTATTTACGCAGTTTGGTCATTGGCTTTTTGTATTTCTTGTGCTGAATTAGACTTAATTGGCTAATTTTGGGAAAAACATCACTGTGTATATGTGTAAGTGAAAATAAAACACAAAACTGAAACAGAATCCAAAATTCACAATCAGTGGACATACAAAACCGGGATGAAAGATAAAGACAAAGTATTCTCACTCACTAACGCCTTGAGACAAAAGAAAAAGATAGACTTGGCAGTTTGAGATTATCTTGCCTCACAATCCACGTGACACATATTATGATGTCATAGAACGTAACGTTACGTCATAGTTATATTTGTGCATTATCATTATGATCACGATTCATGTTCTTGTTAATAAAATGAGCCGAGTGGGATAAATAATCAATCAAGAAGTTGCGACTGAGACAAGGGAACCTCATTCTTGTGTTTAAGATTTGCTTAATTCACGACTCGGCAAGCCTCATCGCGGATTGCAAATCTTTTACACTCGGATGAGATTCCCTTGTCTAAGTAGCAGCATCGTGATAGATTCTATTATTCACATTTAAAGTCACTGTAGATGGAAAACATTGAATTGATATTAGGCATTTTTCATCGTGACGGACTTCGCACTTCGCACTTCGAACATTGAAGAATCAGTGTCGTAGCTGCCGTTCACGTATAAACTCATAAGCGGAGTCATCTACATTTTGATAAGAATACCCAATGGAATTGGTATATTGGACTTCCTGTACTTCTGGCGCGGTTTTTTTTTTTTTTGGCAATACACTTATGACATTAAAGTGCGAAGTTCGAAGTGCGAAGATCGTCACGATGAAAAAAGTCTACTAAAGACAGTGAGATTACTGGATTTGACATTTGTTCCAAGAAGCTGAGGTATGTTATGCTGGTAGGTAATAGTCACAATAAATTGATTTAAAGTCTATACGTTAAATCTAGTAAATTTTATTGAACCGGTATTATTTTTTGATATTCGAACACTCTCTATTTCTAAAATCGAACACTCTTTGTCCAACCAGTCGTATAATTTTATGCAAGAGTAGTCAAATTTGCTGACGTGGCTTTATCTGCACCCATATATGGCCATGTGAAATATCTACCGAATCCTTTGAAATAACTCAACAGAAAAGGTAAGTCATTTTAAACTGGTTTTGTGATATTTTGTACTTCACAAATCTACAATCTAGTCTTGGTACTTGACCAATCTACAGTCTTGTACACGCGCATCATTGAGACTTGCACTCTGACTGACTGTGACGACGGGACTCAATGACGGGCCCTGTCCAAACCTCTTTAGAGAAGAAATGGTCCCGACCACCTGTCCTCTCTACATGTCAGTCGGACTCCTCGGGTGATTACATACATGAGTTCGCTACAGCCGACAGAGCACGGACTGTATTACGCATGCCCTCTTTTATATCTATTTACATATTCATCTGTGTTTCTGGGGCCTCTACGTTTCGCAGTCATGTTTGTGTGAGGTCATCTTACAGTGAGGAGGTTGTTTTACACCACAATTGTACGTTCTTCGAGACCTCTGCGTAATTGGAGAAGTGAGAGGGTTGTGCGCACGTTATCCAGTATAACCACACCATTTGCTTCTTGCGTGACAAATGGCCGTCCAAAATCGGCACCGGTTGCCCATTGGTCTCGTCGGTTTATGTGTAGTCTTTTGTGTTTGATGTTTACATGACGTGTGTCTCTTTTCCGTCTCGTGCTGTACTCGTCTTTTGTGTTTTTGCATCGGGTGTTTTGGTGTTTTGCTGTTGATGCTGCAACGGAGTCTTGTTGGAGATCTCCTCCCTTCTTTCACCTCTTAGAGACTTGTGTATTGCTAGGAACTTGGGTCTCTGTTCTCAGGACTCAAGCTTCAATTTTGTCACAGGAGCCCGTTTATAGACTTTGAATGTCTCGGTTCCTTTTTGCAGATGTGGCCTTTACATTCCAAAATATTCCATAAACGTTAAATGTGATTACTGAATTTGATTATGAAACAATATTAAACCATGTATTTTCTAATTAAAAGTGAAGTTTTCATGTCTGGTCCATGCTGTAAATTTATCCGGTTTTAAATGATGCTATTGAATTTAAAGACGTTTAACATTTGAACTACTTGGTGAGTGTCACTGCTGGTGGACCAAGAGTCCCCGAGGGCACATGTAGCCAAGTTCGATCAACTTCGGTTGATCGTGTGTCTCTTCAACGCATTTGAAATTTTCTGTTACAAAATTTCTTGAAATTTCTAAAATGTGGGTCCTGTAGCATCATATCCCACCCATTCTGCTACGTCTTTTGGTACATTTTTGGACATTATAATTTTCATACTGTTTGGCCGTATTGCATTGTTTAGACTGAGGATCACCGACGAGGGTTTAGTACCCGAAACGTGCATGTCTGGTCCATGCTGTAAATTTATCCGGTTTTAAATGATGCTATTGAATTTAAAGACGTTTAACATTTCAAATCTTATTTTTGTATCATATTTCTCAATAAGGTGAGCTATACAGGTCCATATTTACATTAGTCTGTCAAAAGAGGTACACTTTGTCTCTGTCGGTCGGAATGAAATAAATGTTTAGTAACACTTTCTATATAGGCATATCCTCAGACAGTGCATGTATTTTATATAGTGTTTTCATTTTCGTGCATGAACATCGACGGCGGGTGCGGCTAGCCAACAGCAGATGCTTTTTCCTCCCGGGCACCTGGTCAGGATCTACTTAAATCTTTTTGCTGCAAGGTTTTTATCTATTTATTTATTCTTTCATTTTTATCAAGATGTATCAAGGTTTTGATATCTGATTTACAGAATAGTGCCTTTTCCCTTATAAAACTTGAGTGTGAATATGTTAAACAGCAAAGTCAAGAGTCGTGAAAACTACAGAGTACTTACCTAGCATGTTAACATTTGCGTTTTCGCCCTTTCTTTTCTTTTCTGCTCAATTCAAAGGAGAAAAGGGTAATTAATAAAATGTGGAATTAAAAATTTCATGTCGAGGACAAATAGGCTCGCCAGTAAGCTCAAACTTATTTAGGGAACGGCAGTTAAATATTTCACTAAAGAAGTTCTATATTCGCTAAAAGGAACTTATTGCTCATTTCGACATTTGCCTATCAAGGATAATTACGAACATTCTTCAACCTTTCCAATTGAGCATTTGTTTTACATATTTGGGCATTACCGGGTTTGAAACTTTTCCATATGGCATTTGCAGTCAGAGGACGCTTACTTCACCCGGACACATAGCCCCGCTTCCATTCGGGGGTTCGCGATAACCTTGATAATGGAAACTTTTAACACAATGATGCCATATTCCCCTGGATCTTTAACTCTGAAATACGATTGGTACTTCTTCGAAAATGCGTCAGAATCATCAAACGCCTTTTATACCTTGGATATGATCCTAATGTCACCAGACGGACACTAGACTTGGTATTTGACCAATTTACAGTCTTGTACAAGCGCATCCTTGAGACTTGCACTCTGACTGACTGTGACGACGGGACTCCATGACGGGCCCTGTCCAAACCTCTTTAGAGAAGACAGGGCCCCGACCACCTGTCCTCTCTGAATATCAGTCGGACTCCTCGGGTGATTACATACATGAGCTCGCTACAGCCGGCAGAGCACGGACTGTATTATGCATGTCCTCTTTTTATATCCATTTACATATTCGTCTGTGTTTCTGGGGCTTCTAGGTTTTGCGGTCTTGTTTGTGTGAGGTCATCTTACAGTGAGGAGATTGTTTTACACCACATTGTACGTTCTTCGAGACCTCTGGGTAATGCGCACGTAATCCAAGATAACCACACCATTGCTACTTGCATGACAAACGACCGTCCAAAGTCGGCACCAGTTGCCCATTGGTCTCGTCGGTTTATGTGTAGTCTTTTGTGTTTGATGCTTACATGTCGTATGTCTATTTTCCGTCTCATACTATACTCGTTTTTTATGTTTTTGCATCGGGTGTTTTGCTGTTTTGCTGTTGATGCTGCAACGAGGGCTTGTTGGAGATCATCTCCCTTCTTCTCTGGTATACTTCCATGAATTCAAGGTATTTATGAAAAATGAATTTGGCCGTTTCCAATCATTGCTTATCAAAACACATATAGTGTTTCAGGCTACCCTTAGTGAGAGAATGGATAATCTTGACCTGCAAAAAAAAGCAATAGTATTCTACTCGTCTCCCACTATTGTGACAAATATGGATAATGACCATATCCCTGTATATAACATAAAATCGATAATTCAGAAAATCAGAAACCGAAGGCATACAAAATCAGGATAAAACAGGAACCAAAGCAAACAAACAAAAAACCTCCACCACATGAAAAGAAGCGAACCCCCGATATGGGAGTAAGACCAGGTGCCCAGGAAGAGTAAATATCTCCTGCTTGCATGCAACACCCGCAGCTTCAATTCGGTAGAACTGTCACATCCGGTTACTTCCATTTCGGAAGACATAGAGTACAATCTTTGGTTGGATGGTTTAAATGGTCTATGACAGAATATCATCCTACATTCTGGAGAGTGGGACATCATAGTGTATGACGAATTCCCCATATCGACCGTATTGTCTCAGGTATTACCTTATTTCATGGATGAATCTTAATACGCTAATTCATTTGTGTATTAAACGACACCAGATGTTATGTGATTAAAGTCTAACGAGATAATGAGAAATATAGACGAAAAAGAGAAGATCACTGGAATCGACAATTTTGCACAGCTGCCCCGTATGGTTGCAACGACCATATTGAAAAATAGGAAATCTGTCGAGTCCTGGACGCCAGTCGGTTAATGTATTGCGGTTGTTTGATCAAACAACAAGACGACGTCGAAGTCATGGTATAAGAAAATACAACAGGACAGATATTTATGATATATCGTTCGGCGGTCTCTTCTTATACACATACGAAAAAGAATTCATGCAATATCTGCAAAAACTCAAGAAATTTGACGACTTGAAATTTTTCAACGGCACCTCTAGGTATCTTGAGGATGTTTTGAATATTGATAACCCACATTTTGACCATTACAAAACATATAAGGGGATCTCCAACAACACAAGGTTGCAGCACCCACAGCAAAACCCCAATACACTCATTGCAAAAACACAAAGCAGACAAGCACAAAAAGAGACACATAAGGGACAAGGAACGTCGACGTACAACACAGAAACATCAAACACAAAGAACTATACATAAACCAACGAGACCAATGGGCAACCGGTGCCGACTTAGAACGGCCATCTGCCACGGAAATAGCAGAAGGTGTGGTTATCCTGGATAACGTGCGCACAACCCTCACACTTTTCCGGTAACCCGGAGGTCTCGAAGAACGTACAATTGTGGTGTAAAATAACCTCCTCACTGTCAGATGACCACACACAAACAAGACCGCAAAACGCAGGGGCCCAAGCAACACAGATGAATATGTAAATGGATATAAAAAGAGGGCGTACGTAATGCAATCCATGCTCTGCCGCCGCGAGCTCATGTATGTCATCATCCGAGGAGTCCGACTGACATTCAGAGAGGACAGGTGGTCGGGGCCCTGTCTTCTCTAAAGAGGTTTGGACAGGGCCCGTCATGGAGTCCCGTCGTCACAGTCAGTCAGAGTGCAAGTTTTAAGAATGCGCCGGTACAAGACTGTAAATTGGTCAAATACCAAGTCTAGTGTCCGTCTGGTGACAATAGGATCATATCCACGGTATAAAAGGCGTTTGATGATTCTGACGCATTTTCGATAGTGATTTTGTCTGTCTTTGATCCTTCTTATCTTGTTAATAATGTCACCATAAAATGCAGGTTGTAAAATAAAAAAAAGTAATATAATCTGTTGCCTGCATTGGTCCGAATTTCAAAAGAAGTTGACAATAATTTCTGTAAAATTTCCAGAAAGTCTTTACTAGTTTGTGAAAGCGAAAGTCCTAAAAGTTTCTTGGTAATTTGTAAATTTCTACTATGAAAATCTAAAACATCAGTACATGCTCTAGCATACCGGATGAGCAGTGAAATATAGATACCATAGGACGGTAATCTAGGAACATCATCGTCAAGCCAAGGGAAATTTACTTTGTTAAATCCAAAATCATATCTTTTGTCATACATGTACACGCTTCTATGGATCTCTCCATTAACAATTTTGATATTTTAAAGGTCCGAAAGTGGTGTTTCTATGTTTGAAACGTTTGCCTTGTTTAGAAAAAATCAATTCTTGTGGATAAATAACATTTTTAAACTTTTCAAAAACAGGATTGTCGATAGTAAGAATATCATCTAGGTACCTAGGAGTACCAATGAAACATTTTACATCATCGTGTTTTCTGTGCTTTTGAAGATTTTGGATAAATTCCTCTTCATACGTGTATAAAATAAATCTGCAACAAGAGGGGCACAATTAGTACCCATTGGAATCCCTACAACGTGCTTGAAGAGTTTCTCACCAAATCTTACATAAATATTGTCCAAAAGGAAGGACAAGGCAATACGCAGGTCACTACATGTCCATGATTTGTATGATTTGTAATCTGTGGCGGAGAAGAAACCCTTCGATTCAGAAGTACGAATATAAGTTTTCCCCTCTCGATCAAAACACCATTTAATGAGTTTGGACAGTCGAGCATTTGTTTTGTCTTGAGGAAGCGTGTTGTACATATTAGAAAAGTCGTATGAAGATATCGTATTTGCTTCAAAATTTCTTGATTTCATTTTGTCAATCACATCCCCTGAATTTTTAATAGACCAAAAGAAGTTTACGCCATTCCCATTCATGAGTTTCACAATATTTTGCCACGTGTTCTTTTATAACCGTGGGTGCTGACGTCAGATTTCTAGACAAAATTGTTGTTGAACAGTTGCTAGAATTAGCAATGTATCGAAACTTGTAAGGAGACTTGTGAAGTTTTGGTATACAGTATATTGTAGGGAGATCCAATTTAAAAATAGGGATGTTAAAAGAAGAAATTTCACTGTTATGTTCGTTCAAAATATTGGGAACACTTTCGTTGCTTTCGATATAAGTATTTGAAGAAGAAAGTTCCGAAACTAAAGTTGATATGTAGAAGCGTTTTCAAATAATTATGGTGTTGTTGGCTCCTTTGTCTGCAGGCGCGAAGACATATTTTTTATGTAAATTACGTAACTTGGATTTGAAATATCTTTCAGATTTAGAAATTAGATTTTCAAAAAGATAAGGATTTTTGCGGTAGTTATCTATTCGAATATCGGTAATATCCAACATGAGGGTTTTCCAGTCATTCAGAGCATGCGATTCGACTCCTTCCGATTTACACCATCGTTTGGTAAAGTTATCTAAAGCTTCCTGAAGGGGTATCGACAAAATTTTATCGGCCATATTGGATTTGACGTGAAGCATACTTGAAAACCTGTCGTTCTGCAGAATCAAGACTCCAATTTTAACAATTTTAATACTAAGTTTTCTTTGCCTCAACATCGTAATTTTCCCATCATTTTAAACAAAAACTGCATCAATATTTTTACATGACAACCATTTGAACTTAGTGCACCGAACTGCGCAGCTACAGGTTTGCAGGATTCATGATTAATACCATAACCTACCTTAATAGTTACTATCATCATATGTCTACAAACATTTGTCCTCCAATTTTGATCATACTTTCTCAAAATACCGGGTATCTTCATTTTACATATATGTACACACAAGGGGCTAGTAGCCATATCAACATAGAAATGAATCCAGGGGCGAATCCCCGGAATGTTGCACATTTGTAATTTGTCACTTATAATTCACATGACTATCCCACTTTTCTAAAATATATCATGTAAATAATTAATAATTGAACCGCAAACAGTCGAAATTCTAGTGAATTAACCAAGGAACTTAAAATTCGTTTATTTTTTCTACCTATGTTGGGGCGGATCGGCACGTGAAAATGGCTACCTGTAAAAACTCGTGTTCGAAAAGACATCGTGTTGTATTAACAAGAGATTTATATGATAATGAGACCTTGCACTCAAAATCGAAGGACAAATGGTTGCAGATATAGTATCAATGTAATGTTTGAGGTAAGTTATAGTATTCTTCATAAATTCTTCTGAGGTGCAGCTATGCAGTTCGATGCATGACTTTAAAAAAGTTTCTAATGTTAAAATCTTAATGTAATTTTCCGTAGAAAATATGGGAAAGTATAGCTATTGGGGTTGAGAAAACTACGGATTCAAATAGTTGAAGTTGGAGTCATGACTCGGTGTAAGGAAAGATTTTCAATAACACACTACAAAAAATCCAATATGGCGAATAACGGTTTGTCGATACCCCTTAAGCACTTCGCGACATTTAATAAAAGCTATCTTGGATGTGATTCTATACTTAGGTCCTTTTTTGAGAAGACCACGGAGCTTAAATGTATCCTCCAGAGTTAAAATTGAACAAAGCAAGCACAAATAATATAGCTTCACCATTTTCGGATCTTGATATCAAAATCGATAACGGAGAAATTCAGACAAAGATATACGACAAAAAAGAAGACTTTAGCTTCAACATAGTTAATTTTCCTTGGCTTGATAGAGATGTTCCAAGATTGCCATAGTAATGGATTTACATCTCTCAGCTCATCAGGTACGCTAGAGCTTGCTCCCATGTTTCGGACTTCCATGACAAAAATATACAAATTATCAGTCAATGATTTAGATATCATAACCTGTAAAATCTTTTTTTTTTGGAAATTTTACACTAACTATTCTGAACTTCTTTCAAAATTTTGGACGACTCCAGCATCAGAGTATGTAACTTCATGATTTCATTGCCTTCATTTTATGGTGACCTTATAAACAAAATCAGAAGGATCAAAGGCAGACCAAACTTCAACCACAAATGTAAGAAAATAGTCGGTCGCATGCTTTACCGAGGATATGATCCTAAAGACATCTAAAAAATATTGGGCATGTTACTGGTTAAATCTACAGTTTTGTACCAGTGTCTTTCCCAACGTTGCACACTAGTCAATCTCGACAACGGGACTCTATGATGGGCCTTGTTGAAATCTCGTCAGAGAAGACTGGGTCTTGATTCTCTGTCCTATCTGAAAGTTCGTCAGACTTCGCGGGTGATTGATCTTGAGCTTGCTTCAACCAGCAGAGCACAGACTGTTATACGCATGCCATCGGATTTTTTTTATCCATTTACATAAAATCTGTATTACAAGAGGCCGCTGCGTTTAACTATCTTGTTTGTGATGTCACTTTACAGTGAGAGGGTGCACATTGGTCTCCTGCCTTTTATGTGTTGTCATCAATGTCTGATGTTTCTGTGCGTCTGTTACGATTGTTTTGTATGATGTTCTAGTGAATATTGTTGTGTCCTTTTGCGATTTGTAATTTCGCTGGGTGAGTGCAGGGTGGTCATGCTGGAAATCATTCTGACTCTTTCCTTGCCATTTGTCAACATACATTTAGGTCTTCATCACATTCGTACGGAGTTTTACTCTCTTACTTTAAACAAATTGCATGACTTGATCGAATCATCAATGATCTTACATTTTACTGACACCGGTTCAGCAGAATATCGCCTACAAAGTATTATCATTGACATCTCGTCAAACAGACTTTTTAATGCCGTCAAATTTGACATACCTGTTAGCAGTGAAAATCGTCCCTTCCTTAAAATCAAATTTGCAAATAAGGGGATCGATGCTCTGCGTTTAAGCAACATTCTAAATAGCAGTTCTGTTTATGATAAAATCCCTCCTTAATCCGTTGCTTCCTAAATATCTATTAGTAATTATAAACAAAATTTGAAATGCCGAGATGTACCTTTCACAAAAACCTATTGGCCATGTGGTTGCCGGTGACATTAATATCGTCGATATCAATAACTTAGGAACCTTCGCAATAAAGGTCCAAAATACAGGGAACCCCGTTCCTTCACATGGCGGGAAAACTTTGGAATAATTATGGATTCATGTGAGGAGTTCGCCAGACTGCCTGCAAAAATGAGGACGTAGAACTAGACACAATCTCCGAATGGATGAAATCCATCGGAAAACTACTTAAATGAAGAATAGGGCGTCTTGAAATGCACAAAAATCATACAGGCACCGCTTCATCGATGGTTCGTCCAGGTGCTCCACAAGAACCTCTTTCCATTTTGCTCACGAAAATATTACCTCGCATCAAGCAATGTCTTCAAACATACTGCGAGACAACTTATTCAAGAAATGGAATCAATCAGATGTGGATCCTAAAAACGTTCTAAGGGACTGTTGGAAAATTTAAGCGCTACCGATTTCAATCATATTACCAGATTAAGTATTTCGACTTCTCCACGCTCTACACTACCATCCCACACCAAAAACTAAAAAATAGACTTGCTAATATTATTCGCAACACCTTTATTTCAAAAATGGTATTAGGAGATACAAATAACTCGTCATAGGGCGGAAGGATACTTATTTCGTGACGGAACACTCTGATTCAAACAAAAAGTATAACGAAGACGATATCATCAGGATGCTCGAGTTTTTGATTGACAGCATTTTTGTTGTGTTTGGAGGAACCGTATTCCAGCAGATAGTCGGAATCCCCACGGGTACCAATTGCGCTCCACTGCTTGCGGACTTATTTTTATATTCATACGAAGATGACTTCATCCAGACCTCGCTCTCGACTTGGCGAAAGCACCTCACATCTCAGTTCAACTTTACCCTCAGATACATGTACATAGATGACGTGTTGTCCATCAATTATCTGAACTTTAATGACCATCTGCATGAACTCCAAGATCAACGAATCAACAGAGAGAGATAGACCACCCGCTTCGTATCTGGATATACTTCTATCTCTCGACGCAAAGGGCCATTTGAACACCTCACTGTATGACAAGCGTGACGATTTCAGCTTCCACATAACTAAATTTTCTTTCATGAGTAGCAACATTCCGTCTTTTCCTGCTTATGGCGTTTTTGTTTCTCAGCTGATACGGTACGGCAGGGCATGTTCCAAATATTAAGATTTCATAGTTAGAGCCAGACGGTTTGCAAGTAAGCTGCTTGTTCAGGGTTATATCACACAGCGGCTGAAATCATCATCGAGGAAGTTCTTCGGTCGCTACGGGGATATAATAAAAGCAAATAAGATCCCCCTTTCCAGAATGATCAGTGACATTCTACATTGTGATTGAATGGCTGTAGTCATAACCAAACAAGACATACTTACCTGATATGTACATCAAAATGTACATCGAGACAATCACCGAATTTGAGGTTTCCATGGAGCTGTTGCGACGGGTGTTGCATGCAATCAGGAGACGCTGACTCTCCCCGGTCATTTTGTCTCACTTCGGAGTGTTGTTCATTCCATGGTTCGCAGCCGTTCCGATGGGAATTCTTACGATTTTGCCTTGCCTACTAGACTTTGAGACTGAATAATTGTAAGGTACCTCTTTGGTGTTTATTTATGTTACCTGGACGACAATTTTCTTTTTCTAGATACTTACCTTGTTGAGGTTTTGTATCTTCGTCTTTAGAAGGACTTGAACTTAGAGTCTGACTGTTGTCTTGATACAGTACTACAAAACAACCAACAACCAAACTTCTATTCAGTCATATTTGAGTATTTCATTTGTGCTTGCATTTTTTCCTTATTTATAATAAATATGCAACTCGAAAAAATAAACTGAATGAAGGAATTTAACAGAGAGCGTTACATTGAAAATATGTAGATCAATATTGATAATGGTAAAGGCAAAAAAGATCGAAGAGCTGAGGATGCAATAATATTAAGCCATCTCTCGTTTGGCATGCATTGATAAGTTGAACAGTTCTTCATGTATTCTTCAAGTATGAGATGCCTTTTGGGGATTGTGTGTTCTTTTTACAATGATTCCTTTATTCTTTATCAATTATGCTATGAAAAACTAAGTTTCACCTTTCGTTGTCATGGTTTGCATCTTCTTGGTTGACAATCGAACGGTGCCATGACTTAAAACTGATTTACTTATTCGTTTCGATGTCATAGAATAACTGGAACTTGATATGCTCACTTTTCTTCTAGTCCTTAAACTTGCTGTGGTCGATTTTCGACTAGATATAGTGGTTGGTTTGAAAGTTATCCTGTCTTTAAAATTATTTGAATACATTTATAATAATGTGATTGTAACTTCAATCTGAATGATAAATCAAAGGGAAACATGTCTTACTTCCGATGCGAGAACAGCGTTTTTGACAAAAGAAAATGGTAAAGCAGTGTATCAGCCGAGACGAAAAGAAAGACAAAATAAAATCGTGATATTTTCAGCTATAACTGATCAATGAATGGAACTTGATAATCGACTTCATCGGCACGAATGTTATTCAAGTCATTTATATGTATTATAATCTCGATTAATGCTTATAGGGTAGGATAGGAATGCGCAGTATTAGTATGGATTGGATACCATGGGATGGATTTCGATGGATAGGATCGTATATAATTGGGTAGAAGATTGATGTAAGATTTAAATATGATAAGATAGAAACACGTGGATGACAGCTCTTGGTTTGTATGATTCACCACGTTTTGTTTCTTGTTCTTTGTGTTCCAATGATTTGTTTGCTGTTTTGTTCTCTTTGTCTAATTGTTCTCTTTTGTCTTTTGTTGCCTACTGTTACGGTAAGTGCACAGTTGTTGTATTATAGACTTTTCCCCTTTATTTCAACAGAAACTATTAGACACATCAAATGCCTACCTTTAGTTTTACATAGGTTGTGCAAGTTCACCTTGCATTTATCTTGGTTACATGTTATCCTATAAGGACTCATGTCAAACTCGACCAATCCGTAGGTACAATTGTTCCTTTTTGGATCTATCCAGTTTCCATTACCTGAAACATATCAAACCTTTATTTTACTGTTAATGGTGAATGTTAAACGTCTTCAAGTTCGACAGAATGTATGTGATTTCTTTGTAAATGGATCTAAATTACTTCATTAAAAGAATATGAAATGATAGGCTTCATGTCACTTAATATTTAACTTATCTTTAGGAAAGTGATGTTAATCAAAATTATACAGCTTATACAGAAAAACAGGATTTTTGTAGCTAATAGCAAATACAAAAATAGAAAAAAGCTTTAGTTAATAAACAAATTTGATTTCTATTTACAGTTTTGTTTTGAGAGATATGGATATGCAAGATTGAATCTTTGTATCAAACATCCAATAGATACATGTTATGCCCCATCGTAGGAACAAAACGGTCAAAGCATTTGGATTTTTATTTGACAAAAGTTAAAAAATCATCAAAGTATACCAGAGAAGAAGTACAATCCGTAGTTCAAGCGTCAAACATCCAGGGGAATATGGAATAATTGTGTAAAAGAAAGGAAGGGATTTCCAAAAACACTCGGTTGCATCACCCGCAGCAACACACCCAATGCAATAACACAGAGCCGACATCTACAGAAAAAGACGCAACAGGGACAAAGAACACCAACTCACACCATAGAAACATGAAAGAAAGGAGGGGATCTTCAACAACACACGGTTACATCCTCACAGTAAGATTAAGAACAAAAGGCCACACATGATTCGAACCAACCACACTTATTTACACCATAGAAAGATGAAATTCAATCGACAACACTTAAACCAACGAGACCAATTCACGCCATAGAAAGATGAAACTCAAACGACAACACTTAGACCAACGAGACCAACTCACACCATAGAAAGATGAAACTCAAACGACAACACTTAAACCAACGAGACCAACTCACACCATAAAAGCATGAAACGAAAACGATCACACATAAACGAACGAGACCAATGCCGAACCGGTGCCGACTTCAGACGGCCATTTGCCACGCAAGCAGCAGACGGTGTGGTTATCAGGATTACGTGCGAAGAACCCTCCCACTTTTTCGATTACCTACAGCCTTAATCACTAAATCCAGAGCACCCTGTTTTGCTGATTTTCTCAGCCATCTTAGGTATTTTCAAATTATTCATTGTCTCCATAGATTGACCTCCTTTAGTCGTAACTGGAAATGTGCACGAACTCACCTTTTCAACTGAATATAACCTGCCATACGAAAAAGAAAGTGTTTACGGGAAATTCTCATGTTAATTTCATCCCGCCGCCATCTTTTCTCCGTATTAACAATGGTTAACAGTGACGTCATGGCGTCCGACGTCACGCATTTTAATCATTTGTACTATTGAAAATCCCCGTAGACATTTTATTTCCCGTCGTATTTTTTAACTTATAATTAGCTTCGCACAATCAAAAGGGGGCATCCTGTTAGGACTAAAAGAGTTCTATAGACTTGATATCAATTCATAAGATGACAACAGTATATTTCAGAAAAAAATTGCCAAAACAGGGTGTTGTGGATTTAGTGAACAGTACGGTAGAGGTTTCGAAGAACGCACAATTTTGGAGTAAAATAACCTCCTCACTGTTAGATGAACATACTACCAGACACACGGGCAGGAACACGTTACGTCGCCTTACAGTACCGTTGTCAGAAGTATTTAAAGTTCTGCACTAAAAACCGTCCGTTGACATTATGCAACAGGTGAGGATATGTTGGAAACCATCCGTTGTCATGAAAATTATCGACAAAATTTCAGTAAAATTACGAATAAATCATTAGGTAACCGGTGATTTCTTTTAAAAAGCCAACGTGGGGTAGCCACACGTTTCAGTAATACATTATTACCAGGAAATAAATACAACTCCTTTTATGTTATGAGGAGATCAAATTGGCGATGACCTACTGTCAGCAACGAAAACGGAAATTTGAACAGGAAAACTATCCTGTCTCTTAATTATTTGATTTTATGTACCAATTAAATGTAGAATATTATCGACAACATTATACAAACAATATATGTGAATTACCGTCTTTTACATTGTATATTTATTGTATACTTTGATTATTTGATAAAGAATGTCCGTTGTTATGACAAGTCAAGAAGATATGGTCCGTTGTCATGACTCTTAACGGTATTTGGGCATGAATGGGAAATTGAATCTTTATGTCGAATCTAAGGCTGAGCAATTGAATTAGCTTAGTTAATTCTTAAAGTATTCAGCTCTCTTTTTTTTTTGTAAAGGAGGATATCATATAATTTTCAGGTTACGTGAACATAGAACGTATAGAATAGATTTAAAATTGAAAATCTGATTCATGAATTTGAAGAGGTTTAGGATGAGTTCATGAATTTATACATTGATCAATTAAACAATTTTGAAGTCATATATAGCGTTAAAAACAAAGACATCAAATATCATCATGTCATTGAAGACATTTTGATAGCCTCAGCCTTTATCACGTAATTGTTCCAAACGTTAAGAAATCGCTCTTTGATCTAGAATTTTCGCATGCTTTTTTTTTCCAGAAACAATAAGATTCTTACCTACAGGTGGGTTATAAGGCACCGTTTTATCGAAGGGACAAAATGGTATCAAATGCACAAAAATAAATATAAACGTACAAAGCAATAAAATACTTGTAATAAATGGCCATTATAATTTTGCCCATAGTAGCTCCCTATAACTGCTTTACACTTACTGGAGACCCCCACCCCCCCGGCGAAAAAAAAACTTTATTGTAGTCTTTGAAGTACCCTAAAGCAAATTTACCTCGCCTACCATTTATGGTTTGGATTTTCTCCTTGAAACATTAGATTTATAATTTTGCATTCAATAGAGATCTTCGATAGGGGTATGATATAGACCTTACATGTATATCTCAGGTGATGATGAAAATTGCAGTCGATATGTTATTTACATTTGTGTGTGTCTGTATGTAAGTTCGTGTGTGTATTTTTTTATGTCAGCGTCGATATCGGTGTCTCTGTCTGCCTGCGAGTGAATTCTTTTGTCCGCGTTTGTTAGCATGTGTCTGTATGTGAGTGAGTGCATCTGTATGTGTTTTTTGTGTGTCTGTCTGTCTATATACATGCCTGTCTCTCCGTTTGTTTTTGCGTATGTCTGTGTATACCCTGTGTCTGTCAGTCTGTCGTTTTGCGCATGTCTGTGTATGACTTTCAGGATGTTCCAATCAGGATGTTCATGTGTTTTGAGCAGTGTCTGTCTTTGAGCCTGTCTTTGAGTCTGTGTGTGAATCTGTTTTTGTTTCTCCCTGTGTCTGTTTTTCTGTGAGTGCTTGACTATGTGTGTCTATCTGCTGACGTGGTGAGAGGTTTTTGTCAAGAAAGAGATACTAGCCTAGTCTGATTTTCCGTCTGTCTTTCATGCTGTGATAAACTGTGGATTTACTGCATGAAATCAAAGTAACTACATGTTTTTGTTTGTGTGTGTGAGAGTACATCTGTGTATATCTGTCTACCTGTCTATCCGTCTTTCTGTATGAGTGTGTCTGTTGATCAATGTGTTTGTATATATGTATTTGTCTGAATATATATGAATTTGTCTAAAACCCCATACATGTGTGAGTGTCTAACCCCCCTTCCAGAAACCTCTTACATATTCTACAAAAGAAAAAATAGGAATAGGGTAAAGTGTCCGCGAAGAGTAATTATATCCTGCTCTGTTGTAGTTTTGTGATTTTTTTTATTACAGCACACCATCCATCTTCCGCCAGTCTGTAAACTTTTCAAAATGTCTCGTTCCTTCTGCAGAACCGATGATGAAAATCAAATTATAAAGTCAACTTTTCAAGAGTGATAGAGACTATTGGTGGGTAAAGAGGAGACATGGGTGCAATATATATAAATGTAAGACCATTGGAGCATTTTTCATGTATTTTGCGATATTAGAAGCCAATGGAAGGTAAACAAAATACGGACTTAACAGGGGGAAAATGTTTATATAACATTTCTTCTCTATGGGGAAAATCCATGCTAATAGTAGGAAAGTCTAATATATAGCGGAATATCTCCAAGGGGAAGAAACCTCTTATCATATGAGAAAACTACTGCATTACACCGGTTTATAATACACTTATAAAGTAAGATACTGTATACACTCAAATTTTCGCCTCCATTTATATTTTATTCTTTTCACCTATAGCCCAGAAGATGAATTTAAGACGGGACGAATAAAAATTAACGTTAAGGATATCTTAACAAAACGGATGATTAGGCGAATTCAATTTTGGGCAAATCAGTCTCCATTCTAAATATGTTGAAAATTAAATTGTGCTTGTCGATTGATGAATTCTAATGACAATGATTAGTACAGGTATCATAGTATCATTCCATCAATTAAAATATTAAAGCAGACAACGGACATCTGACAACGGACAGAACTTTCGCAACATGGATTGACAACGGACTAACTTTAGAAAAGTCCCAAAAAAGTCGTCGAAATTGAATACGTCATCTTGACACTACCAGAAGAGCATTATATAGACTTGATATTTATTATTAGTATATTTCTGGAATCAGATAACCTGAATATTCAAAGATTTCAAGAAAAAGGAAGAATAACACATGTGCAGGACGTGGTGATCAAAGGACGCCAACTCGATCTCCTCTTTTCAAACTGTATATCAGTACCAGAAAAGCATATAAACCAATAGCTTAGTGTTATGACTACCCCCATTGAATTTTCGAGTGTATTACTTCTAAAATTTCAACGTTTATAAGAAAATCATACTTTCCACACATGCTCATTGCCACGACAACGGATGGTTTCCTTCTTATCCTCACCTGTTGCATAATGTCAACGGACGGTTTTAAGTGCAGAACTTTAAATACCTCTGACAACGGTACTGTAAGGCGACGTAACGTGTTCCTGCCCGTGAGACAGCATGACGCAGGGGCAGAAGAAAAACATAAATGAATATAAAAACAGAGGGCGTACGAAATGCAGTCCGTGTTCTACCGACTGTAGCGAATTCATGTATGGGAACAACCAAGGAGTCCGACTGAGATTCAGAGAGGACAGATGGTCGGGGCCCTGTCTTCTCTAGGGAGGTTTGGATAGGGCTCGTCATGGAGTCCTGTCGTCATAGTCAATTAGAGTACAATTCGTAAGAATGCGCTGGTACAAGGCTGTAGATTGGTCCAATACCAAGCCAAGTGTCCGTCTGATAGCTTTCGATTATTTTAACACAATTCCGATGGTAATTCTCTTTACCTTTGATCCTCCTTATTTTGCTTATTATATATATATATGTTACCATAATTAGATGAAGGTTGTAAAATACCCAAAGTAATATATTCTGTTCAGTCTGTTGCTTGTATGGATCCGAAATTCAAAAGAAGTTGACACCAATTTTGTAAGAATTTCAGAAAGTCTTTAATAGTTTGTGAAAGCGAAAACCTTGACCTAAAAGTTTCTTGGTACATGTAATTTGTATAATTCTACTATGAAAATCCAAAACATCAATACATGCTCTAGAATACCGGATGAAATGCGAAATGTAGATACCGTATGACGGTAATCTAGGAACATTTTCGTCAAGCCAGGGAAAATTTACAATGTTGAATCCAAAATCATTTCTTTTGTCATACACACTTGTATGAATCTCTCCATTAAAGAGTATCAGCAGTGAAGAAAATAAAGCACTTACTAATAATTTTCTCCACGCATAAAACCCCAACTTTCTAAGTTGTTATTGCATTCGTACTATTTCTTCACCTGTCAAGGACCGAATCGTGTTACATCACGAGATTTGACGTCATAAGAGTGGCAGACTTCATACTAAGCATAATGTAAAGGCATAAGCTGATAGACGAAACGATAAAGATAAATGAAATGGTTGCAGATATTTCTAGTGTCATAGATTTATTTATTTTCAATCGGGTAATATTTTCTTTTTTATCAATGACAAATATGGATAATGACCATATCCCTGTCTACAGTACAAAATCGGTAATTCAGAAAATCAGAAACCAAAGGCATACAAAATCAGGATAAAACAGGAACCAAAGCAAACAAAAACAAAAACCTCCACCATATGAAAAGAAGCGAACTCCCGATATGAGAGTGAGACCAGGTGCCCAGGAAGAGTAAGCATCTCTTGCTTGCATGCAACACCCGTCGCTTCAATTCGGTAGAACTGTCACATCCGGTTACTTCCATTTTGGAAGATATAGAGTACAATCTTTGGTTGGATGGTTCAAATGGTCTATGACAGAATATCATCCACCATTCTGGATAGTGGGACATCATAGTGTATGACGAGTTCCCCATATCGACCGTAGAACTTCCTCAGTGACGATGTTAGTCGGTCACAAACATATCCCTGACTGAGAAGCTTATCTGAAAGACGCCTAGCTCTCAGAACAAAATCCGTATATTTGGTACTTGCTCTGGCATAGCGTATCAACTGAGATATGAACACGCCATAAGCAGGCGATGAAGGGATGTTGCTACTCAGAAAAGAGTGAGGTGTCCATGTGACCATCAGTGTCGTAGGACAACATTATGTCCAAATAGGATGCTGAATTATTTGTCTCTGTAGTTTCTTTGACTTCAAGCTCCGAAGGATAGATACTGCTCAGGTAATCCGCGAATTTTGGATTATTGATGGACAACACATCGTCTATGTATCTGTAAGTGAAGTTAAAGTCAGAAGCTAAGTATATTTTCCCTTCAGAGACCAACGACTGAATGAATTCAGCTTCGTACGAGTAAAGGAAAATGTCGGCAAGGAGTGGGGCACATTGGTCCCCATTGGAATTCCGACAATTTGCTGGAAGACCTTTGTAACGCAATGTTATAAATAATAGTAATAATAGGATGTCTATTCGCTGCTGGCCGGCTGAGTATCAATTTGATCAAACATACCCTTGTCGTTTTTTCCCTTATTCATTAGGAATTTCCTTGTCTTCATTTTCACACTGGTAAACGGTTTGAGTCCCGGTTGTAGTGGATGGTGGGGGGGGGGGTTAAAAGAAACAAATAAAGTAAGAAACTAACTCCCGGTTAATAACAAAAATGGCTGAAATATACAACTGGGATGCTGTAAGTTAACTTTGATTTTTTCACTCTAAATATGATAATTCGAATCTAAAGCCGTCACGGAACCCATAATATATTCGCATATTGACACGAAAAGCCCCAAGCACCCAAAATTGCTGCATCATCGAGCAAAGAGGTTTAGAAGGCTAACATGTACGGGTACGCGTACATGTACGTTTAATTTACAAGTACATCTACACGTAAAAAACAGCAGAGGTTTAGAAAATTGACGAGTACGTGTACGTGTACTGGTGACCTTAGTGATGACGTAAAATATATATTCAAACATATACGAGACTGATATATAGATAAAATATAAAATTAAAACTTATTTAATATTCTCGCTACAAGTATTCGTGAAATACATCTACAATATAAACATACATGTCTACACGTTTATACGTACGTGCAGCTCGCGATTTACACGTTATTGACAACTTGTAGCGATTTCCCGTACGCAATAAATAGTTATTGCGTCTACACGTACACGTACACGTACCCGTACACGTACCCGTACACGTAACGGTATCTACAAACTGGCATCTTTTCTAAGTTCTTCAGGGCGACTCGGCCTCTCTGTACATCTTTAATCTATATGCCGAAATACTTGCAAAACGACATTCTGGGAATTTTCATTAAAAGAAAAGTTTACCGCTTGACTCAATACGCAGGCGATACAGTGTTATTTCTCGAAGAATCTGAAAAAAGGCTAAAAGTGCTCTTGACGTCCTTTACCAATTTGCTAAATTCTCTTGATTAAAGCCCAATATTGAAAAGACAAAGGATAGAATCTAAAACTTATTGTACAGAAATCATTTGTCCAGATTATAATCTGGATTGGATTGGTGGGGAATTTGCAGTTTCAAAATGTCTTTTAATTCATATAGAATTATTCATCGAATTATTGCAACAAATAAGTATTTATGTTGTATAAAAATAAGAAATGACCCTTTCAGCTCTTTTTCTGATAGTGATGACGAAACTATAGAACACCTGCTTTTTTATTGTCCGTATGAAAGTTCACTTTGGATAAATCTTACAGAGTGGATTAAGGAAAGAACAAATGCTGAAATAACACTGTCGTCAAAAGATATGCTATTCCTAAGAAATACAAGAAATGAAATTCCTAAATATTGTAATAGTTCTAGTAAATCTTTATATTTTCAGAAAGAGATTTGAATACAGAGTCTTAAGAATAAATGAATTAAAAGAAATTTTGAAAAGCTACTACAAAACAGAATATATATATATATATATATATATATATATATATATATATATATATATATATATATATATATATATATATATATATATATATATATAGACAGCACAAAAGAGGTGAAAACAACCACGTTCACTATTCAGACAATGTCGGATCAGCCCAACAAAGGGCGAATGCATGTCGCTTGGAAAAAAAAGATATAAAAGCACAAAAAAAGGTACAAGCGACCACGACACTAAACGTGTTTAAACCCAGCGGAAGGGACAGTACGGTTTAAACACGTTTAGTGTCGTGGTCGCTTGTACCTTTTTTTGTGCTTTTATATATATATATATATATATATATATATAACACCAGGAAAATACGATATTTTCCACAGAATATGGCGCACATCTCATGGGTTATTTTAATAAGTATTTATGCATACAATGAAATAATTACTAACGAATTAGGACGGCCACCTGCGACGCGAGCAGCAGACGGTGTGGTTACCCGGATAATTATCATGATTATTGTAAGTTTCAGTTAACAAGTCAATCGCGAACCCCTGCATGGAAGCAGGGAAAAGAAGTCAAAAATATCGAATATCTTTAATATTTCCAATTTTCAAATACACAGTGACATCAGCATCTAAAACTGAATTTGCAAATTTAAGAAGTAAAAGGTGTTTCTCGGAATCATGAGACGCTGACTCGCCCCGATCACCTAGTCTCACTTCGGAATGTTGTTCATTCCGGGGTTCGCAACCGTTCCGATGGGAATTCTCACGATTTTGTCTTGCCTTCTCGACTTTGAGACTGAATAACTGTAAGGTACTTCTTTAATGTTCTCATTGTCCATGTATCTCTGCTGGTGGACAAATTGTCCCCGAAGATACTTGTCGGGCAGTAATTCAATATGAATCCTGATATAAGAAGTTCCATAGAGGCTGGCACGTCGCCCTCTATAAAAAGTTGTCAACCTGTTGTGTCCCAGGGCACGGATACAGTAGGACAGGCAGATGCCCCAAGAGTCGTCCTTCGGGACATCACTTAAGTTACATTTATAGTTAGTGACGACCACAAGATGTGGTATAAGTACGCTGACAGGTTCCTACCCATAACATCAGGCCAAGTTGAAGTTGTCGACATTCTGAAACACCACAATTCTGTCCCCGCTGCCTGCAATATATCCAAGAGTAGGGACAAGAATTGTAAAACATGCCCTAATAACAGACAACTCCTTCACAAGTAACTTTACCAAACGTACCTTTCCCACCCAGCGTTTCGATAACCTATCATGTACGTCGTCCAATATTATATACGGGATTGAGTGTTCTCTATGTGGGTTGATATACGTTGGAGAAACCAAGGCACAGCTGAGGAGTAGGATGACAGGGCATCGATTTCAAATAAATCATAGCGGAAATCAGGTACTTTACAAACATTTCAACTTGCCCGACCACTCAATTTTGTCTCTGAAGGTCCGTATCCTAGAAAAAATATATCACCAAACTAACAATCCGAACCTCAGCACTCCTTATAGATGAAAAAGAGAAGATCACTGGATTCGACATTTGGGCATAGCTACCCCGTATGGTTGCAACGACCATATTGAAATGAATAGGAAATCTGACGAGTCCTGGATGTCAGTCGGTAAATGCATTACGGTTGTTTGATCAAACAACAAGAAGACGTCGAAGTCATGGTATAAGAAAATACAACAGGCAAGATATTTATGATATATCTTTCGACGGTCTTTTGCCATTTGTCAACCAACAGTTATGTCTGCAAAGTTGTACTCTCTTCCTTTAACGAAATTGCATGACTTGTACAAATCATCAATGGTTATACATTTTACCGACACCGGTTCATCAGAATATCGCCCACAAGGTATTATTCTGGACATCTCGTCAAACAGACTTTTCTAGGCCGTCAAATCTGACATATCTGTCGTCCCTTCTTTAAGATCAAATTTGCAAATAAGGGTATCGATGGGCTGCGTTTTAGCAACATTCTAAATAACAGTTCTGTTAAGGATAAAATCCCTCCTTATTTTAAATACCAGGAGTCGCCATGCATTCCCTACACATATACACAATCCGTTGCTTCCAAAATATTTAATAATAAACAAAATTTGAAACATCTAGATGTACACCACCTTTCACAAAACACCATACAAAGCACATGTTCATCCTCTGATTTCATGTACCAACCGTGTGGCTATGTGGTTACTGGTGGCCTTAATATCGTCGGTAACAATATACTTAGGGACCTTCTCAGTAAAGGTCCAAAGTACAGGGAACCCCGTTCCTTCACATGGCGGGAAAACTTTGGAATAATTATGGATGCATGTGAGGAGTACGCCAGACGGTGGACAAAAAAGGAGGACGTAGAAGTAGACACACTCCTCCGAATGGATGAAATCCATCGGAGAATTACTTAAAAGAAGAATATGGAGTCTTTGGCATTCAGTTAACAACAGACACGAGTAAATTTTTCATGACCCTATTGTTGCCAAAGATTTTTCTGACCTCAATAAAAAATATATCATTGTTCCTGCTGACAAAGCGGCAAACAATTCTACTTTCGTATGCAAGGCGTACTATTTCAAATGCCTGAGAGAGGAACTTGGGTTACATTCAGCACCTGGAAATCCAACATACACACTTACAAATTAATCTGTGTCCGAAATACTTGACAATCACAAATCTGTTCTTGAGTCATTCGGTATTCATACCGATGACTCTCACCTTATACTACGTTATATTTACTGGATTCCCAAAATGCACAAAAATTCTTATAAGCACCGCTTCATCGCCGGTTCGTCAACTTATTCTATTTCAACAGAAATGGAATCAATCAGATGTGGACCCTAATAAAATCTAAAGAACTGTTGGAAAATTTAAAAGCCACCAATTTCAATCTTATAACCAGCATAAGGTTTTTCGACTTCTCCACGCTCTACACTACAATCCCGCACCAAACACACAAAAACAGACTTGCAAATATATTTCGCAACACCATTCATTCAAAAAAAAAATGATAATAGGAGATACAAATACCTCGTCATAGGGCGTGAGGATACTTATTTCGTGAAAGAACACTCTGATTCAAACAAAAAGTATACAGAAGACGATATCATCATAATGCTTGAGATTTTGATTGACATCATTTTGTTGTGTTTGGAGGAACCGTATTCCAGCAGATAGTCGGAATCCCATGGGTACCAATTGCGTCCCACTGCTTGCGGACTTGTTTTTATATCCATACGAAGCTGACTTCATCCAGACCTTGCTCTCGACTGGGCGAAAGCACTTTGCATCTCAGTTCAATTTTACCTTCAGATACATAGATGACGTGTTGTCCATCAATAATCCGAAATTTAAGGACCATCTACATGAAATAGATCCTCATAAACTAGAGTTCAAGAAACAACAGAGAGCGAAAGATCCGCTTCGTACTTGGATATACTTCTATCTTTCGACGCAAACGGCCATTTGGACAACTCACTGTATGACAAGCGTGACTATTTCAGCTTCCACATAGCTAACTTTCCTTTCATGAGTACATGTAGCAAGATTCCGTCTTCTCCTGCTTATGGCGTTTTTGTTTCTCAGCTGATACGGTACGCCATGGCATGTTCCAAATATGAAGATTTCATCATTAGAGCCAGACGGCTTGCAAGTGAGCTACTTGTTCAGGGGTATATCACACAACGACTGAAATCATCGTTGCGGAAGTTCTTCGGTCGATTCGAGAATATTATAAAAGCATATCAGATTCCCCTTTCATGAATGATCAGTGACATTCTACATTGTGATTGAATGGCTGTCGTCATCACACAACAAGACATACTTACCTGATCTGTACATCAAAATGTACATCGAGACAATCACCGAATTTGGCAGGTTTCTATGGAGCTGTTGCGACGGGTGTTGCATGCAATCAGGAGATGCTGACTCTCCCCTGGCACGTGTTGTTCATCCCGGGGTTCGCAACCGTTCCGATGGGAATTCTCATGATTTTGCCTTGCCTTCTCGACTTTGAGACTGAATAACTGCTAGGTACTTATTTGATGTTTATTTATATCAACATTCGACGATTGATATGGGGAACTCGTCATACATTATGATGTCCCACTCTCCAGAATGGTGGACGATATTCTGCCCTGGACCATTTGAACCATCCAACCACCGAATATACTTGTATCTTCCGAAATGGATGTAACCGGATGTGACAATTCTACCGAATTGAAGTGACGGATGTTGCATGAAAACAGGAGATGCTGACTCTTCCTGGGCATCTGGCCTCACTCCCATATTTGAAGTTCGCTTCTTTTCACATGGTTGAGGTTTTTATTTGTTTGTTTCGGCTCTTGTTTTATCCTGATTTTGTATGCCTTCGGTTCATGACTTTCTGAATTATCGATTTTGTACCTTGTATTGGGATATGGTTATTATCCGTATTTTTCATTGAAATATGAGAGAACGAAAGACAAAAAAGGTACATTTTTGTGATTTTCGTGTACGGTTACAAAATTGTTTATACATTTTTGTATATTATTTTGGAACTAATCAAACAACAAATAGTTACATGTAAAGACAATGAAATTCCAAATGTATAATGAAATGTTATGCCAAAAACAAACTTTAAGCATATGCCCAGAGAAAGTATTTAGAATGATTTCTCGTTTAACTCAGTTTAGATCAAATTTTCTAAATGATATTCCACGAGGTGTACAATGAGTTAGAACGCATGCGCAATAGATGACAAATGAGGACAATGACTATATCCAAATACACAGTACCAAATCGATTATTCTGAAAATCATAAACCGAAGGCATACACATTTTCAACGTCTTCAAATTTAATAACATTATTTAAGAACAGATATATTTGCAGCATTGACCAGATATGCACGTTTCGGGTACTTAACCCTCGTCAGTGATCCTTAATCTAAACAATGTCATATGGCCAAAGAGGGTGAAAATTGTTGTGTCCCAAAATGTACAAACAATTTAAATGAAAAAGATGCGAATGAAAAAGAAGAACAGGTGCCCAGGAAGAGTCAGCATCTCATGCTTGCATGTAACACCCGTCGCTTCTATATGGCAGAAATATCACATCCGGTTACTTCCATTTCAGAAGATAAGTGTATATTCTGTGGTTTTATGGTCCAGATAGTCCACCATTCTAGACCATTGGACACCATAGTGTATGACGAGATCCCCGTATCGACTGTAGACCTTCCTCAGTGACATATCCCTGACTGAGAAGCAAAGACTGAAAGAAGGAATGGGATCACAAACGAGATCCTGTTGCATCACCAACAGAAAACAGCAAAACACCCGATGCTAAAATACGAAGACGAGTTAAAGAAGATCCTGACAATAATCTCAACAGCATTCACAGTAGAGCACAAAATTTAGCATCGATCGATCCCTAGTAAGCTAGAGGTGGGACCAGGTGCGCGGCATGAGTAAACATCCCCTGTTGGCTAGCGGCACCCGACGAGTACAGCAAGAGACGAAAAAGAGACACACGACAAAAACGCTTCAAACACAAAATACTACACATAATCCAACGAGACCATGGGTAATTGGTGCCGACTTAGGACGACCATTTGCTACGCAAGTAGCAAATGGTGTGGTTATCCGGATAACCTACGCACAACAATCCTACTTTTTCGGTTACCGAAAAGTCTTGAAGAACGGGTACCTGTAAAGTGCGAAACGAAACAAAAACGAAACGAAACG
Organism: Pinctada imbricata; assembly: GCA_033119305.1. Lineage (NCBI taxonomy): Eukaryota > Metazoa > Mollusca > Bivalvia > Pterioida > Pteriidae > Pinctada > Pinctada imbricata. The sequence continues at coordinate 49,935,074 of VSWD01000003.1, read as the reverse complement.
AAACAAATCGAAACGAAACGAAAAAAATCGAAACGAAACAAATCGAAACGAAACAAAACAGATCGAAACAAAACGAAACAGATCAAAACGAAACGAAACAAAACATAAAACTTAAAGAAAATGAGAAAAAAAGAGGAAAAATCGCAGAAAACGTCTATTTCAAGACTAGATCTTATTGAAGGGTTAGGGGGTACCACTCTCCTCCTGCCGCCTCCCCCCTCCCCGTGGGGGAGGGGGTCTTGGGCGGTCAAGACAAATGTTTAAACTTTAAAGTGTAGATTGGTGCAATAGTGAAGTTATTTGGGTTATTTCCTTTTTCAACCTTGAAAAAAGAAATAGACCTGTTTAGATGAAAAACTAAGGTGAGCGAAGCGAGCCTGAAGACTATGAAAAATGAATTGAAAATTGCGGCGAGAGAAGCGATCGGGAAAAATTTTTAAGGTATATATATATAGATGAATTTCGTGGTAATTTTTAAAATTGAGGTTATGTACATGAACGCATAAGAGCAAGATTATTTATATTAAATGTAATTTCCTAATTTTTTTGGGTTACTGTTACCCTCCCAATTATCTGTCCCTCCTCTAGCCCCCTTTCCTCTCCTCCCGCCCCCTTCTTCCCTCCTCCCGCCCCCTTTCTCTCCCCTCCCTTTGTCCCTGTCCACCCCCTCATTATTGCCTTCAACCGTTAGTTCTTGTGGCTGGAGGGTTTTTTAAAGAATCAAAGTTGACGATTAAAACATATAATATATACGGTATATAGCACAATTGCATTTTAAAAGAGAGTGATTGGGATGAATAACCTCGTCACAGACGGAAAAATATTATCTAGCAGGGAGGAGTCTAGCGTAGAGGAAACGGAACTGTTCCGTTATGTGTATTTGAAAATTTTATCAGAAAAATGAGAATAATTAAAAACTGGGGGCAAATTTCGTTTGAAAAAGGATAAGATTTTTTTTCCTGAAATGTGCCCCCACCCCGTTTTATGATCTCATTACGGTGTCATAGCGTGGTTTTCTATCCCCTCCCTTTTCTTCCTCTTAAATACATGGATGGCATTTGACATTTACTTTTTTTAATTGTCAACTTTGACTCTTTCAAGAAACCCTCTCGGCAATAGTTACAAATGTAGATCTCTTGGATTAAGGCAATATTACATGCTGATCTTGTCTTGAAATATTCGTTCTCGGCGATTTTTCCTCTTTTTCTCATTTTCTTTAAGTTTTATGTTTTGTTTCGTTTCGTTTCGATCTGTTTCGTTTCGTTTCGTTTCGATCTGTTACGTTTCGTTTTGTTTCGATTTGTTTCGTTTCGTTTCGTTTCGTTTCGTTTTTGTTTCGTTTCGCACTTTACAGGGACCCTGGAAGAACGCACAATTGTAGAAAACAGCCCCCTCACTGTTAGATGACTACACAAACAAGACAGCAAAACGCAGGGGCCCAAGCAACACAGAATATGTAAATGCATATAAAAAGGATATAAAAAAAAGAAAGGGCGAAAGTAATATACAAATTCATGTAGTCCGTGATGGGTACCTGTAAAGTGCGAAACGAAACAAAAACGAAACGAAACGAAACAAATCGAAACGAAACGAAACAAATCGAAACGAAACGAAGCAGATCGAAACGAAACGAAACAAAGGAAACAAAACAGATCGAAACGAAACGAAACAGATCGAAACGAAACGAAACAAAACATAAAACTTAAAGAAAATGAGAAAAAGAGGAGGAATCGCCGAAAACGAATATTTTAAGATAAGATCTTATTGAAGGGTCAGGGGGGTAACAACATGATGGCTAATCCAGAGATCATAGAATGAGCGAATATCGTAACCAGTGACACATCTTAATTTATCCTTTTCGAACATGTATGAGTATGCAAATGCAACACCTTTTCAAATTCTAACATTAAATGAAGTAAAGGATCCCAACGATATATAGTTTTCAAACTTGGTAAAGTCATGATTTTGTTAAACGTTTGATACTACAGCTGCATGACCTAGGTTTGCAACATATTTTCCTAATATTATAGGAGTCAGAAGCCGTCCCTTCCCCTAACGGAATTTGCATATGTTAATTTTGCCAAAAAATACGTTTGGTTTTATCAGAAAAACAGGTTTCAGTTTTTACATCTTTAACGTCCAATGAATGTATAATAATTAACTATATTTTCTGAGCACGTAACGTACTACTATAGTGGGGCTTCTATATAGAATGTGCTTTTGTAGATAAGCACGTACCTTTTATGGTTTGACATGTTATTAAAGGCCAACAGGTTTGGTACGAAATAAGGGTACATAAAGTTTCCCTAATCGATACAGGGTCAGCATCTCTCATTTTATCCTCCACAAATTTTATTTATATGATTTAAACTGATGACATTATTACTTATTTGGTCAGTTACAGACCGTCTACGGAGATATGTCGGGTTGGTAAAATCTATGGAAGGCGAGGCGAAGCCGAGCCTTCCATAGATTTTACCAACCCGACATATCTCCGTAGACGGTCTGTAACTGACCAAATAAGTGTTTTATTTTGCCGAGGACCCCTTCATCACAAATTTCCCTTACCTTTGTGAATTCAAAAGTGTGTCACTTCCCAGGTATTCAACCTACATAAACGAGTCATCAGCTAAAAATAGATTACGTGTAGTCTGAGCTATATAAACAATATTTTTTACCCATTTCCATAAGCATCGGTGGTTCAGTGGTAGAATGCTCGCCTGCCACGCAGGCGGCCCGGGTTCGATTCCCGGCCGATGCATTTTTCATATTAACGTCCGCCATCTTGGATTTCCCACTTCGAATTTATTGTCTATTGACGGTCTATAAGAAAGTCTATAGAGTTATAGACCGCTTCCACGTGACGGGCTCTATCCAATCAGTTTTCGACATTCTAGTCCAAGGCGAAATAATATGGTATAGCATAAGCATGATAAGGGTTCTTTGATGTGACACTTTTCTCTCGATTCTATGAAGATCTTTTGAAAAAGATGACCAACATGTGTCAATTCGATCTTGATATCAATGACATCTTGACCTATAAAACTCTCATTAATATAACCAATATAACTATGTCAGATGTCAAAGAACGAGAATAAACATTAAAGAAGGACCGATCAGTCATCCAGTCTCAAAGTCGAGAAGGCAAGGCAAAATCATTAGATTTTCCAAAGGAACGGTTGCGAACATCGGAATGAATAAAATTCCGAAGTGAGACCAGGTGCCCAGGGAGAGTCAGCGTCTCCTGATTGCATGCAACACCCGTCGCAACAGCTACTTGGAAACTTGTCAAATTCGGTGATTGTCTCGATGTACACATTGGTGAACACATCAGGTATGTCTTGTTTGGTGATGATGACAGCCATTCAATCACAATCCAGAATGTCACTGATCATTCTGGAAAGGGGGATCTGATATGCTTTTATATATCCCCGTAGCGACCGAAGAACTTCCCTAAAGATGATATCAGCCGTTGTGCAATATAGCCCTGAGCGAATAGCTCACTTGCAAGTCGTCTGGCTCTAACTATGAAATCTTCATATTTAGAACATGCCCTTGCGTACCGTATAAGCAGGAGAAGACGGAATCTTTCAACTCATGAAAGGCAAGTTAGTTATGTGGAAGCTGAAATCACTCCAATATCGGGAGTTCGCTTCTTTTCATATGATGGAGGTTTTTGTTTGTTTGCTGTGGTTCCTGTTTTATCCTGATTTTGATTTTGATGCCTTCGGTTTCGATTTTGTCCTCTATGCAGGGATTTAAGAAATCATTGTTATATTTTTTGGGTTGATCGAAGTATCAACACCAAAAATTGAGAGAAAACTGCATCGTGCGCGTAGCGCAAGATGCACAAGATTTTCCTCAATTCACGGTGTTGATACATCGATCAACCAAAAAAATATTACATTGATTACTTATCATTTCATTTTGTTGCTTTCCAACGTTTATTTGCGGCTTTGAAACCGTGTTGTTAACAACGTTGCTTATGACGTTGCTATATGCGTACTTCCATTTTGTGTTGATACAGGTGTCAACAACATTTCTCGGCCAATCAGAATCGTCGTTTCTTAATAATAAGAATGGAAATAAAATGATATGGTCATTAACCATATTTGTCAGTATCACGCTTGTCATAGAGTGAGGTGTTCAAATGGCCGTTTGCGTCGAAAGTTAGAAGTATATCGAAGTACGAAGCGGATCTGTCGCTCTCGGTTGTTTCCTTGATCTCTAGCTCATGAGGATATATTTCATGTAGATGATCCTTAAAGTTCGGATGATTGATGTACAACGCGTTGTCAACAGAATTTTTGGTATTGATGGAAAAATATTGTGAAAAGGAATACACATGTGAAATAAGAGAGCCTTATCACTTACCATTCAAAAGTTATGCCCAATGTGTTAAAGTTTTTGAAAAGTAGGTCAAAGATCAAGGTCACGAGGTCAACAGAATTTTTGGTATCAACGGATAGGTCTTGTCACAAGGAATACACATGTGAAATATGTAAGCCCTATCATTTACCATTCAAAAGTTATGTCCAATGCTAAAGTTTTTCGGACAAACAGACGGACAGGCCAAAAACTATATGCGCCCGAATCTTTGATTCCGGGGGCATAAAAATTAAATACCGCATTCGGAGGAAATGTTTCAACACAAAAATCCTTACTCGGTATATCAGTGATACCGGAAATGTTATTGCTTGATTCTTTGCTACAATGCTGTAGAATTTGAAGATACACATTGCAGGATAATCATTTTCTTCATTTACACTGAAAAAACTTTCGTTGTTTTTATAAATGTAGATATTAAATAATTGATTTCTACAAATCGTAATATTCAAGTAACTGAAAAAAAAAACGTAAGTTAGAAATTTGCTGGAAAACAGTTCCTCCAAACACCACAAAAATGCTGTCAATCAAAAACTCAAGCATCCGAATGATATCGTCTTCGGTATACTTTTTGTTGTCAGAGATGTAGCGTGACAACGAAATTATGTTTTCAAAGTGAAGCACGTAAGAGAATTCAAAATAGAGTTTCAATGTTGATACATTATACGTTTGTCTTTGATGACAATGTTTACCATTTTTACAAATCACAAAAACAACTGTCTGACTTTTGGGAAGAGATTATGTATTTATTTTATCGGACAACTGTTTTAGGTTGTAATTAAAATTAATACTATCAAATCTAGATGATTTTATTGTTAAACATAGTGAATGTAAAGTGAACTTTAATTAAAAAAACTATCATGGTGAAATGTATCATCAAAGAGTCATAAATCAATGGAAAAGGAGACACCATGTCAAATCATAACCACACCATTTGCTACTTGCGTGACAAATGGCCGTCCAAAGTCGACACCGGTTGCCAATTGGTCTCGTCGGTTTATGTGTAGTCTTTTGTGTTTGATGTTTACATGTCGTGTGTCTCTTTTCCGTCTCGTGCTGTACTCGTCTTTTGTGTTTTTGCATCGGGTGTTTTGCTGTTGATGCTGCAACGGGGTCTTGTTGGAGATATCCTCCCTTCTTGCCATTGCAATTCAATGGATGAGTCACTATACTTTTAACTTTGTCCCAAAATTATGTCTTTTATGAAATGATAATTTCATACCAGCTATCTTGATTTTTGTTTTGTAAATACGTGATTTTTTTTTTGTGTGTTTGTGTTTTGGTTTTTTTTTTTCTTTTGGTTTTCGTTTTTTTTTTATGAAAACACATACGAACTTCAATATCGTATACTTCATAGAATCTTTAATTCAAATACACTGTAATTGCTGTTTCGTTCGTTGTTCTCATATAATTCAAAAAAATAAAAAGACAAAAAAACCTTTAGGGTTAGGGTTAGTGTTGAGGGCTTTTTAAAATACATTAAAAGTGAGAGTAGATATTTCAATCACTATGAACGGGAAGAATATTATAACTTTTGTACGTGTTCATTAGGGGACATCGCTTCTTCAAATCTTCGCCCTACTATATATCACCAGTCGAAGAATTGAAGAAATGATGCGAAGAATTGAAGTAATGATGCGAAGAATTGAAGTAATGATGCGAAGATTTGAAGAAATGATGCAAAGAAACGATTATTTCTTCAAATCTTCGCATCATTTCTTCAAATCTTCGCATCGTTACTTCAATTCTTCAAATCTTCGCATCATTACTTTTAATCTTCAAATCTTCGCATCATTACTTCAAATCTTCGCATCATTACTTTAATTCTTCAAATCTTCGCATCATTACTTCAAATCTTCGCATCATTACTTCATATCTTTAAATCTTCGCATCATCACTTCATATCTTTAACTCTTCGCATCATTACTTCAGATCTTTAATTCCTCGCATTATTACTTAAATTCTTCAATTCTTTGCATTTTTACTTTGTCAGAAATAATAATTTTTGCCATACATCTTTCAATAAATCAATGAAATATATATGATTTTATGAACTGATTTACTGTATATTAATTATTTCAGGTAACTTAATGCTTTAATATATATTTTATACTAGAATTTTATTTATTTTGAATCTTAATGAATTTATTTATTTTCCTATGTAAAAATGGAGGGGGGGATTTTCATACATTTTCACTTCTTTTCCACAAACACTCGGAAGAGGTGGAACCAAGAATTATATTGCATCACATGCACAGTAAAATGTTGTAAGTAGATGCTTTTTCAACTGAACAGTATAATTATTTTAACAATTGAGATATATTCGAGGTGATTAACCCTTTGTCTTGTTTTTATAAATATATTTCTGAGTGATTTTGTATTGTTATTTTTATTCTTAGGTTATATTTGGTAGCTTTTTCTTCTTTTGATATAAATGGGACATTAATAAAGAAATCTTTTACGCTAGAAATCCAATATTTTTATTCTATTCAAGATTTTTGAATCGGGTTCACATACGGAAGTGTCTCCCTCTTAAAAAAAATTGTTAATTGAAAATCCCCCCCTTCATAGAAAGATATAGTGCAAAATTGATGATTTCTGACAAAGTCAAAATGCGAAGAATTGAAAATTTGAAGACTTTAAGTAATGATGCGAAGAATTACAGATTTGAAGTAATGATGCGAAGAACTGAAGATTTGATGCGAAGATTTGAAGATTTAAAGTAATGATGCGAAGATTTGAAAATTTAAAGTAATGATGCGAAGATTTGAAGAAATGATGCGAAGATTTGAAGTAATGATGCGAAGATTTGAAGTAATGATGCGAAGATTTGAAGAAATGATCGTTTCTTTGCATCATTTCTTCAAATTTTCGCATCATTACTTCAATTCTTCGCATCATTACTTCAATTCTTCGCATCATTACTTCAATTCTTCGCATCATTACTTCAATTCTTCGACTAATGATATATAGTAGAGGAAGAAGCGATGTCCCCTAATGAACACCGTACTTTTGTAATAGTATCAAACTGCTACAAAAATATTTCATTATGTTTATCAACACTAATATTTCAATATTGTGCTCAACGACACGTTACTATGCGTTACCTTTGAAATCTTGTTCACTTCTGAGATAGCAAAAAATTGATTTTATTCTTGATGGTTCTGGTAAGGGTTTTTTGTTGCTCTTCACGATATATGACAAGAGAGAAAGATTATGTACATTGGTTGAAACAGCTCGATGGAGATGTTTAAATTAGAGATGAAAACATGTGTCTTCTTCATGCCGTTCTTTCGTAATTTATGTAATGTAATTCATTTTTCAAGATTGATTCTTTGTTTTGTGTGCTCACTTGATGTGATCGCTGCCTCCTGTCGTTTGTCCTACACTTCTTTTGTTTCCATCCTTTAATCTTGTCTATATCAATGTTTTTCCTCTTTTATTAGCTTTTCTAATTAGCTATACTTATGTGTTTATGTCATAGGAAATCTTGAGATTTTTTTCAATTTAACTCTCAGAGTACACTTATATCGAATGGAAATAGAAAAAAAGAAAAATGCCAAGCCTTTGACATATTATTGATTCTTACCTTTTTTACAGTTTCTAATCCAAAAGTGTGTGTAATTTTGCTTAGTCGTTAGATTTTTAATTTCTTCAATGATATAGACATCTGATAGGTCTTCCCAATCAAGAAGTGAACTATTTTCTCTGGAACAGTATCTCCGAGCGTCACTGTTATCAACTAATGGTGGATTCCTCCTCTTAATTATAATCGTCACAACTGAAAAAGAATCAAACTGAAATGAAAACGGGGGGGGGGGATGAAACAATTTCTTTTAAGCAGTAAACGAACTTGTGGTTTGACTTATCAAATTTTAGAGATGAGAGTATTTACCCGATTGAATGGATAGAAACAAAAGTAAGTGCCAAATATATTTCATCCTTCTGACTTGAACTAACATATGTATGGTATAAACTGATTAAAGAGGAAAATATTCAGGAAATATATGAACACAGAAATACACAATACAGCGTATCATTGTATTTTCCGCTTCAATTGAGGAAATAAATGAACATGATTCTTACTTTTGACCTTTTAACGAATTGTTTTTATTTCCTTAATTTACAATGATCGAATGTACATGATAAATAATATAATGTAGCATATCATGGTAAATTGCAATGGATTGAAATTCCATTACCAATAGAAATATGCAATCAAGTTTTGGTGACCTCAACTTATAACCCAGAAACTTGAAATAGAAAATAAGATTTATTTCAATTCCCCTTTTAAAAGCGAAAGTGATGCATACATAACTGCATGCAGCTTGTTTTTTTAAAAAACAAATCCGGGTTATACTCTGATGTCGCCTCCACACTCAGGAGTTTTTAAATGGAGACAAATACAATGTAAAAGTATATGCACATGTTTTGTAAGTTTGACATTAGTTCAATCGGTAAATGCATAGTACGTAGACGTGTTAATCAATGTATTCAGAGTTCGATTCCCAGACGAGGTAAAGTTTTCTCATCTGTTCAAATGATGATAAATAGTGTTGAATTTTTCCATCTTTATCTAATGTTTTTGGTGAAAGTAGGTCAGATTGTTTCATATTTGAAATGAGGCGTTTATAAAAAAAAAATTGGAAGAAGTTCATCCTTTTTTCTTAATTACCAAGGCATAACCTTAAGGTATCTGTTGTAAAACAAGGTCTTTTAACATCACCTCCTCCCTTTTGAAGTCAATGATACCGAAGTATTCCATCTCTATACCCTCTTGAAGAAAATTACAAACCAATTTTTGTGCACCAGATACATGTTTCCTATATTAAATCCTCATCGTAGATACTTCCAGCCAAAGTGAGTTTTAGACACAGCCAAAATTCATTTTGAAAGTGTCCTCTGGTTAAATTTTTTTAAATTAAAAGAAGTAGGTGCGGTAACCTGCCATTTCGGTCCTATTTTCAAAGTTGTTCATGTATCCATGATATTCTGGTTTAAAAAAGGTCAAATGTATAGTGAATCCAAATCTGGCCTGTTTTGCTATCACAGTTATATAATGAATACTACGACGCTCAAAATGTCTAAAAACGTTAAAATCATTGAAAATATCAATAAATGAGCGAAATTTTGATTCATGAAATGTGCGCCAGGCCTTGCCCATGATAATTTATGTAACAATGAATGGATTTTTGAACTGTGGGCAAGGTCTGGCGCGTAGACGAATTTTGAAGATTTTTGTAAAAAAAAATACGTTGGCGTTTTCTTTGTTTTGCGTCATTTAGGAAAAACGACGTCAGAACTTGATTTCATATATCAAGCGCGTGACGTTACGAGGGCTCAAAATTATGAAACCGTATTTTCTCAAACATTTAACATTGCAAAAAGTGATAATTAATGTTCATCAAGAACAATTCTTGTCAAAATTATAGGGCCGATTTGAAGAGTTAGCGTACCTAGTCCTTTGTGCATTTACTTTGCAGAGAGATTATGCAGCTCCAAAATTCTTTTAGAGTCGATTCAGTAGCATATCCTGAAAAAAAAATCTTTGTTCAAAATGGCATCGGAGGGATGGTGATGTAAACCTCTTTTAATTTCGACGATATTTTTGAATGAAATGACAAGTTTCCGAAAAAGCCAAATAATATGTATGATGGCAAATTGACATTTGCCATAACCAAGTTATTTTCATTCATCATAAGGTTCCATTAACTATGCATTTTTGCTAGGAGAAATTACCTACAGATATATGGCTTTCTGAGCTATAAAGTCAAAGGGACATTTTTTATCACTTCGGTATTTTATACAGATTATAAAGAAGTAAATAATATATGACAATTGATCATTCAGCGTTCATTTCTCCTTGGTTTTTCTAGTCCCCATGGTCTTAAATATGTGTTGACAGATAGGATATTACTTTCAGAAGATATGTAGTACCTATCGCATTCGATTAATTCCATCATGTACAAAGTAACAGGGCCATGAAAAGCTTACGTTTTAAACTAAAATGTACAAAATGAATTCGGAAGGTGGGTTTCAGCTTGATAGATTTAACGTGTCATTTTTTTCTGAAATCAATCCATAAAGTAAAACCCAAACCAAAATGTGTCATTCTAACTCCATAGTTACGACTATTGAGTAGTGACCAGTAGTTAGAACATGTATATTACAATGATTCGTTGGACTCTTTGAACATGTTTAAAGCGACAACATTCTCGGAACATCAAATATGTTACGCTGTAACTCAAACCGAAATAAAATTAAACACAGAAACTATTATTTTAAGGCATTAAACAAGGGAGAGAAATCTGGTATCCACCAAGATTAAGTTTTATTAAGGGACTAGTATTTGTTGTATTATAGGGTCGTTGTCCATGCCTGGTAAGGTACGATAACGATATATTTTGTGAATGATAATTATGCCTATAATACAGAAAAAACTCTCTAGGCAAGACCAATAAACCAAAGGAAAATAAATAATTATTGAAGCAAATATGGTCGTACATTAACGGGATTTACGTACTGTGTTTTGAAGATCCGGGCTTGCCGCCGACGGTATAACGTATGTTTCCAATAGTATATCCAACATATACCTGGCGGAACCACACAACATTGTTAGTTTATCTCTATTCTACTTTATGTGACATATTTTAACTCTTTATACACATCAGAGGGTCTCGCATATCGCTTTAGAGGCGACAATGCTGCGGAGGACTAACAACGACGAACAGAAATTATTGCGCTCAAAGATATAAAATGCATAAACTGCTTCATTTTATTACAATGGCGAAAAATCGAAGTGTGATCATTACTTATACATGTAGAAAGTAATAAGCGGGGGGTTATTCAAAAGAACTTACTTGTTTTGTTTTTATACGTATACAACGCCGGTTACAAGCCATTATTAGTTACGTCACATTATAACGTCATCCTAGCAAAGAGAACAAAGAATCATGACATCATAAGTGAAACTTGCGCTTAAGCTTGTAAAATGTAAAATATACGTAAGAATACATTTTAAAGTATGTCAAGTGAATCGATTTGCGGCATGTAGTCGTCATATAAGATTGAAGAAACGCTGTGAACCAATCAGAATGCGTGAAACAAACAGAATGAACTAGAATTCTAGTTTTATCATTTGGACTGAAAGTTCAAAGCATTATCCACTATAGTTCATAGTACCGTATTAGAAAATAAAAATACCACACTGTAAATGGATATGATGTAAAGAGATTCGAAACTTACCTTAATTCTACATTTTTAAGACATCTATTTTTGTTCTGCTTTTCATAAATATACACTTCGTTTTGTGTGAAAAGTATCTTTTTTACTGTTGTTGTTAGTCTCTTCTTTGTTAATCCAAAATGGTAACATATCAAATAGAAGATTTGGGACAGTAGGATGGCAAGGCATCGATTTCAAATAAATTATTGCGGTAATCAGCTACTTTATAAACATTTTAACATGCCCGACGACTCCATTTTGTCTCTGAAGGTCCGTATCCTAGAAAAAAATATATCATCCAACTAACAATCCGAACCTCAGTACTCCGTATAGATGCAACAGAGAAGATCACTGGATTCGAAAATTGGGCACAGCTGCCCTGTATGGTTGCAACAACCATATTGAAAACATAGGGAATCTTATGAGTCCTGGATGTCAGTCGGTTAATGTATTGCGGTTGTTTGATCAAACAACAAGAAGACGTCGAAGTCATGGTATAAGAAAATACAAAAGGCCAGATATTCATGATATATCTTTCGAAGATCTTTTGCCATTTGTCAACCAACCGTTAGGTCTTCATCATATTCGTACAAAGTTGTACTCTCTTCCTTTAAAGAAATTGCATCACTTGTACGAATCATCAATGATCTCACATTTTACCGACACCGGTTCAGTAGGATATCGCCTACAAAGTATTGGACATCTCGTCAAACAGACTTTTTAAGACAATCAAATCTAACATACCTATATTTGCAGTGAAAAAAATCCCTTCGTTATAATCAAATTTGCAAATAAAAGGAGCGATGCTCATGGGCAACCGGTGCCGACGTTGGACGGCCATTTGCCACGCAAATAGCAAATGGTGTGGTTATCCTGGATGACGTGCGCACAACCCTCTCCCTTCTCCAATTACCCAGGGCACCGTTTTGATTGGATCTTGACAAAACTTCACACAATCATTCCTCATTCCAAGGTCACAGGTCAAAGATCAAAATCCTTGTATACAGCCTAGAGAACATAGTTTTGATAAGATCTGGATCTTGCTTATGCCAAGAGGAAAACCCTGTTGATTTTCAATGTCACACATTGGAAGTGTATTCAGCCTAGAGGGCGTAGTTTTTATTGGGTTTTGACCAAACTTCATACACTTATTGCTTATGACAATAGGACGAAACATATTGATTTTAAGATCATATGTCAACGGTCAAGGTTATTCATTTGCTTTGGTCAAAATCCTTGAATAGACTCTAGAGATGTCATTCATTAAGCGATCTTGGTCAAACTTCATACAGTCTGCAGTATAAACATATAAAGGAGGGCGAGGAGGACTTTTTTTATGCGAGGGGATGCTACTATTTACGTTGCTTGGTATTTATTTATTCTACAACGATTTATAAACTAGTCAGAGACTTGTACAAATGTAGCTCGATGGCTCATGCTGGCATGAGGGGGGGGGGGGGGAAGGGGCTGAGCGTGGGATGAAACCCTGAGTGGATAAGGCGTTCAACTCTCACGCAGACGACCGGGGTTCGAATCCCGGTGTGGTCATATGAGAGTTGAAAGTCATCCATTCGTTCGTCCCTACCGAGTCTCCTGACCGGGGGACTATAAAGGGCCCGGTTGGGTACCCGCGTTCAAACTTCTAAAAGCCGTTGGAAATACGGACCATCCAAGCAGTACATAATTATACAACCCTCCTGCATACATGCATACACCACATACCGAGTGGAGGGTGGGCATTAAAATAGGGTAGTACTCCGCCCCCTAAATAATAGAAGGGGCTATGAGGCACCACAGAGGGGAACGGCCTGGCTAGAGTTCTCTGTAACGGGCAGTTGGCGAATGAGTTCCTCGCAATATAACATCAATACAGCCAACTGACCTAATAGAGGGTTGCCAGGTGCCCAAACAGAAAGAAAGAAGCCGGAGTACTCAGAGAAAACCACCCTGTCCGATTGGGCGACCACCATACATTCTCCCATCCACCCCCTGCCTACACATCCCCTCCTCCACAGCGCTCCGACCCCCACATATCCAACACATTTCCATAATTTTGGCATATTTATTAATTTTTATACTAATTATAGACACTGAATTTGAATAATTTCTGATGGGATTTACATGTAAAAGAGGCAACACAAGCGTAGCATCCCCTCGTAATTGAATGTTCTTTGCAATCAGCAAAATGATTTTAAGCTTAAGTCCACTGTGACCTTGACATTTGACCATAAAAATTGATAGTATACATTATCTCCCCATGGGGAACATTTGTTGAAGGTTTGATGTTTCTAAGATGGTTGTGATGTCTTCTATGCTGTTCACAAGGATTTTAAGCCTGAGTCGACTGTGACCTTTGACCCTCGACCTTGAAATTCAATAGGATTCATCCTCTCCCCATGGGGACCATTTGTTGATGGTTTGATGTTTCTATAATTACTGCTTTGGCTTCTATGCTGTTCACAAGAATTTTAAGCCTAAGTCCACTGTGATATTGACTTTTGACCTTGAAAATAAATAGTTTCATCCTCTCACCATGGACAATATTTCTGGAAGGTTTGATGTTTCTATGACCATTTCTTTGTTTTCTTTGCTGTTCACAAGAATCCTGACACACACTTACACACGGCAGCGATGCTTTTCCCCTCCGCAACTGAGTTGCGAGGGGATAACAAAGAGTTAAAAGAAGTCTTTCCTTATGTATCAAAGTAGTAAAATTTGATTGGATTTTAATGAAAGTGTGTTTGCCTTGACTGTGACCTTTATGCTAAATATCGATTTTAATGTTGAAGACTTTCGGCGAACGGACGGATACACCGATTATCATGGGTTACTCGCCATCTCAACTTTTTAAATCTCACCATATCAACTTTTTAAATCTAACGGTCTTACATTTTGCACCCATTGATTATCTTTAATTATCAATAGCATGTGCATGATCAGAATTTTTTTTTTTTTGAGGGGGGGGGGGAGAGTGGATGGTCGGAATATTTATTTTTGTCAAAAATATTTGCTCCCTAACTGGTGTTATTATGGTCTGGAAATCAATCATGTCCGCCCATCTTACATCAAAATGAGAGCGAAGTATTACATCTTGGGCAAGTTGGATCAAAAACCTATATGGTCAGAGAAACGTGAGACGATGAGTACTTGCTTCCTGGAAATTGTCGTGAACTTCATTGCATTAATGAGACATGAGCAGGTCAAAACATAAAGTTTCATATCTTGGCAATTCGTTTTCAGGCAGACGACCGGCAACTATAACTAAAAGACAGCTCAATGTAAAACTATTTTGGCGCTGAAAACTCAGGGAGTGATGACAATCTATTTAACAAACTTTAGTCTTTTATTTGATGTATCTTTTTATATAATTTTTTATCAGTTGAGTGACGGTGAAAAAAACAATTATAGTACATTTGACCTGAGATCTTTATTAGCCAACATATAAATTGATAGATATAAGTTTATATATTATAAAATGTGATGTGTGATAATTATCCATTCAATTGGCACACGAGGTACGAATAAGATCGTTTTCTATAACTTGCAGTTTGTTATGTTTGTGGTGAAGTCTTCATTGTTGAATATACATGCCTGAAAAATAAAAAGGTTTCTATTGAAATAAGAAAATATACTATAAGTCGATAAGGACGTTTCGCTGGATCATATACAAAACAGCATAGGAAGTTCTAAGTGAAATAATAGTGTTATAACAGTCGACTTCAAATCAAATTATTAGCACAGGATGAGTGGAGGATATTATGTATTGCATTACATACGTGTAAATTAAGTCAAATAAGGAACAAATATCGTACAATACAAGTACATTAAAATGAAATAACAGAATGGTTTTTATTAAATATAAAACATTCTTCTGATATTGTTTTGTACAAGAGATAGAGTCATATTTCCCATCTTCTCGAGACAAGCGTTTGTGATACTTTAACCCTCCCCCAGACAAAATAATTCAGTCTCTTGACTACCAAGAGACTGAATTAATTAGTTTTAACCCCCCCCCCTTCCTTGTTGGATATCACACCATGTTTAAGTTTATTTACAAATCACGACCCTTAGGGGCATAACACTAGCATAGATACAACAACTAGGTCTTTGATGAGTTTTGCTGGGAGAGTAAATGCGATAAGATCAAAGTTAAAATTGTATCGTACTATTAACACTTTTGAGATACACAGGTCTGGTCGATTACTCTATATTTAAAGCCGGAAAATACCGAGTACTAGTTTGGGAAACTCTCCGAGTTTTCTCAAGTGAAATGGCGTTTTTCGACCAATGAGTGCTTTAGTATCTGACACACCTCAAGAATTTGTAAATAAATACCACGTGTTTCTATTTACTTTACGTAGTATTGTTTTAAAATGATCTGGGATAAATCTGGACAGGTTAAATCTAATTCCATTAGCAATTCCGTATTCATTGATATTTTTTCTAAAAATCTACCGAGGGATTTCATCGTACAGTACTCAAGAAAATTTTCACAGCTACTTGTATATAAATGTATCAACCCCTATATTTAGTATATCTATAAATATCGTGCTTTTGGGAGTACGAAAATAAAACTTAGTACTGTGATGTGTTAGAACTCCGATGGTAGATACAGAAGGGGTATCCAGGTCGGCTGGGGGTCGAATGGGTCGGTGACCTTCTCAACGTTTAGAGACATTTTTTACAAAGCCATATACCAGTTTTGGCAGTAACGTTTAAGTATTAGAAGGAATCCAAAAGGAAAAAAAACTGTTTACTTCAATACATAACTGTCGACCTAGTCAAGTTACTAGTATTAGGGATATTGAAGCACCAACCCTTAAAATCAAACAAATCCTCATGATAATACTGTCCCTCCTATCTTTGTCTGACTTTCCCACAATCATCCTTGTTTTATCTTTGATTCTACATGTCTTATATAATATAAACACAGACTACATCTTGACTTATTTTGACAATCACACGGGAAAATTCTTGCTGGCATTGCAAGGTCGATTACATAAAGAGAGTCTCTTTTAATGATATGTTATTTTAGGCCTATCATTTTTCTTTGCTTCTTTATTTCTTCGCGTGTCGGTTAAAGTATAGATTAAAACTTAGAATCGAGGAATTTTGAGCTTTGCAAGGCTACTAATGAAAATAGGGTGATCCCTTCTTGAAAACTTCAGGATCCGCCTATGAATTACGCGGGTATGTTAAGGCGTCCCATGGAAATACCATCACCTTTATCGTACCTTTGTAATGGACACCTCTTTCCCTCAATAAAATATACTTTAATCAAAAGTATGATTATGTACTTTACAGAAGGAAAGTCAAGGGTCATTGGCGAGTTCTGCAGGTGTGATGAAATTCACGTGATCGCTATTTATAGCACATGTACATAGTACGAAAAAGAAGCATCGAGCGCAAGTTGTTCCACTAATTTCTCAGTGAACTGATGGTTTATAATGTGTAGAGAAATGTTCAAATTTCATATTTCTTGCTACGACAAGTCGTGAATTCCATATATTTATGGATTAAATTAAGGAATTCTACGACGCACCCTGGTTTTTGCGTTACACCTTCAAGGACTACGTCCCTGTATAGGTTTAATATGAAAAAAATCAAGTTGTCGTAGCAAGAACTATATAGATAATCATGGAAGATTCGATTTACACCAAACTTCTTTCAATTTATTTTGGAGGAACAACTTGCGCTAATCTATTTTCTATGAGTACCCCTAAAAGTTCTCCTCCCGAGAACCATTTCAAACGTTCAAGTGATGCGCGATTGACAGGGGGAGATAATTTCTCAATAACGTTTCGGTACAGGAACATTTCAACGAAAATTCATATTCTTCTGTCTCAAAATCGGCAAGACTTTAATTTTTCTTGAAGAATTTGAAGTGTAGAGTGTCAATATTTATTATAATATGTTGGTGAAGACTTAAAGTAATGTGCAAATCCAATGGAGTAGATTCTACTCTTCATTAAAGAACCCTTTATGCGCCCCTCTGCTTTTCTATATTGCAATATTTATCTGTGACAATGTTTTCAAGTTTCTTTTGATTTTCATACAAATTCATGATTAAAGGTGCGATGTCCCTGAAAATTAATTAATTTTACAAAATTTTATTATGCAAAATCTTTCTTTTCAAATCAAAGTTTGTAACATTCTCATTTGTATACAAAACAAATTCATAATTTGATTAAGCATCATTATAATTAAAGGTATGGTGTCCCTGAAAATTAATTAATTTTACAAAATTTTATTATGCAAAATCTTTCTTTTCAAATAAAAAAAATTGTAACATTCTCATTTGTATATATAAATTCAAATTTTCATGCCATTCTTACGCATACATTTGCAGTTATAACCGTTTGAAAACGTCATTTTTAATTTTGGGTGCGCAACTCTAATTCTTTTCACTAGCGCCACCTACAATATATTGCGTTTTTACAACATAGGTACATGTATATGGAGATTTGATTTTACAAAATCGACAATATTATGGTCGTTACTGCATATTTTTTAAATGAAACTTTTTATGGCTTCATTTTTCCTCAATCTAGACCCTTCGAAATAAATTTTACGTTTTCAATGAAAAAAAAATCAGGGACACTGTATCTTTAACGGTTTTATTATTTTATCACTTTCTTTATAGCTTTTATCATTATATAGCAATGTCTTTCTGATACATTTGTACTATCCATTGGTTTCAATTTTTTTCTTTCTGCTAGTCAGAATACTTGGAGGAGGGGTCAGATGCAGCGTCGAGTCTTCTGAAATTATATTTCGTCACCCAGGAAACCTTTTTATTATTTTTTTTTATTTCCACTTTTAAATTATGCTGTTGATAATACAGGTCCGTAATTGTTCGCGTGAGAGAGGGAGAGGGGGGGGGGGTATTACTAGCTTACATATTTGTAGGTGGCGGGGGCGGTGCTGATAGCAAATATACGTTTTTTAACAAGCTGTAAGAGGAGCATATTCATTTCGTAATTCCTTCATTTAATTACATGTTACATACGATAGAAATACAACAAGGGTTGGAAGGATTCTTATCGGGAAGGGGGGGGGGGGGTCAAGCCTGCCCATGCAGGGTGATAAAGCCTGTTCATACAGGTATGTTTAAGTTCAAGCCTACAAGTTCAATCTTATCCAATTTTCCCTCCGGAAGAAATATTTCAATCTACTGCTTATCGGGAAGATTAACACACACACACACACACCCACACACACACAAACAGATTCCACCCTGTTAGAGCGCACGTAGGGGGTTTCGGCTATATGTCAACAGGGGTTTCGGTTCCGAAGCGAGCGGTAGACGGACGTAGCGAGTTTAAGTTTTATTTATGACTACACAAATCAAGTTTTTCACAAATGAGTATGCTGACGGAGTGGAGGCAATCATATTCAATCTACCAATCACTTTAAATTGTCTCCATACGGTCAGGTTCTGCCAAACACTTCGGTACAGTTTTGCCGATTGGACAATTTTCAACGTCACCTCAACATTTTGGTTCATTTTCTTCACTGCTAGAATGTTTATGTTGCTTGATGAGGTTTGATTATGTCATATATGACTATCAAAGTCAAATCACCTTAAATTTACCCACTAAGAAAGTATATTTCTTCATTAAATAATACTTTTGAGTGGATTAATGCATGTGTCCACCGGGGTTTCAATTCATGTGTCCACCGGGGTTTCGACACTTCATCTAGACAATGCATTAAATGTTATCACCGTATAGGTTAGAAGGTAGTTTGAAGAGGTTAGAAGGTATTTTGAAGTTTCTACATGAATGAGAAGGGGCGAAACATCAGCAAAGCCCCTTCTTATTCATACATAAGCTTCTAAATACCTTCCAATCGCCCTCACTTTAATCAGCATCATGTACTATATTATGTGTTATTATCAATACACATTTTACGCAAGTAATTATTGGACATACTGACGTAGAAAGGATAAATTCAACGAGGTTTGTCGATTTAACGGATGTACACAGTAGCACACAGATTCTATCTACAGTCATTTGGGAGAGTATGTTGCATTCGTCTTTGTGGTGACATTGCCGTACCGACAATGCCCCTCTGTGTGACGCCACATGGCCTCTCTGTGCTGGAGAGAACAGAGAAAAAGAAGTGTTCCTTCTCTCTATTCACTTCAGCACAAATTTCTATCGTCTTAGAGGCGAGCTTGAGGTCCAGATACAGCACTGCATTTATGTGTCATCGAGATAAAGCTCAATTTAGGATGCATTTTTCTTTCGAACCGAAACCCCATGTCACACGTGATACCGAAACCCCATGTTTCACATAGAGTTTCTTGATATAATTTCAATATTCAAAGCATTTAAGGAGAGTTTTTGTATTCATAATGTTTGAAATATGTTTATGGTCTTTGTATTCCAACAAACGTGTACAGAAATGCATTGTAATAAGAGATTTTTTAGTTTTGTGCAGAGACATGGCCAAAATTTTCCAGACGCCGATACTGTACCGGAGTGTTTGAAGTATCTGAGACTATTTTAACTGATTCAACGTCATCAATAGGTCACTATATAATCCTGTCCTTCTGTGCACTATACTTTATCACTGTTAAACGGATAGAAATGAAGAAAACTTTATTTCTACTTACAGTTGTTGTCTGATCTCCGCTTCAAAACCGAAACCCCTGTTGACACATAGCCGAAACCCCCTATGTGCGCTCTAACAGGGTGGATTCGAGGAAAAAGATATGATCAGTACTTATGTACCAATCTCGCATAATCATGACCGGCCATGCCCTTGACAATGGATGTTAGTGATGCGAAACTGCGATTACCTTTCCTCTCAGGAAAAAGCCGGAAAATACAATTTTATGCAAATGTGCAATGTTCAACGTCAGGGGTACCGAAAGGAGAAACCTCAACTCTGTCGAGATAAATCTATATTTACATGTATACTTAATTGAATCCTGTATCTCGCCATCATCGACAAAATTTTAACTTTGTCTGCCTATAATATTCTTTATTTTCTCACCATGTTTTTCGAATTCGTGAGAGGAGGGGGGGGTCCATCTTTCAGCTTTGTATTAAATCATTCGGTCATTGTTTTTCCTCATTTTAAGATGAAATCCAAGGTCATATTTAGACCAACAACCCAGTATTATATACATGTATTATAGGCTATATCACCCTGCATGTGCAGCCTTGAACCCCCCCCCCTTTCATAACTCCTTATTATTTAAATTTAGATCTGTACAATATTTAGATACAAAGGTCGGAAGATTTGCTATGATCATTTTCAATAAATTTTAAAATAAATAAATAAACAAAATAAATAAATAACTCAGCAGCTCTGTATTTATCAGGTAATAGACGTGAACTCCTTTGTACATGTACATTTAGAATGGCATCCTTTATCACAAGAATTGAATATCTCTGTGAAACCCATAATGCGTTAGAACTGTAACTTTGTGAGAGTAACATGTCAGTCTTGTATAACAAAGTATCTTTGAGTAGACAGTGGCGTAGCTACAATGTATGCTAAAGCATCCACTTTTCCTCGAAAATTCCTCAATTCAGTAAAAATTTTCCTCCCTCTGGAGGTTTTTTTTGTGAGCTGCTGGAGGTAAATCTTTATTTGCATTCGACCTCCTTCATTGCCATTCGAATGTCCTCAGCTTCTGAACTCATTTTCCTTGTATCATGAAAGGATTCACTTAGATTTGCCCAAGCTACGCCACTGATAGAGCGGCTAGAGCCCATGTTTAAAATAAAACACCATGACATCCATATGTCTATAGACATCAGAAAGACTCAAAATGTAGGCTTTTATAGTTTAGGATTAAATATATCACAAATACATATATACTTCTTTACAATAAAAGATCTTTATTGACACATTTTTTAACTTTTGACAGACACTTGACGTGACATCTTCTTGCTGGCATTCGGGTAAAGTTATATTTTCTTCCAAAGACAAATTTCTGAAAATAGAAGAAAATTCAAATTTAGGTGAATAAATAAGGGTTTTTTTTTGTATTAAAATGTAATTTCTTACAGAACCTTTTAGGGTTTGTCATTTGTTATTGTACTATTAATTTAACTTCTTCACAAGTCAATTATTAGAACTTTAAAGAAAAGAAAATGGCACAAATAATGTAAACAGTTATAGATTTGTTCTGACAATATTCATAGATAGATCTAGATTTATATCAAATTTCAACTATGTATATATATATATGGGAAGATATTTTTGGCCGGATTGCAAAGCAATTCCGGTCTATAGATTAACGATGTCCGTCCGTCCGTCCGTCCGTCTGCCGTCAACATTTTGGTTAAAGTTTCTGATTGAGGCAAAATCTAACGAACTATATGCAGTAGAAACTTTATATTATACATGAAGGTTGCCCATGACGAGACCTTTCAATTTATGCCGTAACATTTGACCTAGTGACCTTGACCTTGGACTTTGACCTAGTTAAAGATTTTGGTTAAAGTTCCTGGTTTAAGCAAAATCTATGGAACTGTATGCAGTAGAAACTTTATATTATACATGTATGCTGCCCATGAAGAGATCTTTCAATTTATGCCGTAACATTTGACCTAGTGACCTTGACCTTGGACTTTGACCTAGTTAAAGATTTTGGTTAAAGTTCTTGGTTTAAGCAAAATCTAAGGAACTGTTTGCAGTAGAAACCTTATATTATACATATAGGTTGCCCATGACAAGACCTTTCAATTTATTCCATAACATTGGACCTAGTGACCTTGACCTTGGACTGTGACCTAGTTTAAGATTTTGGTTAAAGTTTCTGGTTTAAGCAAAATATAAGGAACTGTATGCGGTAGAAAATTTATATTATACATTTAGGTTGCCCATGATGAGACCTTTCAATTTATGCCATAACATTGGACCTAGTGACCTTGACCTTGGACTTTGACCTAGTTAAAGATTTTGGTTAAAGTTCCTGGTTTAAGCAAAATCTATGGAACTGTATGCAGTAGAAACTTTATATTGTACATGTATGTTGCCCATGAAGAGACCTTTCAATTTATGCCATAACATTTGACCTAGTGACCTTGACCTTGGACTTTGACCTAGTTTAAGATTTTGGTTAAAGTTCCTGGTTTAAGCAAAATCTAAGGAACTGTATGCAGTAGAAACCTTATATTATACATATAGGTTGCCCATGACAAGACCTTTCAATTTATGCCATAACATTGGACCTAGTGACCTTGACCTTGGACTTTGACCTAGTTAAAGATTTTGGTTAAAGTTCTTGGTTTAAGCAAAATCTAAGGAACTGTTTGCAGTAGAAACCTTATACTATACACTTAGGTTGCCCATGACGAGACCTTTCAATTTATGCCGTAACATTGGACCTAGTGACCTTGACCTTGGACTTTGACCTAGTTAAAGACTTTGGTTAAAGTTCCTGGTTTAAGCAAAATCTAAGGAACTGTATACATTAGAAACTTTATATTATACATGTAGGTTGCCTCTGACAAGACCTCTCAATGTATGCTGTAATATTTGACTTAGTGACCTTGACCCAGTTGGTGACAAAAGCTTACTTTGCAATCCGGCCATACCGTCTTTAGCGGTGTTTTATTACACTCAAGTCTCTAAGAAAATTATATATCATATATATACCTGGTCATTGAAAAGTTCTTTCAATTATGATTCTGGGATAATGCAGCATTCAATACTGATCCAGTGCCAAAACATTTCTGTTTTGTTTTTTTTTATGAGATGATTAAATATGTAATTTTCATCAGTCTGAAATACAAATGAATAAAAAATAAGTGTTATGAATTGTATAATACAAAGTCGTTTCAATGTTACATACTAAAACAGTAAACATGCATGTCCCACATCCACCCCACCCCACCCCCTTCCCCATATTTTTTCTACTCGTAAGTTTACCTTTGTCATGAATATGCTTGTATCTAAATTATATAATATATCGTAGCAGACACTGATGATATGGAAAATAAAGTAATAACAATAGCGCTACAACCATACTTTTTCACAGCATTGCTGCAATAATTCGTACACGACACATGCATCATATGACACACGTGTACTCCGCCAGTACTGTAAACAAGGTACATAAAAAAATGATTTCGTACCTTTTTAAACAGTTTTGTCTTTGATTACATATATGATTGAGTATATTAGGATATTTTCTTTGTGCAGCATCTCTGTTTTCATGTAATTTTAACAAATACATACCGTTTTCTCAAAGGGGGGGGGGGGGGGGTTGGCATTCCGGACCCCACTCTCTGGATCCGCGCTTGGAAAGATCATTATTAATGCATGCAAATAAAAGTTCGTATATGTCATACATGTATGTCATAGATCAATTCAGGTCAAAATAGACTATTGCATGCATGGAGTGGTCAGATTATGGAGAGTTTCCCTTTGACTCAAAATAAATCATCGGATCGCTGCCTCGGGTATCTTGAATAATTGTTTGTGTTTTATAATTTGGGACGTAGCAATTTATCTTTTTCAGAGAAAGGAAGAAAATCCCTCTGCGGACAGTTAGGTTGGATAATTTTTTCTCTCTAACCATGCTTACCCGGTTGTATTAAATCTCGAGAAGGATTTTTTGTTTGCAAAAAGGTATCCCCTTCCCTTCAAGGTCAAGGCTATGGCTTAATCAATCAAGGAAAAATAACGTAACCTTTATAGTATGGGATGTATCACTTTATTGGCTGCAACCCTCCCACCTTCATCCTCCAAAATTGGCCTAACCTTGCAGCATTTTTGTGTTCTTTCAATTGAAAAAAAGTTTCATGGAAATTTCTATTGAAAAAGTGATGTTTTTGGAGGGAATGACTTGCGAGGCCCGAAGAGTCGTTCGGTGGTTCGGGGTGCCCCCCCCCCCCCCCCCCCACCCCGAAAAAAAATTAAAAAGTTAATGGGGCAGACGTGTATATGAATTGAATCTAAAAGTTATCATATCAATCAGTTTAACATTTTCTCAATATCAATATCAATGTAACTTCAAATTCTCTTCGGAAATGGACGGTTCAAGAAATTTGACAAAGGGTTCAGCCAATATTGAGAGATTCTGATTTAATTTTGAAAAAAAGTAATAAATTGAATAAAAACCCGAAACTCCGCAAATTGCAAGGGCTAGATAAATTGCTATTCAAAATCGTGATTTGTCGCCGGGGTTCCCCCGCTCCCTAAACTCTCTACCAGCTGGGCTCGATCTGCCATGGACCCATATGGGCCTGAATAAAGCGCCCACTCGCATCTGTGAGTTGGGGGAGGGGATGGCAGTGGGGTAATTTTTTTTATTTTCCTCGGGGATCCCCCGCCCCCACCTATCGGACTCCCGTATCTCCCTCGGGCCTTCGTGTTCGTGTCTCGCATGTTATCCCAAATCCCCCGACAGTTTCTGGATCAGCACCCGTATCTCGCTATGAAAATCCCCTATAACTGCTAAGGCGAACATTTTTATTATGAACAAGAAACTACTCAAAACAGGTGAAGCTAGATCTATATTTAGACAAGGAAAACCCCGACCATGCAGTCAGGAAAGAAAAAAACGAAGAAACGATCATTACGATGAAAACAAGGTTAACTGAGTACTTACAATCATATTTACAAGAATTTGAAAGATTTAATGATATGATGTAGGGTGATGCCTTCGTTTCAGTATCAAGTGGGCTAACCGGCTTTCTAGTCATTTATAGAACATTCCCAATAAATATGATTCATGTATATGTTTTTAGAATAGATTAAAGGAATAGAAATAAATTAAAATTTTAGAAATACCACTCATTAATGTCCAGTGTATCATATATGATACACACACAATACTGTTAAAGAGAGAGTTGTTTCTTTAATTTTCTTCGGTTTTGTCTTTACATTGTGGTAACATATCTACATGGAATTCTTTTCAAAAGGTAAATAATCCCTGTATGTCATTTCACTAGACTCCAGCAATACGCTGTAGTAGTTATATATATGTCTAAATATATATATTATATAAATACTATAATGAAATAAATACTATAATAAAATATATATAAGACATATTATATATATAACATAGATATGTCTCATGCATATAAAATGTGATTTTTTGCTCATAAACTATATATATATATATATATATATATATATATTTACGAGGGTTGATTGATATGTTGTGTGCCTCATATTGAAGGATATGAATTTTATCAAACATATTGCATCATTTTTCTACACAATCCCCTTATGTTTGCCACTGGTGTTTAAGGGCCTCGATACTATTTGGATTGGTCAGAAAACCATCCACTGCAAGTATGACGTCATCATTGGACTAAAAATTGGTGCCAGGAATAGCTGCTTTGGAATAGATAAAAGTCTGACGGAGCAAGATCAAGTGAATAAGTCGGATGCTCGATCAAATTAAAGCCACAATCATGAATGGCACCCATGGCAGTGACATACTTGTGAACAGGAGCGTTGTTCTGAGCTTTCCGCGGCGCTTAACAATAACAACTTAACTTATAATACAGTACACAAAGAGTACAGAATAAATACCAACTGCCCTCCACTTATAAGACATAAATATTTGTTTATTTATGTATTATAAGTGGAGGGGAGGAGGTATTTATTCTGTACTCTTTGTGTATTTATATATTATATATAAGTGGAGGGGAGGAAGTATTTATTCTGTACTCTTTGTGTACTGTAGCCCCTGTGCTTCATACAAGAAACGTGTATGAGGAAAGGGTGTATAGATTGCTCGATTACCGACAGCTACATCAGCTAGTCTCCATCATAAGCCTTTTATAAAAATAACTGTCATACCACGCTCATGATTGAGACTAGCTGATGCAGCTGTCGGAAATCGAGCAATCTTTACATCTTTGAAATATGTGTATGGAAATTACAACAATACTTGTTAGCAAACTGACTTTAAAAAGTGGCTTCCTTGTTTGTGAAGAAATGCAGCGGAGCGGTAGACACGTTGTAGACGCGATAGAAATGCCAAGAAGAGTATGCGAGGAACCTGGGCAATTTAAGCAACAATATAGCCAATCTTCCCCGGGAAAGTCTACTATATAGTCAGTCTTCCCCCGGGGAAAATCTACTATATAGTCACTCTTCCCCTGGGAGTGTCTACTATATAGCCAGTCTTCCCTAGAGGAAAGTCTACTATATATCAAGGCTTATCCCGGAGAAAGTCTACGATATACATTTGTAGTCAGTCTTCCCCCGGGGAATGTCAACTACATACTCAATCTTCTCTCATTGAAAACTCTACTACATTTATATAATCATTCTTCACAAGAGGGAAAGTATATAGCCATGCTTCCCATGGGTACATGACTTTATAACTTTTCTTCTGCGGGGAAATTTTTTTTTTAATAAAGCAGTCTAGATTCAGAAAAAATCTACCATATTCTTACAAGATTTAACAATTTCTTTTCAAATGGACCATGACGTAGCAACATGACCTCGTTTTAATATCATTAACCTTCCATACCTCATTTGAACAATTTTTATATGCATTATTCAATTCCCCTACGGAAAGCTTACTATATAGCCAATCTTCCCCCGGGGAAAGTCTACTATATAGCCAGTTTCAACGGAAAAAGGCTACTATATAGTCAGCCCCCCCCCCGGAGAAAGTCTGCTTTATGACTATTCTTCCTCAGGATAGTCAGTCTCCCCCCCCACGGGAAAGTCTTCTATGTATATAAGTATTCAGCCGGGAATGTATATCATGGTCAGTCTTCCCCCAGTGGAAAGTCTACTAAATAGTCATTCTTTTCCCGGGGGAAGATTACTATATAATCAGTCTTCTCCCATTGTAAAGTCTACTACATGTGCCTTTCACAAAGGGGAAAGTATGTAGCCATGATCCCACGGAAACGATGACTTCATAGCTTTTCTTATCCGGACGAAGTTTTCTAAATAAGCAGTATTCCCTCAGGAAAAGTCTTCCATATGATTTTACCTTTCTTTTCAAAGTGACAATGACGTAGCAAAACGGCCTCGTTTAAATATCATTTATCTCCCAGTCGTTCCCATTGGAAAGTCTACTATATAGCCAAAAATTCCCAGGGAAAGTCTACTATATACAACATGTAACCAGTCTTCTACACTTTCCAAGTATACCAAGTCTTCTTCCACAGAAAGTGTATTATATAGCCGGTATTCCCCAGGAAAGATTACTTTATAGTCAGTCTTCCCCCGGGGAAAGTCTACCGTATAGTCAGTCTTCCCCCGTGAAAGTCTGCTACATGTATATAGCCAGTCTTCCCCTGAGGGAAAATCTACTATATAGTCATTGCCCCCCCCCCCCCGGGAAAGTCTACTACATATATTTAGTAAGTCTTCTCCAAGGGAAAGTCTACAATAAAGTCAGTCTTCCCCCATTGAAAAGTCTACACTTTTCACATGATATATTCTTCAGATCCCCTTGGGAAAGCTTACTACATACCAAGTGTCGTTCGGAGAAAGTCCTCTACACAATAAGTCCCCCAGGAAAAGTGTTTTATATGGCCAGTATTCCCCCAGGAAAATCTACCATATAGCGAGTTTTCCCCCGGGGAAAGTCTACTATACAGTCATTGTTCCCCCCGGGGAATTTCACGTGAAACATTTTTCATTTCCCTTTGGGAAAGCTTACTACATATCAAGTCTTCTTCCGGAGAAGATTTTCTATATAATTACTCAGTCCCCCCACGGAAAGTGTACTATATAGCCAGTATCCCCACAGGGAAGTGTACTATATAGCCAGTCTTCCCCGGGGAAAATCTGCTATATAGTCAGTTTTCCTCGGTGAAAGTTTACATTATAGTCAGTCTTCCCCCGGGGGAAGTCTCCTATATAGTCAGTCTTCCCCCGGGGAAAGTCTACTATATAGCCAGTTTTCCCCCGGGGAAAGTCATGTATATAGTCATTGTTCCCTGCTATATAGTTAATGTCCCCCCGGGGAAAGTCTACATTATAGCCAGTCTTCCCCCGGAGAAAGTCTACTATATAGCCAGTCTTTCCCCGGAATGTCTGCTATATGATCATTGTTCCCCCGGGGAAAGTCTATATAGTCAGTCTGCTCCCGGAAAAGTCTGTTATATAGACATTGTTCCCCCGGGGAAAGTCTTCATTATAGCCAGTCTTCCCCGGGGGGAAAGTCTACTATATCGCCAGTCTTTGCCCGGGAAAGTCTACTATATAGCAAGTTTTCCCCGGTAAGTCTCCTAGATGTATATAGCCAGTCTTCCCCGGGGAAAGTCTTCTATATAGCCAGTTTTAAGAGGGGAAGGTCTACTATATAGTCAGTCTTCCCCATTGGAAG